>OY757908.1:114855660-114888160 GCA_963585895.1 Sepioteuthis lessoniana | reverse complement strand
TACCCTAGTTTTTATTACAATTCTATGTGATAATGGAAGATTTTGTGATATTGTTTTGCATTGTTGTACATAGAACACTGTAAAGATTTTATTAATTAAAAATGCTTTCAGCATTAAATTTCAATCATGAATATATATATATATATATATATATATATATATATATATATATATATACAAACTAAGGTTGATATGCCATTAAACAAAGAAACCAAATGAAACATATATATATATATATATATATATATATATGAATGTGTGTATATATATGTATGTGTACACACATATATATATATATATATATACACGCATAAATGTGTATATATATGTATGTGTATGTATACATTTATGTATGTATGTGTATATATATATGTGTGTGTGTGTGTGTGTATATATATATACATATACACACACACATACACACATACACACACATACACACACACACATACATAAATGTATATATATATGTATGTGTATGTATACATTTATGTATGTGTATATATATATATATATATATGTATGTGTGTGTGTTTGTGTGTGTATATATATATATATACAGAGTGGAATGATAAAATTGTCAGCCTAGAAAAGACAACATGATTCTATTTCTGTTTAATGAAAACCAGTTTTTTTTTTTTGTTGCAGACCATCTACTAGTTGACCAGTTGTGTACAAATCCCAAGATTTCTATTATGTCTGAAAGTGACACAATGTTCAACGAGTGAGATCGGAGATGCGCTGCTGTACAACTCATGCTCTCTACTGATCCAAGTTATGACAACAGGACCTGTGCCAGCACCCTTAAAATGCAAATCCGGATGGTTCAACGTTTGAGGGCACAGCTCAATGCATCGGATGACCCGTTGGAGGTGGTGGAGCGGAAGGCCACATCATGCCACCTCACATCTTTGAAGTCAGCTTGAAACTCAACACCAAAGTGTACCTTGATGTGCTGAAGAGTGTGATGATCCCCTAGTGCAATCAGGTGGCCGGTGGCAGACCCTGGGTGTGGGAGCAGGACTCGGCGCCTGCCCACAAGTCCAGTGAGACCCAGACTTCAGAAGGAGTGCTGCGACTTTATACCCTTCTCTCACTGGCCCCCTTCCTTCCCTGACCTGAACCCACTGGACTACTTCGTTTGATTATACATCAAGAATATCACCAACATGACTTCCCACAACACCAAAACCAGCCTGATTGCTACCATTCGCCGAGTATTCGCCGAGCTCTCGCCAGCGCTTGTGGAAAAGGCATACTCCCAGTTCCGGATCTGTATCGAGGCGGTCATTGAGGCTGAAGGTGGCTACACTGAATAGATGTCAGCTCTATTACATAATCAAGTTTCCTGAATTGATTTTTTCAATAAAAGTTTTAAAATAAAGCTGTAGTGTTGTTTTCTTTTGGACAACAATTTTATCATTCCACCCTGTATATCAACATTAAAAGAAAAACAAAATCACCAGCTGACAACTTCAAGTTTCACAATTTCTTGAGTATCAACAAAGAGTTGGTAAATGAAGGCTTAAAGAATATGAAATACTAAAAGATGTAAACAAAAACAACTCGAAAAAATGAATAAAACTGACCTAATTTTTATGGTTTTAAGCCATTGAAAGAATTGTGTGAACTGGTATTTTTGCATATTTGGTTTTAGATGAAGTTGGTGTTGGTCATGGAAATATAGAAATAAGAAAAACTTTAAAAAGAAATTAAAACATTCTCCCTTATCTATTCTTTTTAACCACACACACATACACACACATATGTATACATATACACATACATACCCACAGACACACAAATGCACACATAGAAACACATTCATGCATCCACACACATACACACATGCACTCACACACACACACACAAACACACACACACACACACATATATAGTGTGCATTTTGGCTGTAGATTTTCTTGTTGGTATATTTTATCTAAGATGACCGACAAGGATTAAGACTGGATTTTTTTATTAGCTTTTTCTAATTCCCAAGTGAGATGTCATAAAGGAGGATGAAGGCTGTTTAATAATTGTCCAAAATCACTGATGTTACAATTCAAGCACATGTCGCTCCCCTCCCATCTTGACAATGACCAACAAAAGTCAAAAATACATATATTGAGCAATAACATAAGAATTTTTGGAGAATTATAAAACAATATTCATCCTCTTTTCTGAGATCTCCTTTGTAAACAAGAAAAGATGAATAAAAAACTCAACTCCAAATATTTGTCTGTCATCTTTTATATATATATATATATATATATATATATATATAAAGAAAAGTGCATAATTGCAAGTGATATTATTGTAAAGACTAAGAAACTATGTTTGTTTGTTTGGGTTTTATGGCATATCAACCTTTGTAGGTTATTTAATGCCAAATCTATTTTTATACAAATGAACAGTTTTATTTCAAACAATTCAGTTTAGCATAAATATACAGTTGAAGTGTCAAAAATGTTTCTATTTCAAGCTATACAGTTTAGTCAAACAGTTCTATTTCAAACAATTCAGTTTAGCATAAATACACAGTTTGTCAAAAACATTTCTATCTTAAGCTATTCAGTTTGGTTAAACAGTTCTAATTCAAACAATTCAGTTTAGTATAAGTATAGTTTTTGTTTACACACAGTTAAATGTCAAAACAGTTCTATTTGAAACAATTCAGTTTAGCGTAAGTACAGTTTCAATGTCAAAAACAGTTCTATTTCCAGCAATTCAGTTATGTGTAAGTACACAGTTTAGGTGCTATGACTCCGAGCCAGAGTGGACCTGGAAGCAATGGCAATGGAGTACCCCACATTCCCCAAAACTCCAACATTACTGGTACCTCACCATCAGATTGCTTAGTGTCATATCCAGGACACTTATTGGTGGGGTCTTACCCTTTTGCAGAGATTCAGTTGGTGTATTCTATGGCCCCAGCTGACTGGGCAAAAGAAACTTTGTATCATTTCATGTTGGTTACTAATGAAGATATACATATTAGTTTGAATGCATGTGTAGTTACACCCACAACTTCATGATCATAATACAATATTAGAAATTTCAAAGGCCTATTGTACAATCAAGAAATTTCTTACCAACCCAATTTCATTTTATGAATGACCTGACAAAAGGAAAATATTGAAATCTTTGATTTTAACTTAATGAATGAAAACTTCAATTGAAAACTGAGTATGAGAAAGGAATTGTATGATCAAGAAATTTCTTATAAATCCAATTCCATTCAATGAATGACCTGACAAAAGGAAAATATGGAAATCTTTGATTTTAACTCAGTGAATGAAAACTTTAATTGAAGACTGGGATTGAGAAAGCGCTCACTTCAGAGTAGTAAAGAGTCATTCAAAGTCATTGGGGCTTCAAATGTACCACAATACCACATATTGAAAGTTCTTGGAATATGGACTAAACCAATTGTTTTCCTCCTCAGTAAGTCTGTCCACTGGTCCAAACAATATATAAAACTGGATTTCTAGGAAGTGCTATTCATGAACAAGCAGAGGTTGATTCTGGATGGCTCAAATGGTTGGTGAAATGGGTGGTGCCTCAGTGTAGATGTAGAGGGGCAATGTTTTGGGTGGACGACATGATTAATGCTAATGAGTTGGCTGACCCTTTGAAAGTGAGTGGTGGTCTTAAAGTGACCTCTTCTGTTTACATTGAATTCCAAAAGGTCAAATTTTATACTGAAGAAGATGTTAGTAGATATCAAAGAAAAAGTCATTTTCATGTACAGAAATATTCCAACTTACACTGCAAGTGGGAAGTTCCTGTGGTGAAGTGGCTGATGTGCAGAACTGCAGTATCATCATCATCATCATCATGTTGTGCCGCTTGCATGGATATCCCTGGCCCGCTCTCGCCATTTTCTCCCTATTGTTCATTGCCTCTGGCAGGACTTCAGGGCTACATCCTGTATCCTCACATAGCTGCTGAATGTATGTTCAACTGGTCGTCCTGCTTTTACCCGGCCATATGTGGGGGTCCATAGGAGTACATCACTTATGAGCTTGTCCCTGCTTCTCCAGCAGTGTCCTGCATGTCTGGTTCGTCTAACTTGGATAGTTTTCGTGATGGGAGGCAGGTGGCTGTATAGTTGGAGCCTTGTGGGGTGTTGCTGCTAGGACTTGTTCAATATTGCACGCAGAATTCTTGTGTAATTGCTGTCTAGCTTCTTTTCCAGCCATTTAGGCAGCATCATAGTAGGTGATTTAAAACTTCAGTTTCACTTTTGTAATCATTTTCAAACTAACATCATTAAGAAAGGTATGAATCTCTTTATTAACGCAGCTAAATGTTAAATAGTATCACTGCTCTTCTTTACAAGGATGGTTTGGTTATCAAATCATATTTACCCAACCCCTCCGCTCGGGCAGGATATGACACAAGGTCAATTTTTAAGCGGAGTTTAACAGGTTTTAATTCAAAGTTTTCCTTCTCCTAGACTAGTTGCCTCACCAAGGCTGAAGAACCTAGTCTGCCCAACTATTTACCTATAGCTGGAGGGAGAATAATTGGATTCATACCTTTCCCAAGGGTATTAGTGCTATGTGAAATGCAATCAGTCTCGTCCATGATTTGAACTCGTGTCGCCGTGTCCATTTCCTACAACGATAACCATTACACCACGGTCACCTCCAAATAACCCATGAAGTTTTATATACCATTAAAAATAAAGAAACCAAACCAAACAAAGATTGTTATGTGAGATTAGTGAGAGTTTTATCACATAGAATTTTTTTCCTTGTCTGTTTTTCTCACTGTGATTTTTTTACCATGCGCTCAGAAAGGCCAGGCCAATTGACAAGCTAGATCTCAAAAATCTGAAGAGGGGAAGGAATCCTTATAGCATAGTGACGAATGTACTGGACTGTGAAATCATAGTTAGTGAGTTCAAACTCCAGTTATGCCTGTATGTTCACTTTCAGACTAATACTCTCGGAAAAGGCATGAACTCCCTTATCCTTACCAGCAATTGGTTAAATAGTAACACTATCCTTCTTCAATGATGACTTTGGTATTAAATAACCCACAGAGGTTAATATACCATTAAACAAAGAAACTGAAACTGAATACTTGGGTAACTTAGTATTTCAAGAAGAGATTTACTTAGAGCGATGGCTATCATTACAGGAAATGGAATTGAGGAACCAAGTTCAAATCCTGGATGAGGCTGTTATCATTTCACTTTGTGTTAATATCCTTGGGAAAAGCATAAATTTATCTCTTCTTTCCCTAATTATGAATAAATAGCAAGGCAGACAGGGTTCTCTAGCCTTGGTATGGCAACCAGTGTAAGAGAAGAAAAACTTTGAATTTGAACCAGTTTCACTCTGCTTAAAACAATTATTCTTGTATCACATCCTGTAGTTGAGGGGTCACGTATGTACAAACTGAGGATATCAAAACAATAGGCTTATGGCATGGCCACCATGTATCACCTGATTGGAACCTCATCGAGAATCTTTGGAGCATTGTCAGGGGGCATATTTATGAGGGCAGCAAGTAATTTGCATCTTCAAATGAATTTTGGAAAGCAATGTTAGCTGTTTGTTACATCTGGATAAATTCTTTGATTAACATCTTCTGCTGACATTCAGTTGCTTTAAGTAAATTACATTCCTTTTTTTTTTTTTATATTGCACCCAGCTGGTCATGAGCAGTTTTGTATGTCATTTCTTTGAATAGATTATTTTTATGTTAGTTACTGGCTTCCATTTTTAATTTTTACATTGATTTTTTTGTAGATGATTTTATAAGAAGTGTAACTGTCCCCGCCTGCAAAAAGAAAATATCTCAACATAAATGTTTTTCTATTTCATGATTTGACCAAAGATTTCAGGATATTCCATTGGCACCAAAATTCCATGACTTTTCAATCTTTAAGTTTTTATAATTTTTCTATTTTGCTTAAACAGTTGGAATGTTCTTCATTTTATGTTAAATTATTCTTGTTCCATGTCTTCAAGTTATTGCAATAATTTGTTTGCTTAATATAAAAAATATTAATAAAGGTCAGTCAAAAGATTTAAAATATCAAATTTTTAAATACAATTTTCCACAATTAAAATTTAAAAAAATGAAGATGAAAAATTTTTTGAAGATTATTAAAAAATTTATCTAAAAATTACATCTGAAAAATAATTTGAAAAATTTCCATTAAATATTAAAGTTACCTGTCAAATTATGATTTTATCCCAATATACTGTCAGATTCTATCTGACAAAAGTTCAGACTATAAGCCAAACACTTTTTTTGTAATAGCCAGCCTTTTTGATTCTGTAGTAGCTCAAATATATATCCTATAGTAATTTGGGAAGCAGCTTTGACTTGCCACTAACCTTATTTGAACAAACAAAGTACAAAGCATAACACATGTAGACACAAATTCCTGCTTTAAATCTGAAATGAATTGAATTCTCAGATTCGTGGCATCTATCATCAATTAAAATTGAGCTAATCTAGTAAAAATGATGGTGTAATTGGAATCAAAATAGAAAATAAAACTGCAATGCTTTATAGAGTTTTTAAATTGACTCAAGATTTAATTTACAATTAATATACATAAAAAAAAAAAAAAAAAAAAAAAAAAAAAAAAAAAATAATAATAATAATAATAATAATAATAATAATAATAATAATTATTATTATTATTATTATTATTATTATTATTATTATTATTATTATTATTATTATTATAATAATAATAATAATAATAATAATAATAATAATAATAATCACAAATAAGTACAACCTTATTTATTTTAGTATAAGTTAGTTTTCTCTGAAGCCAAAGATACCAGGATTTTATAATTTCAAATAGAAAATTATGCAATGGGTATTATTAGGTATTATTTATTGACAAACACTAGAGCAGTTCAACTCTTTAATTGCAAAAATAAACATTTCTGTTAAATTTAGTAAATATTCATTCTTGTCTATAGTTCATATTTGTCAATACATTTTTTTTAGTTCTAAGATTTCTTTTTACATATTTAAAGTATTTTAGGGGTACTAAATCCAAAAATAACATTAGTTTTGCTTAATAGACTCTAGTTTTTGAGATAATGGACACTGCTCAAATGATAATTTTTACCGTCAGATCCTATCCTCCAAATTTTCAAGCTATCAGCAAAAACATTTTTTCCCCAATAGCCAGCCATTTCAATGCCAGTGTAGCTTAAATATAGGATCTATGTTAACTTGGATAGCAGCTTTAACCTGCCATTGAACTTATCCAAGTGGATATAGTATAAAACATACCACACGGTGAAAATAGACATATGTAAATTCCAGTATTAAATCTGAAATCAGAGGACCAAACAACTTATGAAAAGCTTAGGAACAAATAACAGAGGCTCTGAATGTTACACGAATGAAATTCTTAAATATAGGTGGGGGTGGCCCAGTGGGTAGAGTATTTGCCAATGGCCAAGGAGATTAGGGTTCTATCGAAAGTCGAATCATACCAAAGACTCAAAAAATGGTACTTGATACCTCCTTGCTTAACTCTCAGCATTATAATGTACATATTGAGGGTAAAGTGGAGCAATCCAGGGAAAAGAGTCTTGGTGTAGTAATGATTGAAAAGGGAGCCTTTGGATTGCCCTTGACTATAGTCACCAACTTTATTTATTATTAAAAAAAACTAAAATCAATCTAGTAAAATTAATATCATATCTGGAATCAGCACTCCAAACTTACTTTAAAAACATATCAATTTCTTAGGCAATAAAATTTGTCTTGACCGAAGTAATTCCCCATAAAATTAAAATACCCTCTGATATAAAGGATGAAAGTTAAAATCCAAAGATATACAGGCAAAGGATCAAACATAAAGACAATAGGGGCCTTCCTTAGGGTTAAAATACACTGATGGAAAATAAAATTGCAATGCTTTGATGTTTTTAATTTACTCCAGATTAAATCTGCGGTTGATATACTGTAATATAATTAAGGATTGTAATTAATCATCTTACTTAATTCTTTTATTTTAGAGATAAATTGTGAGCACAGTAAAAGTTTTGAGTTTGAAGAAACAAGTTTGAGTTAGAAAGAATCAAAAGCATGTACATGTCACACTGGATGTCAAGATAAAGTTGACGGGTTTGTTTTGAAATTGTTAGTGGACAAGATATTAAACATTTTGGATAGGTGTCAGCTGAGATTAGTATGATATGCCACAGAAAGTTTTAATGTTACATGTTATTATTAAATTGATTTAAAGAATAATTTGCTGAATATAGATATGAAGAGACTAAAATGCAGAGGGTAGTTGTTCAGTTAGTTGGGGCAGTTAGTCAGTCGGTGAGTTGGTGTTGGTCAGTTACAGTCCGAGTCCAGAGATACCCCCCACTTTGGGATGAAGCCTGGTCAGGATGAAGAAAATGAAGTCCGTATTTGTTTGTCTCATCTGCTATGAATCAAACCCTCTGCCTCTCTCGTGAGTTAACACGTTTCCTTCTACCTATTGTTTTGTGTGACTATTGTGAATGTTTCAAATCATGATAAATTTTCATATCAAGAATCAACTGGGTTCGTTTTATACTTGCGTGCATGACAACTTTCATATTCGGTCCTGTTCTGCCTCCCATCACGAAAACTATCCGAGTTAGACGAACCAGACATGCAGGACACTGCTGGAGAAGCAGAGATGAGTTCATAAGTGATGTACTCCTATGGACCCCCACATATGGCCGAGCAAAAGCAGGACGACCAGCTAATACATACATACAGCAGCTATGTGAGGATACGGGATGTAGCCCAGAAGACCTGCCAGAGGTGATGAACAATAGGGAAAAGTGGCAAGAGAGGGCCCGGGATATCCGGGCTAGCTGCACGACATGATGATGATGATGATTCATATTTGGCACCAGAGCATTACAATACGAGTTTTTTTTGCAACTCAGCCAAGTACTTGTAGATGTGGCTTGAATGGTAGAGGAAAAAATAGTAGATTGAGGTTTATTTTTTTGTATAGTTACAAGTGTGCTTATTTTGCTTCATACAATGCTCACAAAATTTTGATTTTTTAAACCCCAGACAAGCACTTGGACTCAGTGTTGTGGTTATTGTCATAGGAAATGGATTTGAGTTCAAATCCTGGATGAAACTTTTTGTTTGTGCTAATGTCCTTCAGAAAGGCACGCATTCATCTCTTCTCCATCCAGCTATGGTTATATAGCAGAGCTGACTGGATTCTTTTGTATTAAGCAACTAGTCTGAGAGAAGGAAAACTCTGAATTAGAGCCAGTTTTACTCTGCTTGAAAATTAACCTTGTGTCACATGCTGCCTGTGGCAGAAGATTTGGGTAAATATATAAATGGTGCGCCCAAGATGAATATCAGAGTTTTAACATGGATGTTTATCTTACTCTTTTCTCATAACCTGCAATCGATTTGGTGGTTGGGGGGATATAATGAGTGATTCTGCATCATGGTATCTGTCTGGACAATGGGAAGGTTATCTCCTCTTCAAGTTACATGTGACAGGTTGTACTGGGTTACATGGTACCTGTCGTAAGAAATAATTCTTGACCTTAATTAATAGCAGAGTTTACAAAAAAAAAGGATTTGTCTCTTCTTCGATAGCCAATAGTTTTGGTTCACACTCTTTACACTGAAGCATTATTTTTTTTTTTATTAAGTTTTTCTTTTAGAAACTATTCTGCTTTTGCCAATAAAATCTTTGTAAAGGGTGGACCAATTCCAGTTGAAGCAATCAAAGAGCCTCTATTTCCAAAAATACACTTTAAATTGGTTTTATATGATTAGATTTTGTTTTTTAGAGGTTTTTAAAAAAATTCTTTTGGCCTCTTTATATTTTCTTGTTTTATTTTTCATCTTGTTTGATAAAAATCTGACTCACTTTTTCTTTTAATTCATAATTCCTTTTTCTTTTCTTTTTCTTTTTTATTGTCTTCAGCATTTCTCTTTCTTTTTCATTCTTTGTATTTATCATTTTTCTTTCATTTTTTTCTTCTCCTTTTTCTTTCTTTCTTTCTTTCTTTCTTTGACTTATCTATTCCTTTTTTATCTTTGTTTTTACTATTACTCTTCTTTCTTTCTTTCTTTCTTTCTTTCTTTCTTTGCCTTACCTATTTTCTTTTTTTTTCTTTGTTTTTACTATTACTCTTCTTTCTTTCTTTCTTTCTTTCTTTCTTTCTTTCTTTCTTTCTTTGACTTATCTATTCCTTTTTTTATCTTTGTTTTTACTATTACTCTACTTTCTTTCTTTCTTTCTTTCTTTCTTTCTTTCTTTCTTTCTTTCTTTGACTTACCTATTTTCTTTTTTTTCTTTGTTTTTACTATTACTCTTCTTTCTTTCTTTCTTTCTTTCTTTCTTTCTTTCTTTTCATTGTCCTCTTAAACAATACCTTTGCTTTTAATTCCTATGAGTTTTGCTGAACAACAGCTTTTTCAGTGATTTGTAATTGAAAAAAAAAGAACAGTAAAACAATAAAACAAATGTAGAAAATAAATATAGAAAAAAGAACCCAAAAAGAACACAAAATTAAAGAATTAAATCATTGAATTGTCAAAGAAACAAAATACAAAAACTTTTAATATCAAAGAATAGAAAAAATAAAACAAAAAATTCCAATTGCAAAAATACAAATTAAAGCAAAAATGATTTAAATTTTAAATTAAAACATGGCAAGAACAAAAAAAAAATACTTGACTAAGATATTTGTGAACCAATTAAAATCATGGCCTCTAAATTTAGTTACGGCACAAACAATTTTTTTTTCAGAATAAATTTCTGTTTATATTTTTTCCTTTATTTTATCTTATTTTCTTAATTTAGATTTTTGATGTTAATTTATTTTGTTTCCCTTTATTCATTTCTCTGGATTTTAATTCTTTTGCCTCCCCCCCAAAAAAAAGAAAGAACTTTTTCATTTTCTTTCTCTTTTTCATCATACCTCCATAAAGATGACATCAACCTGGCAGTTTCTTTAATGGTTGGCAATGAATTCTTTTAATTTAAAATTGGAAAACAATTGAAATGTTTTTATGCCTCATTGGTTCCTAAGTCACCTTCTAAAACTTGCTTTTGCAATTTGTTTGGGATGTTTGTTTATCTTGCTTGGTTTTTCAAAGACACTGCTTGCTTGTGATAACATGTTGCCAAGTCAGGACAAGACAGTTTTCTTTTTTTACAGTTATATTCAGATGATAAAATGGTCAGTTCAAGCAAGGACTATAATATGGTATTTTTGCATACTCCTTCAGGTTATACATATCGAGTTATTTTATATACAACCCTTTCTTGGATGATTAGCCAGCAACTATCTCCTCCCTTTGCTTTCTTTTTCAGCCATCCTTTCTGTCACCTTATGATGTTCTGTTTGTCTCTTTCATACCACCATCTTTGTTCTTGTTTGTTGTCTTCTGTCGTTATCTCCCATTGTTCTTCTCTGCTGAAATAATGAATAACAATGTGACCACATTTCTATGTCTGCACATTACTTTTTTTTCGTAGTGGATTTTCCCTTTATCACCAGTTGTGACCCATGAGGAATCAGTGAGTAAGATGAAAGATTCAACCATTTGAGTTGGGTGTTTCTCAATAGCTAACTTATTTCAAATTGTATAACTGTTTTAGTCACTTGATTGAAACCATCCAGTAAGAGAGTCTTTGAGTGATCTCAAGTTCAATAGCAGTCAATCATACTGATTAACTCAGTTTATTTTTTCACCTGTTTAATGGCTCTGGTCTTAATTGGAATGCTATACTACATCTCAATAATAGATCACACCAATCTATTATGTAACCATATCCAAAAAAAGGAGATAGCCTATCGTTGAGGCTTAGAATACACTGACTGTACCTCCTGTTGAGAAGTAATCCCCCCACCCGAAAAAGGTTGTCCTAAGTATGACACTCAACTACATCTGAGGGTGAGGCACCAGTTTTTAGAGTTCTGGGGAAGTCACTCCTTCATTGCTATTGCTTCCAGATCCATTCTGAATTGGAATGGTTGTATCTTTTAGGATTCCATCAAATAGTTCTGTTTGAAAATTATTTGTATTAGATTGAAATACTTAAAAACATGACTTTGTGCAAATTATTTATATTTAACATAGTTATTTGAATCTATGATAGAAGCAAGTCATGAGTATGACTCTAAACTGCATCTGGTACTGAGGCTCCAGTTCGAGAGCTCAGTAAAATGAAGAGTCATCCCTTCATTGATATTTTTCTGAGGTCCACTCTTAGCTGAAGTGGTAGTGCCTGTTGGGTTCTTGTCTATGGATCAAATAGATATATGAAAATAATTTGTGTCTGACAGGAATACTTGAAATCACATAACTGAGTGCAAACAGATGATTATCATCAATAAATATTACTTGAAGCCATATAATTAGTATTGTACAGAATTACTTGAAACTATATAACTGTGCAAATTATTTTTTAATCAAGATACTAGAAGTTATAATTGTTTTCAAATGATTAACAAGAAAGAATATAATTGGCAGCAGAAAAAGACAGATTTTTGTTTTATATAGCCCTACAAATATTGGCATACTGTAAAACTTACAAATCAACTGATCAACAAAACAACCAATCAACTAACAAATCAATCAAATAACACAAGCAATAAATCAACCTACCAACCAACTAAGCAACCAAGCAGGTAACCAAACAAACAACCTACCAACAAACAAACAAGCAAACAACTTACAGACAAACAAACAAACAAACAAATTAATAATCAAATATGCAAACAATCAAACAAACCACAAAACAACTAACAAACTATCTAATAAAGCAACCAACAAATGAACCAGCCAACCAACCAATGAACCAACCAACCAACCAACCAACCAACCAACCAACCAAACAAACAACCAACCAACCAAACAAACAAACAAACAAACAACCAATAAATAAACTGATCAACTAATCAATCCAATAACCAAACAAGAAATCTACCAACCAACCAACTAACCTAACTGTCTACCAACCTAACACTCTACCAACCAACCAACCAACCAACCAATTAACCAAGCAAATAATCAATCTACCAACACATGTACCAATGAACCAAGCAAACAATGGATGAACCCATCAACCAACCAACCAACCAACCAACCAACCAACCAATCCAACAATCAACTAAATACTCTAACAGTCTACCAACCAACCAACCAACCAACCAACCAAATAATCCATCAACCAACATATGTACCAATGAACCAACTAACCAATGGATGAACCAACCAACCAACCAACCAACCAACCAATCCAACAATCAATTAAATACTCTAACAGTCAACCATCCAAGCAAACAACCAACCAACGAACGAACCAACCAAATAATCAATGAACCAACTAACCAACCAACCAACCAAATAAACAAACAACCAAACAAACAAAACACCTACCCACCCATCAAATTTCCAAATAACTCAGCAACTAATAAACAATCCAACCAATCAATCAAACAGAGACTTTGAAATTCATTCCCTTTAGTAATTACAGGTATAACAGTCACACAGGTAGACAATCAGCTTATTAATATTGTATACTATACTATTTTCTATAGGAGTGTATTGTAAATTAATCTACCACAGAAATTCAGTCAGGTAAAGAATTATTGACAAAACAGTTTAATTATGATATATAAATATTTACTATAGAAATATGTTAGAAATAAGGTTACCATATTGTATCTGTTGTAATTTGATTCTTGAATTTTAAGAAATCAGGTATTTGGTTTGGTTTGGTTTGGTTGTGTTTTAAGGCATATCAACCATTGTGAGTTATTTAATGCCAAATCCTGTTTATATGTGACTTGTGAGCAAATAATAGGAAGGTAACATTATTTTTAAACAAACCAGAGCTCATTAGTTTACACACAGCTAAATGGTTTCAAGAATTGTTATCCATATTTACTGACCCCTCCGCTCGGACAGGATATGACACAAGTTCAATTTTTAAGCAGAGTTTAACAGGTTTGAATTCAGAGTTTTCCTTCTCCTAGACTAGTTGCCTCACCAAGGCTGAAGAACTTAGTCTGCCCTACTATTTTACCCATAGCTGGAGGGAGAATAATTGGATTCATACCTTTCCCAAGGGTATTAGTGCAATGTGAAATACAGTCAGTCTCATCAAGGATTTGAAGTGTCGTCGTGTCCATTTCCTACGACGATAGCCATTACACCACAGGCACCTCCGAATTGTTATCCGATGCTAATAATTCTATTTGATATTAATCATTTGTTTGAACAGAGTTTAGATGGTTTCAAGTATTGCTTTCTCAGAGTAATTGATACAGTCATCTCCAAGAACCTTTCAGATAAAATAGGGTTGGATACTTGTTTGCCACAAGAGCTATTTGATTAATATGTCCTGGATAATCATATTGGTACAAGATAGACATGACCAGCTGATTGATTGGATCAAGCTTCTCTGACTGCCCAGTAAAGGCCAAAATGGAGTGCTACAAGTTTCATGATCCCTTTTGTTGTCAGGCAACAGATGATTCAGGATCTGGATCCTATCCTCAAACATGGTAAATCTCCATCTACATCCAACAGGTGGCCTCGTTGGTGAAGTCTTACTCCTCTGCAGGGGCACAGTCAGCATATTCTACAACCACACCCAATGGGGCAGGAAACCAGCAATACCAGCTACTCCATTGTATAAAGCATACTAAAAACAAGTCTGGTATAAGGGAATATTATTTTTCATGTTGTAATGATTATCTTCATAGGAAATTGACACAGTGACTTGAGTTCAAATCCAGGATGAGGCAGTTTGGATTTCACATTATGCTCTTACATTGGGGAAAAGTATGAATCCAACTAGTCACCTTTCAGCTATGGATAAATAGTAGGGTAGACTAGGATTTTTAACCTTAGTATGGCAACTGGACAAGTAGGAAGAAAACTCTGAAGGGTTTGGTAAATACATATAAGGGAATATCTATGATCTTGACATTAAGTGACACTTTGATTTTTGAAAGAATGCACAGATACTACACTCTGATCTTTGGCAAAAGTCTTCATCCATATGTAAATAACTCCATTATTTTTCTGGGTACTATGCAAGTTAATACTTAAATGATAGCGACTAGACTTCCTGTTTATGAACTTGCAGCTCATTTTTCTGATTGAAGACAGAAATAACCCTAATTGGTTGTGTTTGGTTTCCCTTTTAGCACATTACATTTGAAGAAATGTAGAAAAAGTGAAAAACACCAGCTTAGATCATGTTTCAGCTGGTCAGCTGGGTGGTCAGCAGTCAAATTATTTCAGATATTCATGTTCAACTGTGTTAAATTTCTGTCTATACAGTCTGCATGTGTTAGGATATTTGAGCTTGTTTACAACAAAAAATCCAAGGCTCGTGCCAATTTATAGGAGGCAGAGAAGGTATGCATTGGCTCATTTGGTAGTGACTTTGAAAACAAAATGAACACAGTGCAGATTCGAGATAAAAACTTTGATAACTTTAAAAAAAGAAACTCTTTCTTATGTGAAGGTAAAAATATAACAATAAAAAATCACATCATAGAAAAAAATTAAAGGAAAATAATCACCCAAAACCAAAAACATTATACAGTGAAAAATTCAGATCAAAATTCAGTTAATAATCTGCCTTTGTATTCATTTGCTTAATCCTTTTGCAATGAACGGGATGGGCGCAAGGACAATTTTGAGTGGAGTAAAGTTGGTTTTAATTCATAGTTTTCTTTCTCGTAGATTGGTTGCCTTACTGAGGCTAAAAACCCAGTCTGACCTGCTATTTACCTTTCTGAAAGGAGAACAGATGGATTCATGCCTTTCCCAAGAGCATTAGCACAAAGTGAAACACAAACAGATTTGTCCAGGATTTGAACTCAAGTCATTGGATTCCATTTTGATAATCATCACACGAAGCACACCTTTACACCGATCCAGTTGCATCAATAAATCTGTGGTTTAATGATTATAACAAGCATTTGTTTTATACCCCAAATACTTATTTTCAACATAATCTCCTTCTTTGCTGATACACTTGATTCAATGGTGAATATAAATCATGCAGATTGAATATTATACTGTGAAAAATTCGGATAAAAGTTCCGCTTATGTCTTACCAGTGACTAAATGATCCAAAGTTATTTCTATATATTCCAATTGGCTAAAATTATAATTACAAAAATACTTCCAATCTGTCCTGTTGGAGAGGTAGAGAATATACTGACTGCATCCTCTGCAGTGGGGGTAAGACTCCCCACAAAAGATGTATCCGGGTATGACACTAAACTATATCTAGAGATTTTTGGGAATGTGGAATACCCTTTCTTCACCACTACATCCAGGTCCACTCTGACCCAGTGTGGTAATATAGGTTTCAGTCCCATCTCTGGATCAAATATTACACAGCCTTCATCCTCAGTTGCAACATCTCACTTGTGAATATGAAAAAAGGCTAATAAAAAACTTAATTCCAAATCCTTGTTTGTTACCTTTAATAAGATATGCCTACAAGAAAATCTGCGGGTAAAATACACACACACACACACACACACACACACACACACACTAAAAGTTGTTTTGGACAATTGACCTCCATTTTGTGATCTTTGCCATATATACAATCTAAATGAAAGAAGTAGAGCATCTTTTTTTTCTGGCCTACTTACTTTAATAAGAACAGTCTGAAAGTCACAACTTATATATATATATATATATATATATATATATATATATATATATATGTGTGTGTGTGTGTGTGTGTGTGTGTGTTTGTGTGTGTATGTATGTATATATGTCTGTGTGTGTATATATACGTATATATATTTTTAAAGATGACTGGCAAGGATTTGGAGCTGAGTTTTTTATTAGGCTTTTCTTGGTTGCAAGAGAGATGTCACTAATGAGAATTTCCAAAATCTGAGACGTTATTATTAATCAATTATCTAACTAACAGCCTTCATCCTCATCTGTAACATCTCACTTGTGAACATAAAAAGGTTAATAAAAAACTCAACTCCAAATTCTTGTCTCTCATTTTTAGTAAAATATGCTGACGAGAAAATCTGTTCTCTAAATACATACACACATACACACACACACACACACAATATATATATATATATATATATATATATATATATATATATATATATATATCCTAAAATTAAAAAGTTGCTTGTGCATAGAATAGCTCAAGTAAAAAAATTTCCTTTATTTCTGTGATAATATACAACAAATTATAAAGAAATGAATATGATTCTTATATACATTCATCAAATACACAAGTGTTTAATGGATGCATTGAAAGTTTTCATATATTTTATGGAAGGATATTAGTTGGTTGGACAGTGGAACAAGAAATCTAGTTTTCTCATACAGAATGAATACAAAAAACAATCACGAATTAGCAACATATCTTATTGCCTCAGCAAATCTAATAGAAAGAATACAAAATGAAATGAGCCGCAAAAAGAATGAATAAAAGGGGTATGTGTAAAAATCTCCTAATTGTACAATATGTGTATGTGAATTCTAAAAGAAATGAAAGCTTTTAGAAGAGGCATATATTTTTAAGAAGTGTTCCTTAGTCGTATGGAATTAAATATGCTTGTATATAAGTAAGTAAGTAAGCCTATGATATTGTATTTTGTGTTCAATTCTACAAGATTTACTGGGAATGAAAAGTTCCAGACCCAGTGGTTGAGAATCAGGTCTTTTTTCAGGGCATGTTGTCAGTAAAAGAGAAGGAGACTTTTGTGCTCTCTTCTGATATACTGCTTTAACACTACTGTCTAGTGGTCATTAATAGAAATTCCTTGGTTTTAATCCTACACAAGTAAGTTTCAGTCATTCACTTAATTTTTTTTTTTTTAACTAAATTGTTACATTTGAATCCTTAAAATTATTTTGCTGACATATAGCATAACCCAATGGTTAATAGGTGGAGGAGGGAAAGACGAAAGAAATATGGCCACTGGTTGAATTCTAGTGAATGGAAAACATACTTTTGGGATTAAATTGTTCAATAAAAAATGAAAAATTGACTGAAATTTACTCTTATCTGGAGGGTGACTTTATAATATATATATATATATATATATATATATATATATATATCGTTAAGAGTATTTTGACTATTGTCTTCATTTTTATTATTATATTCACATTTTGGCCAATGTGTTGACTTATTGAACTGACTATAGGTAAAAATAACCAGGAATACTTATAATAGCTTTACACTTGTACCTGGTTACAGTTAACAGAATTAGAAAAATCTACCCGCATGGATTAAATAAAGGGTTCAGTTCAAGATACTGTATAGGCTACAGAGTTTGACATGAAACTCCTGAAAAAGGTCAAAGGATACATTCTCCAAAATGTTGTGGATATAATAATAGAGATGTGGATTAAATAAAGGGTTCAATTCAAGGTTCTGTGTTGACTCTCAAATTCGACATGAAACACCTGAGGAAGGCTGAGGGACATATTGGCTGAAACTTGAGTATAACAATGGAGATAAAGACAATAATCCGAATATTTTAAGAGATGAAAATTAGTAATAAATATTATTAAACATTCATTATTGTAAATGATATCATAAATTAAATAAATATTAACTATTTCATTCTTTGTAACCAAAAATGTGAATATGTAACAATCTAAAAATAAGGGAGAGGTCCGTAGCATAATGGCTAATGTAAGGAAGTTCAAACTTGCTTACTCCAGTTGCACTATTACATTCATTTGAGGATAAATACCCCTGGGAAAGAGTGAACCTGGGAGTAATGGCCATGAATGGGTACTTCATAATCCCCAGAACTGGAGCCTCATCATCAGATGCAGTTTTGTGTCTTTAGTGTTTTTGGGAGGTCTTACTGCTCTACAGTCAGCATATTCTAATTCCCACAAATTTCACCTCTAGCCTTACTCCCTCAGATGTAGGTTAAGTAGTACCACTACTGTGCTTCTATAAAGATGTCTTTGGCATTAAATAACCCATAATGATTGATATGCCATTAAAACAAAGAAACCAAACCAAACCAATTTATTGTTTAGACGGTCCTATCAAATATGAATATATATTTTTTTAAAACAATCAATCTGACCCTAACTGGACTTCAAGATGTGTAGATGTATGTTTACAGGTCACCAGCTTCTACATTCGACCATCTTTTTTATTTTGCCATTTTATCAAGATGCTCTTCAATGGCTTTCTTTTGGGATACACCTCATGGCATCATTATCCCTGACAGGAACTACAATTCTTGGCCAGAGTGAACCTGGGAGTAATGGCCATGAATGGGTACTTCATCATCCCCAGAACTAGAGCCTCATCATCAGATGCAGTTTAGTGTCTTTAGTGTTTTTGGGAGGTCTCACTGCTCTACAGTCAACATATTCTAATTCCCACAAACAAATATACGTGGCCAGCCTTCCAGCTCAGAACCTAAACATGCACATGTTTACATTGTCATAACAATATTGAAGAGAGTTCTGTTTAGATACATATGGTAAGTGGATTGGGTACTCCACACCCATATATGTAGTCAAGGGTGATAACTTCTCATGCCTTTGAACACTGTAATCATGAGTAAATGACTTTCACCAATAAGTTGGCGACTGTAGTCAAGGGCGACCAGAAGGCTCCATTTTCAATAGCTACAACACCAAGATGTCGGTGAGTGTGCTACTCCTTTCCCTGGATTGCTCCACTTTACCCTTGATACGTACCTTATATTGCTGAGTGTTAAGCAAGGAGGTATCAAGTCTTTGGTATGATGCGACCTGGGATTGAACCCAGGTCTCTCGGATCATTGGTGCACACTCTACCTACTGGGCCAATGTTAATTTTAAGTTTACATATAGGAGGTGCTTATGGAGTAATAGTCATCATCATTACAAATGGACGCGGAGACCAGAGTTCAAATCCTGGACTAGACCGTTTGCATTTCACACGGTGTTAATATATTTGGGAAAGATATGAATCCAAATATTCTCTCTCCAGCCATATGTAAATAGTAGAGAAGACTGTGCTTTTTAACATTGGTATGGCAATTGGTAATATGAGAAGGAAAAACTCTTTTACTCCGTTGTACTCCACTTTAAAAAAATGAGCTTTTGTGGCTTCCTGATTTTGGTAGAGAAGTTGGATAAATACATTTTCTACACACACCTTGACTCCTGCATATATTGTGATAAATTGGTGTAATGATTAACATTGTAGAAAATGGACTTGGCAACTTGAGTTCAAATCCAGGACAAGTCAGTTTGCATTTTAACACATTGCTAATACTTTTGGGAAATGTATGAAGCCAACTATTCTCCCTCGAGCTATGGGCTCTTTAACCATGGTAGGCAATCCCAGGTAAGTCAGTTTGCATTTTAACACATTACTAATACTTTTGGGAAATGTATGAAGCCAACTATTCTCCCTCAAGCTATGGGTTAATAGTAAGGCAGACTGGGCTTTTTAACCATGGTAGGCAACCAGTTTAGGTGAAAGAGAACTCTAAATTAAAACCTGTTAAATTTCATTTAAAAATGACTTTGTGTTGCTTTGTGGTGGTATGGAGGGATTGGGTAAATAAATATATATAGATTAATAACTTCTTATCTTTGTATTGGTTTTACCAACACCATATTAGGTTCATTTCTCAAACCAAAATGGCAAATAAAATCTATATTGGTTCTTTCATTGATAAATTCTATAACATTATATAATATTTCATTATATAGCATAACATTACATTGATAACTTCTATAACATTCTATAACAGTGCATTGATAACTTTTATAACAGTCAATACCATTAGATTCAATTACATGCATTATAGACTTTTATAACACATAAGATTACAGCAATAACTTCTATAAGATTATATAACATTATGTTCGATAACAGTACAGAGATGACTTCTATGACATTCTTTAGCATTACATTGATACTTTCTATAACATTTTATAAAATTATGTCGCTAATTCTTATAACATTCTATAACAGTATATGGATAACATTTATAACATTCTATGATATTACATTGATAATTTCTATTACATTTTTTAATGTTAGGTCAATAACTTCTATAATATTCTATAACATTACATTCATAATTTCTATAACATTCTATAACAGTACATTGATAACTACTGTAATATTCTATAACAGTACACCATTAATTTCTATGACATTCTATGACATTCAAAAACATTATATTAATAACTTCTATAACATTCTATAACATCACATTGATGACTTCTGTAAAATTAAATTGATAGATTCGATAATGATTCTTAACATCAGATACTGACTACCCAATACTTACAATAAATATCAAAAGGAGAAGAATAAAAGCTTGTTGCATTTCTGTTTATTTTTTTGTATATTTTAATCTTCTTTTTTAAAAAATAAACCACAGATTTTATGGTGTTAAGACAGGTGTTACAATTTTTTGAGAAACTGCAATGGACACTGGCAGCAGATTGAATTTCAGAGTTATGTTTCTTCATTTTTTTTCTTTTTTTGATAAACAAATATTTAGAATAAAATTAAAGTCTGTGCCAGATGTGTAAAAAGGAAGGAAAGAAAAACCAAAATGTAAAAAGAGCCTGAAATTCAAAGCTATAAAAAAAAATGAGTAGTTGTAATTTATTTGTTGAGTAAGTAAACTAGGATTTACCAAATTTTTAACTGTTAATTATGACAAAAACAAAACCTATTCATATTACTTCCGAGGTTTGAAGATATTTACTAATGTATACCTCGTCAAGCAATAGGTTATAAAAGTATAACATTTGGTTGGTTGGTTGGTTGGTGGGTTGGTTTTACGGTATATCAATCCTTGTTGGTTACTTAAGGCCAAATCCTGTTTATACATAGATATTAAATATATATGATTTGGTTTGCTTGGGTTTTATGGTATATCAACCATTGTAGGTTATTTAATGCCAAATCCTTTTTATACATATATATATATATATATGATTTAGTTTGGTTGGGTTTATGGCATATCAACGATTGTAGGTTATCTAATGCGAGATCCTTTTCATGAATATATGTGGTGCTTTCAATATGTTTCCAGACTTTTTTGTACAGGCATTTAAATTGTCGTAGACCCTTGAAAATTCAGTATCTTATTGCTATATATCTTATGAGATGACTGACCAACTTTTATGATTTCAGGTTCAAATGAACACCTACAACAGGAATTGGAATACACCCTACTAAAGCTTGATTGTCACAGCTGGTGAATTTCAAAAATGCAGTCTGGACATGAGGACACTTTAGAAGAACGATATGCAATAAAATTCTGTTTTAAACTTGGAAAAAATGCCACAGAAACGTATGGAATGCTTCAGACTGCTTTTCAACCATCTTGCATTAATTGAGCATCAGTTTTTGAGTGGCATAAGAGATTCAAGGAAGCCAGGGAGTCTGTGAGGGATGATGAGAGGTGTGGGAGGAGTAAGGAAGTCAATACACCAGAGTTGATTAGCCAAAGGGTTAGAGCTAGGGTTACTATGTTGAGGTTTTAAGGGAGTTCAGGAAGAGATTCCGTTGTAAGAGGCCAGCACTCTTCAAATCGGATCAGTGGCATTTCCAGCAGGACAATACACCAGTCCACAACTCCATCCTTGTCACAGACTATTTGACCACGATGGGCATCAAGACAGTTCCTCACCATCCCTATAGTCCAGACCTTGCTCCCTGTGACTTTTGGTTATTCCTTAAGCTCAGAAGCTGTCATTATGAGACAATTGAGGAGATGAAAGAGGCTGTGATGAAGGTCATTGACACGCTCACACAAGAGGACTTCCATGGAGCCTTCCAGAAGTTGTTGGAATGGTAGAACAAGTGCATTGCAGCCAGAGGAGATTACTTGGAAGGGGACTAGAGTTTCATGTGTGTACTATCAATAAAAGTGCCCATCCGAAAAAAGTCTGGAAACTTATTTAATGATCCTTGTATATCAAATATATATAATTTGGTTTGGTTGGGTTTTATAGCATATCAACCATTGTAGGTCATTTAATGACAAATCCTCTTTATACATATATATATATATATATATATATATATATATAAAATATATATGATTTGGTTTGGTCAGGTTTATGACATATCAATGATTTTAGGTTATTTAATGTGAGATCCTTTTTATGAATATATATCAAATATATATGATTTGTTTTCATTGGGTTTATGGCATATCAACCATTGTAGGTTATTTAATACCAAATACTCTTTATCTATATGTATTAAATATATGATTAGTGAATGAATAGTTTGTAGGTAACAAATTTTAAATAAGCGAGAGCTCATTTATTTGCACACAGTCAGATGGTTTCAAGTATTGTCATGTAACACTAATATTTTTAATTGCACACAATTAAATGGTTCCAAGTACTGCTATTTAACATTAGCAATTTTATTCAACATTATTTGTTTGCAGTTAAATGATTTCAAATATTGCTACATTATACTAATAATTCACTTTAGCAGTCATTTGTTTAGACACAGTTAAATAGCTACAAGGTTGGCTTTAGCATTAAATAACCCAAGAAAGTTGCTATGTCATGAAAACAAAAGATACTATACTATACTATATATATATATATGAAGTGAATGTGTTAAAAACAGTTAGGCTGAAGCTTTAACATATTGAATTTAAAAGACTGAACATATGCACATGACTGTAAAATTCACATATTAGCATGATGATGTTAAGATTATGTCAAGATGAGTTAGTATCAACTTGAAGAAAATTAAGCTGAAGAAAAGTAAAACTTTTGAATAAAAGTTTTTGGTGAAAAACAGAATTGTGCAAGTGCACCACTCTCCTTGCCTACCAGACCCACTAGATCTTTTTTGATTTTTTTCTTGTTTCCTAAATTAAAGAATAAAGTCTAACTGGCAAAATTGCATGCCATCCTTATCCCTTGAGCAATGAATTAAATAGTACCACTGATGTTCTTCTACAAAGATGGCTTTGGCTTCAAATAACCCACAAAGGGTGATATGCCATTAAACAAAGAAACCAAACCAACCAAGAATAAAGAGTAAAAGAAGGTGTTTTTTTTTTTGTGTTTTTTTAATTCTGTCATAACTTTTCAACAAAAGAACCTTCAAGCTATATAAAGCCATAAGCTTTACCAATTCTAAATCTGACATTAGTGAAATGGGTAGCGGCCATAATTTCTCTACTGCAAGAAGGTCAATAATACTAGATCTCTAATTCTATATTTCAAAATGAGCAGATGTGTCTTTACAGGTCACCGGCTTTTACATTTGGCCTTCTTCTTCATTGTGCCACTTTATCAAGAAAGTCCTCAACATCTTTCTTCTAGGATACACCTCATGACACCACTACCCCTAATATACTGCATTAGCCACACAAGACTTATTCTCTTATTGAAAGGTCACTTCAATAGTGTTCATCCATCCACTGCACATCTATTACCTGCTATGACAGCCTTGCCCACAAGACAACAGATAAGGCTTGAAGAGTTTAAGAGGTAGAATGGTGGTAATTGAGTTTATATTCAGTACCGAACACAATGCTGTAGTCATTTGTGTTGCTGTTAACATTATGACTCAGAGATATTGTTCATTAATGACAGACAATGATACAATGTGATATAACAAGAAGATGGAGAAAAATTTGTTATAAGATAATAAAAATGAAAATGCTTCATATGAAAATGAACAATAGTAAGGAGAAAAAAACTAGTGATCCACACATAAAATGCCAGATCTATCTATCTATCAATCTATCTATCTATCTCAGTCTGTTCATATCTGTCTATCTCAGTCTGTTCCTATCTATCTATCTATCTATCTATCTCAGTCTGTTCATATCTATCTATCTATCTATCTATCTATCTATCTATCTATCTATCTATCTATCTATCTCTGTTCCTATCTATCTATCTATCTATCTCAGCCTATTCCTATCTATCTATCTATCTATCTATCTATCTATCTTTCTCAGTCTGTTCATATCTATCTATCTATCTATCTATCTATCTATCAAAGTTCTTTGTTTTTTTAATGGCATATCAACCTTTGTCGGTTATTTAAGATCAAAGCCATCATTCTAGAAGAACAGTAGTTCTATCTAACTCATAGCTGATGGGATAAGAAGGTTGGCTCGTACCTTTCCCGAGAGTATTAATTGGAAAAGGAACATAATAGTGTGACTGGAGTTTGAACTTGCATATTACAATCTCACAGTCAAGAACTTTAACCATTATGCCACTAAAAGTCCCCCATCAATCTATGTATCTTTCTATCAAACTAGAAATTTTCAAGACTGGTTTTATCATAAATTCAGATATGGGAAACACTTAGGATGGGATTAAAGTGTAGCACTCATTCATCTCCCTTGGTCATATTCAAACAGTCCAATATCCACAGGACAATGCTCATCGAGCCCAGCTACTTTTTTGTCTTGCCTATGCATATGACGTATGTTAAATGTATATGACATATGTTTAAAATGTTAGGACTGAAGCTGTATTTTCTAAAACAGAAATAAACAATAAAGAAAAAATTAATTTTATTTAAAAAAAGTCCCCTTGGAATGCAATACAATTATTCCAGTGAGTTTTCCAATGGTCAAAGCACCACTGAAACTTATCTTTTGATCAGAAGTGAAATTGCAGTGTTGTATTTCTTTTGATATACTTTATATCCTCAAATTTTTACCTTTTAAATGAATCTCCAGTTTAGAAAAGAAGAAAGATTCTCACAGAGATAGAAAGTCTGATGAATAAGGAATGTGTTGCACTTGCAGAATCCTGTGTTTCACAAAAGTATTTTATTCAAAATATATTTAAATTCATATATCTAT
Source organism: Sepioteuthis lessoniana (assembly GCA_963585895.1). Taxonomy (NCBI): domain Eukaryota; kingdom Metazoa; phylum Mollusca; class Cephalopoda; order Myopsida; family Loliginidae; genus Sepioteuthis; species Sepioteuthis lessoniana. Next base: position 114,862,322 of record OY757908.1, on the reverse strand, counting down.
ATTTAATTCTGTCTCGCTCTCACTCTCTCTCTCTCTCTCTCTCTCTCTCTCTCTCTCTCTCTCTCTCTCTCTCTCTCGAAATATATATATTTATCTTTTTTATAAAAATTCAACTACAGTCGCAAACTTGACTTATTTATATGAATCTAAGCCACTGAAGTTTCATTAAGATTCATAAAATAAAAAAAAAATAGTTCTGTTTTTTCTTTTATCCAATACTGTATTCTTATATACTCAATGAAAAATATACTACTTCTTATCTAACAAGAGCATAAAGTTAGATTTAGTGAAAGAGTTTAAGCAATTTTTCAAAGGATGATAGAGAGCCAATAAAGAAAAAGAAAGAACCAGTATATGCAGTCATTAATTTCATTATCTATCTATCTATCTATCTATCTATCTAGAGTGAGAGAGAGAGAGTGAGTAACATATATATATATATATATATATATATATATATAGCTTCATTAAGAAAAACACAAACTGGTCACATTAATGAAATTATTGCTCTGTAATGTCTGTTACATTGAGCTCTTTATCAGGAAAATTTAAATGTTCACTCTCGAATAGTTTTCTTGTCCTGATGGAATTACTCCCAACTCCAGTTTAACTGGACCAAATAATACTTTTATATATATATATATATATATATATATATATATATATAAAAGTATTATTTGAACTTTTTGAATGGCCATTATGTATATATATATATATATATATATATATATATATATATACATAATGGCCATTCAAAAAGTTCTAAGCTTCACCAAGAAAGAAGACCATATCTGAGTACTTTCTTTGCGGTAACACTTAAATAGGAAAAAAATAATTTTGTATTTTTTCAAGTTTTATTAGTGGATGTGCATAAAAGTTAAAATTATACTAGAGAGACCATTTGTAAACAACATAGGAATGAATTAGCATGTCCATTTTGAAGAGTAGTTCAAAAACTGGTGAGTAATATAATGCTCTTTACTAAATTGTCATTTAAATTGCATGTATGATTTTATTTAATTTTGTGATTGTAAAATCAGTGCTGTATACTATTATGTGTCTTAAATGAAAGAACAATGAACTGTAAAATCAAAATTAAAATTCTTCAACCTAGCCAAAGAAGCTAATGCTGTTGGACTTATTAGAACCCCACTCCAAAAAAAACAAATTAAACATAAAATAGAATGCAAAGAAGCAAAAAATATTTAATAAAATTTTAAAAAATTGTTGTGGACTTTAACTAAATAAAAACTTAATGGAAAAGAGGTATGAAAGTATCTTGTTTTTTTAAAGCCATGGGAAGCAGCATGGTGGACATAAAGGCAAGCAGATAAACCCTCTGATGGCCTAACGCAATGCATAAAACAACTTGTCTAAACCGCATCACTCTTTGCATGGGTAAAAAAGGAGCACATTCTGCTGAGGCTGGAGTCCTGGCCTCAGTGTTTGAAAAATCAGCTACTGAGCTCAAACAAAAATTATTGAAATACAAACAAATAATACAAATAGCGACATTCAACATTAGAACCTTAAATAAAATAGGACAACTACTGGAGCTGACTACATTGGCCATAGATCATAACATAGACATAATATGCATTCAAGAACACAGATACACATATAGCGAGGATATTAAATATCACGATTGTGGCAATGGATGAACGCTAGCTACTGCATCAGCATGGAAAAATTCTATCTATGCCACAGAAGTGTAGGTATACTTATAGGACCAATCACTAAATAGAATAGAGAGCTAACAACCTAGGATGATGGTAGCTACTTTTAATTGCAACCCCAGAGCAACAATAATCTCCTGCTACAGCCCTACCAAAGTTAGTGAAGAAACCGAACTCGTCACCTTCGATGATGAGTTATCCTCTCTTGTTCGTAGCATCCTTAAACACAATGTCCTCATTATTGGTGGAAACATGAATGCCCAAATTGGAAAAAAACGGAAACCACAAATTCAGCCTACACAACTCGTCAAACAGAAATGGACAACAGATTTCACAATAGAAAATAGATTAACATGCCTCAATACAAACTTTCAAAAGAGGGAGGGAAAACTATGGACCCAAGCATACCCAAACAATACTAAAGCACAGATAAACTACCTATTTATAAAAAAAAAAATGGAATAATAGCGCATTGAACTGTGAAGCTTACTCCTCATTCGAGGGTGTGTCCACCGATCACAAAATTGTCACAGCAAAAATTCGACTGAGCCTATGAAAGAATGCCACCCGAACAACGACAACCATACACTATGACTAAGCCATGCTTAATAACAGGGATATTAGAGATAGATATACATTAGTACTAAGAAACAAATATGATGCTCTATAAGAACCGACAAAAACACACACTCCAAATGAAAAATTTGAGAATTTTGTCAATGCCCACCTAGAAGCAGCAGCGGAATTCATTTCAACTAAACAAAGAACAAAATATAGAGTCCCATGGGAGACATTAGCAGTTAGAGAAAAGCGTGCAGATGTGAAAACTGCCTCCAAAACAACAGGAAGAACCCAACCAATACCAATGCCCACAAACTTAAAAAGGCACAAAATGAATTTGCTAACATATATCTAAAAGAACAGACAGAATACATACAAAATCAGATCAATAAGATTGGAAACTCGGTTGAAGATGGACAATCTAGAATAGCATGCCAAACGATAAACAAAGTGAGCAGAAGGAAGAGCACTGCCAAGGCTAAACTGAAAGCTACCAGCCAACAAGATCGAATACACCTGGGAAAACAGCATTTTGAGAATTTGCTTGAGAACCCTTCGGAAGTCACACATGAACCAATCATGAGAATAATAAGTAAGCAATTATATATCAAACTACGACTGTTTACTCAAGAAGAACTCAACTCAGTACTGAGAAAAATTAAAAATAGAAAGGCAGCAGGGCTCAATGAAATACCCCCAGAGGTGTGGAAGACCAAAAAATTCGATGACATAATGCCGTATATAATCAGAATCCTATAGACAGATGGGTGAAGGGATGAATCCTCCCCTTCCCTAAAAAAGGTGGCCTTGGATTAGCCAAGAACACTTACGTCCATAGTGGGCAAGATATACAATGCCCGACTATGCAACTGCATTGAACCCAAAATTGACAACATACTTAGGAAGAACCAAAATGGCTTCCAGAGAATTAGATCCATGACCTCACAAATTTTGACTATCCATTGAATTCTTGAAGGTGTACACGCAAAAAAACCTACGGGCAACAATATTATTTGCTGACTTTACTGAGGCCTTTGACTCCATTCACAAAGGTAAGATGGAGCAAATTCTTCTCGCCTACGGCCTACCAAGAAAAAAACCATTGCAGCCATAATGATGCTATTTAGAAACACCAAAGTTAAAGTCCGTTTTCCGGATGGAGACACAGACTACTTTGACATAGTAGCAGAAGAACTACAAGACTATGTACTTAGAACATCTACTGATAAAATCAAAGAAAATGGTTTCACGCTAATAAAAGAAAGAAGCAGAAGGTACCCCGCAAAAACAATTACCGACGCTGACTATGCCGATATAGCACTTCTGGTAAATGCACCTGCCCTAGCCAAAACCCTGCTACATAGTCTGGAATGAGCTGCTGCAGTCATCGGCCTTCAGATGGAATATATGTGCTTTAATCAAACAGGCAACATCTCCATGCTAAACAGTAGCACTCTGAAACTAGTTGAAAAAGTTCACCTACCTAGGGAGCAGTGTCTCATCAAACAAGACAGACATGAACATGCAACTAGCAAAGGCATGGACAGCTATCGATAGGCTTTTGGTCATATGGAAGCCAGACCTGACTGATAAAATGGAGTGCAGTTTCTTCCAAGCAGCGATTGTGTCAATACTGTTATATGGATGCACCACATGGACGCTAACTAAATGGATGGAGAAAAAGCTTGACGGCAATTATGCAAGAATGCTGCAAGCAGTATTGAACAAGTCCTGGAGACAGCACCCCACAAAGCTGCAGCTATACGGCCACCTACCACCCATCATGAAAACTATCAGAATTAGACAAACCAGACATGCGGGACTCTGCTGGAGAAGTAGGGATGAGCTCATAAGTGATGTACTCCTGTGGACGCCTTCACATCCAGCTCGAACCTACATACAACAGCTCTGTGCTGATATGGGATGTAGCCCTGAGGATCTGCCAAAAGCAATGGACGATAGGGAGGTGTGGCGAGAGAGGGTCTGGAATATCCGTGTTGATAGTGTGACATGATGATGATGATGATAAGTGGAAGTGTGTTGCCACAACAAAAAATATAAGGTTATGGTTTTCTTTTTGAGTGAACTTTTTGAACAGCCCTTAGTTATATATATACATACATATATTGTTTTTGTATATATATATATATGAAAGAGAGAGAAATAGAGATTTGATAGAGAAGGCATGAAAGAAAGTGAAGAATATTTTTCTGTCTGCATTTATGTGAGAGCAAATATCATATTTTTCTGCATCAAAAATGCTATTTTTCCATGAAAAAGTCTTAAAAATTTAGCCAGCATCCGACAGGTCAAAGGTAATTTTTTTCATAATCCTTTCCTAATTATTTTTTCAACAAAGTTTTACAACTACAATTTGGAGTGCATTTTTGAGGTTGAAACATCCTGAACATCTGGGAAATATGGATATAGAGTGCATGTATATGCGTGTGTGTATGTATGTGCATGAGTTTATGTGTGCATGTGTTGTGTATTTAAGAGAGAGAGAGAGAGAGAGCGAGTGAGGAAGGGGGAGAAAAGTTGCAATGTATGTGTTTTAAAAGAATAAAAAGAATGAATCTGTATTTACCACGACAGATATAGTCACTGTTTTGTATTATCGACTTATGCTGACTGCACGGTTTCTCTTGACTCTCTCTCACCATCCATCCTTATTGGCCATCGCACTTGGCAGGTCCTTTGCTGGTTGGCCAACACTAGTGTGTCCATGTGTAGGAGTCGACATTGCTTATCAGTTCATCCCTGCTTCTTTTGTAGGTGGGTGCATGTGCATGTAGGCACGTGTGTGTGTATTTGTGCATATGTGTGAAAGAGAGAGAGAGAGAGAGAAAGAAAAAAAAGAAACGAAGAGAGAATAGTTGCAATACACGAGGTGTGTACAACTAAGTCATATATTTTTAGTTGTTTGACTGTAATTGAGGTTGACCCGAATGCTCCCTTTTCAATAGCTACTACACCGAGGTGTAGGAGAGGGTGCTACTCCTTTCCCTGGATTGCTCCACTTTACCCTTGATACGTACCTTATATTGCTGAGTGTTAAGCAAGGTGGTATCAAGTACCATTTTTAAAGTCTTTGGTATGACGCGACCCGGGATTGAACCCAGCTCTCCCACTGGCGAAAGACAGAAATGGCATGATCAACAACTTATAACCAGCACGTGTTTTATATACAGTGATTCTAGTAACTGACCATGCTTTGTAAGTTTTATTGCTGTGATGCATTTCCATCCTCACAGGGTGCCCAACACTGTCCTAAGAAATGCCGTGAAGAAATGAACATACAATCTTCTGAGTAAATGGGATGAATTTTGGAGGAAGTTGTTGATGTATAATTGATACTAATGCATTTTGGGAAATCATATCTCAATAGGTCAGATCTAGGATTACATCCTGTTGCTGGTTTTATTACTGCAGTGAGTTCAATCCTCACAGAGTGCTCTAGATTAGGGGTTTAGTGACACAGTAAGTTATGCAGAGTATGTACTCTTTAATTCAGAGATTTTCATTTGGTTTGTTTTCTTTGTTTAATAACATATCAACCTTTGTGCCAGTGGGGGGTATCTAATGCCAAATCCATCCTTGTAGAAGAACAGTAGTGGTACTATTCAACTCATAGAATGGAGGATAAGGAGGTTCTTACTTTTCCCGTAAGTGGATGTAATTGTGCAAATGGAGTTCAAAATCTCTTATTTCAAGGCTGCAGTCCAGCATGTTAACCATTAAGCTAAATGCTATAGGGACTCCTCACATAATGCCACAGGAACTACCCTCACAATGCCACAGGAACTACCCTCACAATACCACAGGGACTCCCCACACAATGCCACTGAAACTCCCTGCACAATGCCACAGGGACTCTCCACACAATGCCACAGGGACTCTCTGCACAATGTCACAGAGACTCTTCATGCAATGCCACTGGGACTCCCCACACAATGTCACAGGAACTATCCTCACAATACCACAGGGACTCCCCACACAATACCACAGGAACAACCTTCACAATGCCACAGGAACTCCCTAGATAAAACCACAGGGACTCCCCACACAATGCCACAGGGACTCTCTGCATAATGCCACAGAGACTCTTCATGCAATGCCACGGTGACTCCCCACATGATACCACAGGAACTACCCACACAATGCCACAGGGATTCCCTGCACAACGCCACCGTGACTCTTCACACAATGCCCCTAGAAATTTTGGTTTTGATGGGTCAATAGAAATCATTTCAAAATCAAAATTTGAATGTGCATAGTGTTGGCCAAATTGGAGCAAAGAAAAAAGAATTGGCAAATATGTTTGAGGAAGGCATGAATCCATCTCTTTCTTTAGGATGGATCAAGGATTATTCCATGTTGATGATGTTATAACTGTGAGGAGTTCTATCTTCTCAGGGTGCTTTG
>OY757908.1:114700660-114850660 GCA_963585895.1 Sepioteuthis lessoniana | reverse complement strand
TTCCTCTCTTGTCCAAGGCATTATGATCAAGGATTAATAGTTGTTATAGTATACTTTTTTCAAATCTAAAACAATAATATTATTATTAATAGAGTTATTAGCAGACACATTGGTCCTATGTATATTGATACACCCAATATTATTATTAGTAATTAACAGTCACATGGGTCCCATGTATATTGAGATGCCCTTTATGATCATCTTACTATTATTGATTTGCTTTTCCTGACTGCCAGTCACCCTAAAGTTGTCAATGGTTAGCCATATATACCCCATAGCATAGCCTAAATAATAAAATGGGATTTTGAAAGTCTGATTTCTTTGGAGATTAGTGCAACACAATATTCTAATCCTCATTGCAAGATCTAAGCATTAATGAATGATCTGTCTTGTAACTGAGATAATTTTCCCATACCAGAGGTAAATATTAAACACAGGTAAAAGAAAATCGCATTTTGAAAAGTTGATTTTCTTGTTAGACAGGTCTTTCCTTCTTTAAAGATTAGAGGCCCTTACGGTGCAATGGTTATAGTCATAGGAAATGAATACCAGGACCTAAGTTCAACTCCTGGACAAAGCTGTTTGCATTTCACATAGTGTTAACACCCTTGGGAAAGGTATGTATCCCAGCTATAGGCAAATAATAGGGTAACTGGGCTTCTTAACTATGGTACTGCAGCAACCAGTCTAGAAGAAAGAAAACTGAATTCAAACCTGATGAACTGCTTAAAAATTGACCTTGGGTCACATCCTACTTGTGGTAGATGGGTTGAGTAAAAACATACTTTAAAGATCAATGCAACACAATCTTTTTGATTTATTTCCTCCTATTTTTTTCTGTTGTACTAAACAAACTTTTGTCAAAGATCAGTGTTCTTTACATGCAGCCAATCTGATTGGTTGAAAAATGTCACATGACCACTTGATAAAGGCCAGGAATTAATCTTGATGTACTTATGTCAGCTTCTGCATGAAATTTATATGTGACTGCATCATATTTATCAGATGGCATTATCTTTATGGATGTATTTGATCAAAGAGGAATGATGAAGAGGGTGAGAAGAACAGTTATTTATATACGTGCAAAAAAGACACTTTTAATATCACACCAGAAAGCTAACAGCTTGTTTATTAAACTTTGACACACACACAGACACACACACAACACTCGTTCTGGTACATACAACACATAGAAAAACACATTCATACACACAATCACACACACATACACACAAATACATTCACTCACATACACATGCAGGTGTATACACACACAAACACACACAACACTCACACACTAACATCTAAACACAGTGACACACACACTGATACATAAATATACACAAGTGAAAACACACACATGCTCACTGACACACACACATGCTGACACATACAACACACACACACACACACACACACACACACACACACACACACACACACACTGACATACAATACGCACACACTGTCAGACACAGCACACACACACCACCCACACATAAAACATAACACACACACTATACACACAGACATATATATATATATATATGTATATATATATATATATATATATAACCATAGCAAAAAAGACAAATAAAGAGACAAGGTTTAGAAGATTGATTTACTTTGTCTGTATTTGATGCTAAAAGTCATTCAAGATGCTGGCGTTCAGAGATGAGGAAGAGTGAATATTGACACAGCATTTTGGATAGTTAAACATATTTTTAGCAGGAAGTATAGAAACGAAAAACCAAAATACAATAAATAAAACTGAACAACTCTGGTACGTTTAGTCTTTATGCAGAAATGATAATTTATGATCGTTCGTTTTCTATAACCGACAGTATCACCCATGAATAAGTAGATATATATGCAGTATTACCCATGAATAAGTAGATATATATGCAGTATCACCTATGAATAAGTAAATATATATGCAGTATCACCCATGAATAAGTAGTGCAATGGTTAAGTTTTAAGAAATAGACATGAACTGAGTTCAAATCCTGGATGAGGCTGTTTGTATTTCACATAGTGCTAATACCCTTGGAGAAAGCTATTCTTTCCTCCAGCTATGGGTGAATAGTAGAGCAGACTGAGCTCTTTAACCTTGATACAGCAACCAATGTAGAAGGAAAACTCTGAATTCACACCTGAAAAACAGGGCATAAAATGGACCTTGTGTCACATCTTGTTCAGAGTAAAGGGTTGGGTATTTATATATATATATATGCAGTATAACTCAAAAATGAAAATAAATACACTCCAACCAATATTTATTCCATCAGAACAAATTCAGTACAATCTTTTTATTATCATTGAAAGGTTTAATTATGATCATAATCTATGATTTCACCTACAGAGATGGGTTCATGCCATTGGTCAATTTTCTTTGAAATCAGGATTTTATATTTCTAGTAGAACTGTATATAATTAACACAGATATAATTAGGTATTATTTGTCACTAAACTCTTTAGCCTTGAAACTGTTGCTAAAATTTAAATTGCAACATCTCTGTAACAATAAATAGATAAACCCTAACAAATTCTTTATAAAAAGTTAATTTTCTTGGAAATCTATTATACCAGGATTTTATTATTTCTAGTAGGACATTGTGCAATCAACTTTTTTAAAAAGATAATTGCTATAATTAACTATCATTAACTATTATTTATTACCAAACTCTATATCACTGTTATATTATAAATATTGGTTTTGATTCTTTATTTAATGGCATATCAACTATCATGAATTATTTAATGCCAAAGCCATCCACGTAGATAAACAGATCTTTTTAATATGTTGCTGAACTCATCATAGCAATAAACCTTGGTCAGGTATCAAATACTCTGTAGAGGACTCTTTCATTGCTATTGCTCCTGGGCCCACTCTGATCCCAGAGTGGTAGCACCTGATAGGGTCCTATCTATGGGTCAAAAAACACAAACTGTGTGCCAAAATTGACAGATGTTAAATTATAACTGTTATATGGCAATACTTGAAACCATTTAACAGTGTGTCAAAAGAAAATGAGTTCAGGAGTGTTTAAAAATGTTACCAACAAAATGTGTTTATAAATCATGTATGTATTTTATATATATATATGTATGAATAGGATTTGGCATTAGGTAACCTGCAATGGATGATATGTCTAAAACAAACCAACCAACCCACCAACCAAAGACTTTGTTTTGAGTCATAGACACACGTCATTTAGTGACATGATTTTAATTCTAAAAGTGGATCTGTCAGAGCAGAGGCTGTGAAATTTTTATTGATGTTTCTTAGATCCTTTTTTTTTTTTTTTACTTTACTTACAAATGAATTACTTTAGTTGTTTTTCTACTGTAAAAAATATCACCTTGCATCATGATCTTTTTTTGTTTTCAGGTTTTAAAAGAAAAAGAAAAAAATGCTGTGGAATTGCTAAGCATTACTCTGACAAAAGAGACACAGATTTTTAATTCCTTCTGAAACGAGACAAAATGTATATTTAACAATAAGCGGGTTAATAAAAAACAAAAATTAATAAATAGATAAATAAAAAAAGAGCAATAATAATTTCTAATAAAAATAATGATGATGAAAATGTGCCATCAATTCATATATACATCATCATCATCATCATCATCATCATCATCATCATCATGTTGTGTCGCTAGCATGGATATCCCTGACCCACTCTCGCCACTTCTCCCTATCATTCATCGCTTCTGGCAGGTCTTCAGGGCTACATCCCATATCCTCACATAGCTGCTGTATATATGTTTGTGCTGGTCATCCTGCTTTTGCTTGGCTATATGCGGGGGTCCATAGGAGTACATCACTGATGAGTTCATTCTTGCTTCTCCAGTAGTGTCCAGCGTGTCTGGTTCGTCTAACTTGTATAGTTTTTGTGATGGGAGGCAGGTGGCCCTGGCAGCACCCCCCATATATATATATATATATATACATATTAAATTGTATGTATAAATACATATGCATATAAATTATATATATATAATCGTATGTATATATGTGATTTGCTTGCTTTGTTTAATGGCATATCAACCTTTGTGGGTTATATAATATCAAATCCATCCTTGTTGAAGAACAGTAATGGTACTATTTAACTTATTGCTGTTAGGGAAAAGAAGGCACAGGCCTTTCCCAATAGTATTAATCCGAAAGGGAATATGATAGTTTGGCTGGAGTTTAAATTCAGTTACTATAATGTTGCAATCCAGCATATTACCTTGAGATGAAAACTCCCCTATATATATAAATATATATCAGGGGCGGAGATGGGACTAGTGTTACTCATGCCCGGCACGACCAATAACTCGGTCAATCTTATTCAAAATGGATTAAAAGTCATCCATTAATTTCAAGCAAACATACTTAGTCTGATCTCAATTAAATTACGTATTTATTCAAGTTTTGATAACTAAGTAGCCAAAAGTTCATAAATATATCTGGGAATAATACAACGATGCTGTTTTGAACGGATGGTCTTTGTCCGGCCACCGTCAGATCCATTGAACATCCCATAAAATCGGCTATAATGTTGAACACGCATAATCCGTGCCAAGCACAAGACCCTTATAATAACAGTAATGTTAGCGAAATCTCGCTTTTGGCTGTAGCCAATAGAAAAAGCAAGCCAGAATACCATGCTCAAAAAAATTAGCACAACTGACAACTGACAACTGTCTTGGGAAGAGGGAGAGGGACCGAGAGAGAGAGAGAGAGAAAGAGAGAGAGGGGCATGGCAGATTATAGCCATCACCGACGTCATCATCATTGCTATGGTAAATGTTGGTTAAACGGCGTGTTTTAATTCGTTTTTTCACTAACAGATCTCTTTAATGAATGTTGCATATATTACATTCTGTAACTAAAATTTGTTTATTTGAATACATTTTCAACAAATAATCTTTATTTTAAGTGAAATTGAAACTACTAGCTGTGTCATCAATTTCTTTATTCTAATAAACATATTTTTCTCGTCATAGTAATGAACATCTTCTCTTTTCTTCTATACTTTTGAAAGGAAAAAAAATTATCTTATCTACTGTATTAACAAGACTACAAATTATATAGTATCTTCATTGTTTACAAAAAAAAAAAAACACCATGCAAAGTACGTTTGTCAATCTGTGCTATACAATGGAGAATCACACAATAGCAACTATGATGACTTACTTTGGGTCCACGGACCACGGGTTGGGAACTGAAGTTGACAGAGGGCGGGGGGCACAAGTAGCAAAAATAGGCTAGAGTCGCCACTGATATATATATATATATATATATACACACATAGAATTGTGTGTATGTATGTATTTACCCAACCCATGCATGTGAGCAGGATGTGATTCAAGGTCAGTTTTTAAGTGGGTTTTAATTTTGTGTTTTCCTTCTCCTAGACCAGTTATCAAGGATAAAGGGTATAGTCTTACCCATCGTAAGAAGGAGAATAGTTGGATGTATACTTTTTTCAAGGGCAATAGCACGATGGGAAATGGAAACAGCTTTAACCAGGAGTTGAACTTGGTTTACCATTTCTTGCTTTTTTGATGATAATCATTACACTTTGTCTAATGGTATATCAATCTTCATGGGTTATTAAATGCCAAAGCAATCTTTGCCCAGTTGGCTGTGGCTAGAGAATACACTGACTGCACCTCTGCAGAGAGGTAAGACCCCCCCCAACGAGTGTCCTGGATATGACACTAAACAATCAAATGGTGAGGTTCCAGTGATGTTGCGGCTTTGAGGAATGTGGAGTACCTCTTTATTGCCATTGCTCCCCGGTCCACTCTAGACCAGAGTGGTAGCACCTGATAGGGCCCTATCTATGGGTTAAATAGAACTAAACTGCATACTTATGCTAAACTGAATTGTTTGAATTAGAACTGTTTGAATAAACTGAATAGCTTGAAATAGAAATATTTTTGGCAATTAAACTGTACTTACATTTAAACTGGGTGCTTAAGCTAAACTGAATTGTTTGAAATGGAACTGTTTTTGACATTGAAACTGTACTTACACTAAACTGATTTGTTATATATCGAACAGTTTTGACATTTAACAGTGTGTGAACAAAATCTGTACTTATACCAAACTGAATTAGCTGAATTAGAACTGTTTGAATAAACTGAATAGCTTGAAATAGAAATGTTTTCACAATTAAACTGTATACTCATGCTAAACTGAGTTGTTTGAAATAGAATTGATTATTTGTATAAAAATAGATTTGGCATTAAATAACCTACAAAGGTTGATATGCCATAAAAAACCAACCAACCAACGCAATCCTTGTAGAAGAACAGGAGTGGTTCTATTTAATCTAGAGCTGTTGAGGATAAAGGGGTTCCAAAAGTGAACATAATTATATGACAGGAGTTTGAATTATCTCACTGCAATTATCTCACACAAGAGGGGCACCCCAATGTATATATAAATTTATGTGGAAGTAAATAAAGAAATTATATTTGACACTATGAAGAAAAGCAGAAAAACAAAATAATCCAAATTTGATGAATTTATTATGAAAGTACCCACCCATTGGCCCATTGGGTAGAGTGTGTGCCAAAGGCCTGGGAGACCAGGGTTCAATCCCAGGTTGAGTCATACCAAAGACTAAAAAAATGGTACTTGATATCTCCTTGCTTAACACTCAGAATTACAAGATATATATCAAAGATAAAGTGGAGCAACCAAGGAAAGAAGTGCACCCTTCCCTACACCTTGGTGAAGTAGCTATTGAAAAGGTCAATCCCAGGTCAAGTCATACCAAAGATTCAAAAAGTGGTACCCGATGCCACCTTGCTAAGCACACAGCACTATAAGGTGATGATCACGGGTAAAGTGGAGCAATCCTGGGAATGGAGTTGCATCCTCACCTACACCTCGGTGAAGTAGCTATTGAAAAGAGAGCCTTTGGGTCACCCTCGATTACGGTCGCCAATTTTACTTATTGTGAAAGTCAAAGTTGAACATTTCGGTTATGATAACTTTCTTCAGGATTTTAAATTCATAAATTTAATGTCCTGAAGAAAATACTTTTTTGCAATCAAAAATACAAACAAAAAGATACACGTGTGTGCACACACACACACAAACATACACAAACACACACATATACAAAAATACACACAGAGACATACACACAAAAAGGCACATGCGTGCGTGCACACACACACACATACAAAAATACACACAGAGACATACACACAAAAAGGCACATGCGTGCGTGCACACACACACACATACAAAAATACACACAGAGACATACACACAAAAAGGCACATGCGTGCGCACACATACACACATACACAAACTCACACACACATACAAAAACACATACAGAGACATACACATAAAAAGACACATGTGTGCACAGACACACACAAACATACAAAACACACAGAGACATACACACAAAAAGACACACGTGTGTACACACACACACACACATATGCACAAACAAACACACACACACATACAAAAACGCTCACAGAAATACACACAAAAAGACACACAAGTGTGCACACACGCGCATACACATACACACACACATACAGATGTACGCAAATCACCATACACATAAACATGCACATGTACATATACACATGCACATATACATATACACATGCATATACATATAAACATGCACATGTACATATACACATGCACATGTGTATATATACATATTATACATATAAACATGCACATGTACATATACACATGCACACATGCACATATACACATGCACAACTTCCCTCCCAAACACACACATGTTCATATTATCAATATGCCATATTTTTCAGATGTTGAGGATGCAAAATTATCAAAAAAAAAAAGCAAAAAAATAAAAATAAAAACAAAAATTAATTAGGATAGGATTATGAAAAATGTAATCTTTTGCCTGCAGGATGCAAGGGAAATATTTTGAAAAGCCTGGAAATACGCTATATGCTCTTACACAAATATATATAAAAAAGAATTTCCTTACTTTTTTCTCTCTCTCTCTCTCTCTCTCTCTCTCTCTCTCTCTCATTCTTTCACTCTCTCTCTCTCAATACTCATACACACACATTTACAAATACACACACACACACACATACACACACCTACACACACATATATATATATATATGTGTATATATATATATATGTATATACAAAGAATTTCCTTTTGTTTTTTGGTCTCTCTTTCTCTCTCTCTCTCTCTCTATCTTTCTCTCGATATATATATGTATATATATATATATATATATATATATAGAGAGAGAGAGAGAGAGAGACATCTAAATTCAATAAAAACAAACAGTACCATTGTTGAAAATGGCTGGAGACAAAAACATTTGAAACTCTGAATCTTTGAGATGATTTCTACATTCATTTGATCTTGGTATACATTCTCTTGTTTGTAAACAAAGAAATATTCATGAACAATGAAATTCATTCATACATCCTTGTCTGTTCTTTTAACAAAACATGCATTAATATATATATATATATATATATATATATATATATATATATATATATATACTAAGGTAACTGAAGGTCAACATAAAACTGACAGAAGTACTGGATAATTGTGATGGCAATGATTTAAATGGTTTTTAGTCTTTAATTACTGTTTTTAATTGTTGCTCAATACTTAAGTATTGACTCAACAAGAAAGAAGCAGACAATATAGAATATATATATATATATATATATATATATATATATATAGATAGATAGATAGATAGATATCCCTTCTGCATTTGACACAAGGGCAATTTTTGAGAAGAGTTTAACAGCCTAGAATTCAGAGTTTTCCTTTTCCTTGACTGGTTGCTATTCTAAGGTCTAAGAGCACTGTCTATCCTTCTATTTACTTATGGGTGGAGGAAAAATTGTTAAATGCATTGTTAAATTATTACTGTCATGTGAAATTCAATATATATATATATATGTACATATATATATATATATATATGTATGTGCATATATATATATATATATATATATATATGTATGTATGTATATATCAATCAAACTTAAAAATGATTTTCTTTTAAACCAAAGATATCAGGATTTTATAGTTTTTTTTTAGATGGTTGGTAGGGTTTTATGGCATATCAACCTTTCTAGGCTATTAAACACCAATTCCTTTTTATGCTTACATTAAGTATATATGATTTGTAAACTAGTTGATTTTGAGTAACATTTTAAATGAGCCAGAGCTTGTTTGTTTGCATTGCTGAGGATTATTGTTTATTAAACAATCAAAATATTATTAGGTATCACTTACTGTTAAGGTCTACAGCATTGAAACTTTTCAACAAAATATTTAAATCTATAATAGTCAAAAAATAATTACACCTTTTATATGTATGTATAATAATAAACATGCTGGATTAGTAAATGATAGTATCTTACTTTTCAAGCAACCCTTATAACTGTGAGCAAACAACTGATTATTGTTATTAGATAGGCATAGTTACCTGAAACAATATACTGTGTATAGATATTTAGTATTAGAGAGGAATACTTAAAACCATATTGCCCAGTCGGCTGGGGCTGTAGAATACACCGACTGCTTCTCTGCAGAGGGGTAAGACCCCCCCCTAATGAGTGTCCTGGATATGACACTAAACAATCTGATGGTGAGGTTCCAGCAATGCTGGAGCTTTGGGGAATGTGGAGTACTCCTTCATTACCATCGCTCCCAGGTCCACTCTGGCCCGGAGTGGTAGCACCTGATAGGGCCCTATCTATGGGTTAAATAGAACTAACAGCATTTTTATGCTAAACTGAATTGTTTGAGTAAACTGAATAGCTTGAAACAGAAATGTTTTTGACAATTAAACCGTACTTACATTTAAAATGCGTGCTTATGCTTAACTGAATTATTTGAAATAGAATGGTTTTTCGACATTAAAATTGTATTTACTCTTAACTGAATTGTTACATATAACTTCTTGTATAGTTTGAAATGGAAATGTTTTTGACAATTAAACTGTACTTACATTTAAACTGCATGTTTATGCTCAACTGAATTGTTTTAAATAGAACAGATTATTTACATAAAAATAGATTTGGCGTTAAATAACCTACAATGGTTGATATGCCATACACCCACCAAACCAAACCAAACCTTAAAACTAAAGGAATGTGTACAAATGATTTGTATTAAGAATTTTTACTTGAAGCTATAATTGTTGACAAGGCTTATCATTAGTTACTCAAAACCATACGATTGCTTTAAAAAAATGACTTCGTTTAAATGAAAAAAATTAAGAATTAAACAACCAATAATTAAATAGTATTATATAACTTAACAAGAATTGATATACAATTCAACAGACCAACCAACCAACAAACCAACCAACCAACTCTTATATATATATATATATATATATATATATATATGTATATATATATATCAAGTAAATGAGGACTGTGAATATTCAAAGAACGAGTGCTCAATGCATGGCTATTTAATACAAAATATACCTTCAGAGCAAAATATATATTTTTTTTAAAAGACGAGAACTTTATATATATAGGCTCATTGGCCTAGGGGGTTGAGTGTTCGATAATGGTCCGGGAGACCAGAGTACAATCCCAAGTTGAGTCATACCAAAGACTTTAAAAATGGTACTTGATACCTCTTTGCTTAATACTCAGCAATATAAGGTACGTATCAAGGGTAAAGTGGAGCAATCCAGGAAAAGGAGTAGTGCCCTCCCCTACCCCTCAGTGTAGTAGCTATCGAAAAGGGAGCCTTCTGGTCACCGTTGACTACATTCGCCAACTTATATATATATATATATATATATATATATATATATATATAAATTGGCGAATGTAGTCAACGGTGACCAGAAGGCTCCCTTTCTGGCCCCGTACCTCTTTATCATTTGTCTAGACTACGTACTTAGAACATCGATTGACAAAATCAAAGAGAATGGCTTCGAACTGATGAAGAGAAGAAGCAGAAGATACCCCCGCAACGACAATTACCGACGCCGACTACGCCGATGACATAGCGATACTGGCAAACACACCTGACCAAGCCGAAACACTTCTGCATAGTTTGGAACGAGCATCAGCAAGCATAGGCCTCCATGTTAATGCACACAAAACGGAATATATGTGCTATAACCAAACGGGGGACATCTCCACTCAAGAAGGAACCCCACTTAAACTAGTAGACAAATTCACATACCTAGGAAGCAGCGTCGAATCAACTGAAAAGGACATCGAAACGAGGTTAACGAAAGCATGGACAGCTATCAATAGGCTATCGATTATATGGAAATCAAACCTGACCGATAAAATGAAATGCAGTTTCTTCCAGGCAGCGGTCACATCGATACTGCTATATGGATGCACTACATGGACGCTAACAAAACGGCTGGAGAAGAAACTAGATGGCAATTACACAAGAATGCTGCATGCAATCCTGAACAAGTCCTGGCAGCAACACCCCACAAGACACCAACTGTACGGCCACCTGCCCCCTATCACGAAAACTATCCAAGTTAGACGAACCAGACATGCAGGACACTGCTGGAGAAGCAGAGATGAACTCATAAGAGATGTACTCTTATGGATCCCCACACATGGCCGCGCAAAAGCAGGACGACCAGCTCGAATGTACATTCAGCAGCTATGTGAGGATACAGGTTGTTGTCCGGAAGACCTACCTAGGACGATGAACGATAGGGAGGAGTGGCGAGAGAGGGTCAGGGATATCCGTGCTGCCAGCACGATATGATGATGATGATATATATATATATATATATATATATATATATATATATATATATATATCAAGTAAATAAGAACAGTGAATATTCAAAGAATGAGTGCTCAATGCATGGCTATTTAATACAAAATATACCTTCAGAGGAAAATATATACATTTTTTTGTTAAAAAACAAGAAATCTGAAATCCATCTGATGAGCTTTAATAATCAAAATAAATTTATTATGGAATGCAATTTCGAAATTTTTTGTATTTTTATTAAAAAAGAATAAAAAATATATATATATATACACTCATATAACACACACACACACACACACACACACACACACACACACACACACACACACACACGCATACGTATATATATTATATGCTTTTTTTTTCATTTACAATCTTATACATATATTTAGAGTACTCGAGATTAAATAGAACTATTGTCATATGTTGCATTAATTTAATATAACATAATATTTAATCCTTTAATTTGGCTTGTGACAGATTGTAATTTTTAAATAAGCTACAGTTTGTTCAATATATATATATATATATATATATATATATATATATATATATATATATATATACTTGTGAGGCAAGGGGTAGCAGAAGCAATCAGACATTGTTATATCTATGATAAATCTTAACTTTCTATTGCATTGACTACTCCATCATTTTTTTCTCCATCCTGACTCTATAGCACAAGTTGTCCACTGGGTGGAGCCACCTGGCTCTATTGGGGTCACAATTGTAAATTACTTCTCTAAAAGAATCCAAAATGATGTACAAGATTCCCCCTGAAGAGTCGAGACAGCTGGTGGAGTGACCTGATTTATCTGTATTCAAGAACCCCCTCATGAAAATTACTGCAATAAAAGACACAAAAGCATATTTTCATAATATTTTATCAGGACTACAATACTAAAAATAGGTAATCTGGTATTTCTGATTTTATAATCTTTTCATGCTGTGCTCACCTATCCCATGACCACATATTCAAAATAAGTGCCATATATATATATATATATATATATATATATATATATATATATATATATATATATATGTATATGAAATTAAAAATGATAATTCTGTCCATTTTTACTTATATACTAGGTTTCTTTTTAAATTTGACACATAACAGTAGAATTTTGTGTGTGATTTTTTTAAACAATGGTCCTTCTTTTTATTGTTGTTAGTTGAAACACACAAAATATTACACATCAAGTCTCATCTTAAATATTCAGTCTGATAACATTACAATTTTGTCGACGATTATAAATACTCAACTGAAAATATATATTTATATGCAGCTGAAGAAGTGGTCTTATATGACACAAGGCAGGGAATCTTTATAAAGATTACATGTCAAGAATTATGAAAAACTGAGTTTGAATTTATTTGGCTAAGGGTATATGTAAATAGTGGACTTCACTTTTTATATTGACAAACATATGTAGACACAAATGAGTTAATATGAAGATGTATATTTGGTTTGGTTTGTTTTCTTTTGTTTAATGGCATATCAACCTTCATGGGTTATTTTATCCCAAAATTGTCCATGGAGAAGAACAGATGTAGTACTGGATTTTAAAAGGAAAAAAACTTTTAAAAGAAAAACAGTTTAAAAAAAAAAAAAATCAAGTTTTTAATAAGCTTATATTTGGCTTGGTTTAAGAATTTTGCGAGCAATATTGAACAAGTCCTGGCAGCAACACCCCACAAGGCGCCAACTGTACGGTCACCTACCACCTATCACAAAAACTATACAAGCTAGATGAACCAGACATGCCGGACACTGCTGGAGAAGCAAGGACGAGATCGTAAATGATGTACTCCTGTGGACCCCCGCATATGGCCAATTAAAAGCAGGACGACCAGCTCGAACATTCATACAGCAGCTATGTGATGATATGAGATGTAACTCTGAAGACCTGCCGGAGGCGATGAATGATAGGGAGATGTGGAGAGAGAGGGTCAGGGATATCCGTGCTAGCAGCACGACATGATGATGATGGTGATGATATTTGGTTTGGTTTCTTTGATTAATGGCAAATCAACCTGATATTTGTCAAGCACCCCATATATCTGTGAGTATGGCACATGGCCTTTTTTTGTGGGAACCATAGCCCACACATGCCGGGTGGTTCCAAAAATGCCTTGAACCCTGTTGGCATTCCTCTAAAAAGAGGCACCTCAGGTGCCATGCAATAAACCTAGTTTCTCCAGAGAAGATTAGAGTCTGGGGGGATGGTTCCCTGAGGCTCAAGGAATGCCAGTCTCAGCTCGTGTGACATGAATGCCGACTTCCCAGAATCCATGTCAGACAGTCCCAACTGACTACCACGGAAACCAAAACACACTCAACCTGATCTGCATATCAGGCAACATGGCCAGCCGAAGTGTATCCCAACCCAGTGGGCCAGGTGGTAACTTAATACTGTACCTGGCATATCAAAATTCATGGGTTATTTAATCCCAAAATCATCCATAGAGAAGGACAGATGTGGGACTGGATTTTAAAGGAAAAAACAAACAAAAAAATGTTTTAAAAAATTGAAAAATAAAAATATGTTTTTAATAAGCTTATATTTGGTTTGGTTTCTTTGATTAATGGCAAATCAACCTTCATGGGGTATTTAATGGCAGAACCATCCATGGAGAAGGACAGAAGTACTATTTTACCCATAGCTTGTGGGGGGATAAGGGGGTTCTTATCTTTCCCAAGGGTATTAGCGTGACTGGAGTTTGAACTCATTTCTGTGACATTGCAGATCAGCATGTTAGCCACAATGCCATAAAGACTCCCCAATGTGTATTTGGAAATGTATAAGTATAAATCTATATTCTATAGATTTTCAATGTACATGCTTTTCACTTAGTGTAATTTTCGGAGACTAAAATTAAGTTTAGTAAATTTGACCAATCAAGTCCTTTAACAATACTGACCCCCATACTCATAGGTAAAATGAATATGTATATATGTTGGATATTGACGTGAAGATCTCTTTGACATGTTGCATAAATTGTGTGGGTGCAATAACAAGAAATGCACCAAAAAAATGCCAAATTAAACAGGACTCAGGTCCCCCCCCACCCGGCAGAATGCTGAATAAGATGCATGGGTGGCATGCAAGAAGGAGGTTGGACACTGAGCAGGAAGTGCACATGGTTCCTAAAGTAAACAAGACGCAGGTGTCCCTGGTGGAAATGCCATGGAAATTGCATGGGTGGCATGGTAGAAGGAAGCGTAATCACATGCATTGCATGGGTGGCATACAAGAAGGAGAGTGGTCCACGTGCAACATGTAGGTTGGAGGTGATTATGAGGATTTGTGAAGGCATCTGGAAAATTTTATCAGCCAGGGAAGATTTTGACCTAAAGAGAACAAAGAGGAAGAAGTTCACAGAAGATCCGTAGAGTTGGCACCTGCGTGTGTGTGCAAACTCAGCCGTCTTCGACTCACTTTGTCACTCTACCCATACGTACATTTCGAGTAATAAAAAGAAAAGAAAAGAAACAGATTATATTTTTGCACATCAGAATTGTTGTCTTTCTCTGCAATACAAAATATTCTCTGCACAGAGTTAAAACCTTTTCTTTAAAAGAGTGTCCTGGGTATCACACTAAACTGTAACTGGTGGTGAGGCTCCAGCTCTTGGCTTCTAGGGAGTGTGGAGTATCTCTTCATGGCCATTACTCGCAGGTGGTTGGGTATCACCCACCTTTTTCCACACAATGAACTAGTCCATCTGCCATATATAGTGGTAGCTACTAATACCAGGGCAGACTAGAAGGTGCAGAGCAGCTTCTTATAGGAATAGAATTAGAGCGTTGGAGACTGGAGATTGCACTAGATCACCTTACTTGCTACCGTAATAACGGAAGCCAATACTATCGTTGGACTATATCTTTATTCTGTATTCACTAATCCTATTTTCTTGTCTACTAATAGTCTCTCTATTGTATATACTTTTTCCTGAGAATATATCTCTATTTCCTTATATATCGTGGTTTGTCCTTTATTTAATATTACAAGCGTTCACTAACCAGAACACAACACAAGTTCACTCTGATTCAGAGTCATAGTAACTGTTAGAGTCTCATATATGAGTCAGATCTGTTTTAAAAATATTAGTATTTGACCGAAAACCATTTAACTGAGTGTAAATTATTTATATTAGATAGGAATATGAATACTTGCTTGAAACTATATAAATATATGAATTATTACCATTTGATAGAAATACTTGAAACCATATAACTATGTGCAAATTATCAGTGCTAAATAATACTAGAAACTATATAAATATGTGCAAATTTTTAGTGCTAAATAATAGTTGAAACCATATAAATATGTGCAACTTATTAGTGTTAAATGATACTTAAAACCATATAAATGTGTGCACATTATTAGTGCTAAATAATACTAGAAACTATATAAATATGTGCAAATTTTTAGTGCTAAATAATACTTGAAACCATATAAATATGTGCACATTATTAGTGTTTGATAAAACTTGAAACCATATAAATATGTGCGCATTATTAGTGTTGAATAATACTTGAAACCATATAAATATGTGCACATTATCATCATCATGTCGCGCTGGTAGCCCGGATATCCCTGACCCTCTCTCGCCACTCCTCCCTATCGTTCATCGCCCTAGGTAGGTCTTCAGGACAACGTCCCGTATCCTCACTTAGCTGCTGAATGTATGTTTGTGCTGGTCGTCCTGCTTTTGCACGGCCATGTGTGAGGGTCCATAAGATAAACAATATGAATATGTGCAAACTATTTATATTAAATAGGAATACTTCAAACTATATAACTGTAACCACATAATTGCTAGCAAAATAGCAAAGATTGACTACAGCCTTAACTCTTAATATCATTGTGTTTATGCTCAGAGGAAGTCTTGCCAGAGGACCATGAGGATGTGAGAGTCTTGTGATGCATGCACAGCGAGCATTCTCGGGATGTGGTTTTTTTTCCTTTCTGCTTCAAGACATGAAGGGGAGAAGACGGCGAGACAGCTAGGAAGGATTCTTGGTACCCTCGGAATGCAATAGCTGCCAAAATGAAAATGCAAATTTTCTCGTGCTGCACAGGTTTAAATGTGAGTTGTTGTTCACCTTAGATTTTTCTTGTTTTGCCATTCAAGTTTATGGGGTAGCGGCTGTGTGTTTTGTTATTATCACAGTGAAAGAAGCATGCAAAGGTCCCACCCAAGTTTCAAGGTCTGAAGGAAGAACTAAAGTTACTTGCTGTGTTGTTGCCTAACTTTGTTTTATTAATTTCACTACACTTCTGTAAATAAGCAATAAAGAGAAAGAAATATAAATTCACTACAATCATGTTCTGCTTTATATGCTGCCCTACAGAGTTCTTATAATACCACATATATTAGAGTAATCTCCCTTGCCTTCATTTACTATCATGGTCAAAAATGCACTGTTAGAGGTTAGAAAAATAAGGAAATCATTTTTCACTGATTAATTCAATGAATAGTAGTACTAGAAATAAGTGTATATATTTACCTACCCCTTTGCACGAGCAGAATCCAACACAAAGTCAATTTCAAATGAAGTTCAATAGGTTTGAATTCAGAATTTTTCTTCGAGACCAGTTGCTATACCAGCGTTGAAAATCTCAGTCTGCTCTACTATTTACCCATAACTGGAGAGAGAGTGATTGGATTCATATGTTTCCAAAAGTATTAGCAATATGTGAAATGCAGTCTCATCCAGGATTTGAACTCATGTCACCATGTACATTTCCTATGATAATAACTATTACATAATATATGCCTCCAGTAGATATATGAGTTTAACTCAACAAGGCTTGACATGTCATTAAACCAACCAACCAACCAACATTCATTCTGTCCAAAATAGAAGCACTAGTATAATCATGAAATGTTGTTACTATGGGAATCTGATGTGTTCACAGATCAAATACCACAGAAAAATGTGTATACTCGACATGCATTTATAACAGGCACCTTCAATTCCAGATGGAAATTTCAAGATAAAACAGGTTCCCTTGTACACTGTGTTATACTTTCCATCTGAGATGAAAGGTTGCCAGATATGATGAAAAATGAGAAAAATAAAGGTACTTTTGTATGAGAAAAGGTGTGCAGAATATATGGCACAGTATGGTATATATTTAAGGCGGTGATTACATTGTTGTGTTGGTGTTGTGAGCGTTGTGTCAATTTTGGCATGATACATTGATTGGCAGATGTTTCATCCAGCAAGATTAATTATAAATTGAAAACAATCTCTGTCTATTTGACCCCTGGCACTTTGGCCAGTCTTTCTGGTCAGTGTCCATTTTCTGTATGATTTCACTCTGGTTGTACGTGCAGATGCTTGGATCATCTTGGCAGGAGAAATTAATCTGTGAGATTTATTTCTATTGCAGCATATGCAAATGCAATTGTATAGTGGCACACACCTGTTCCCCCCAAAATCCAGCCTGATCTTTTCATACATATACACATATATAAATATATCCACTTCCACTATCCTATACAGAGGATATCACCATGGTATTGTGGCTAATGTGCTGGATTGCAACATGGTCATGAGTTCAAACTCCAGTTGCGCAATTACTTTCACTTTCACTTTCAAATAGATATCCTTGGAAAAGGTATAAACTTCCCTTGTCTCCCGAGCTGAGGCTTAAATAGTACCACAACAGTTTTTCTACAAAAAAATTGCTTTGGCATTAAATAACCAACAAAGGTTGATGTGTCACTAAAGAAAGAAACCAAACCAAACCAAACCAAACTATCGTATTCTGAAGATTGATTGGTTTAGTTTAGATTGTTTAAGGGCATATCAATTCCTAAAGGGTTATTTAATGCTGATTCATTTATAAATTTTTGACTACAATGTTAACTATATATATGCAAGTGTTTTATTGTAATCATAACAATTTATAGGTTTGGTTTGTTTAACAACATTTCAACTCCTCATCAATTACTTAATATTAAAATTTGATTCATTTGTAAATGTTTGACTGCAATTATAACAATATTTTCAATGCATAAAAAAGTGCTCCTGGCTCCTATGACAGAGCAGGTCTAAAACCTAAAATATCAAAATTATGTGCTCTTAAAGTATATTACTTAGAGTTTTATGTGGTTCACTCAATTGTCATATAGAAATATTTCTGACAATCATATGATCCCCATGTATTATAAAAGAAGACAATGCTTTATATTGACTCCTCTCGTAATTCTGCCTCTTTTATATACACACATAGACCAATAGATATGCATGCATATACATTTGCCCACAAACATACACACATGATATGCACAAAAATATATACATGTATATAAAGTAAAGTAAAGTTAGCGACCATAGTCGAGGGTGACCTGAAGGCTCCCTTTTCGATAGCTACTACACCAAGGTGTAGGGGAGGGCACTACTCCATTCCCAGGATTGCTCCACTTTACCCTTGAACCGTACCTTATAATGCTGAGTGTTAAGCAAGGTGGTATCAAGTTCCATTTTTAAAGTCTTTGGTATGACTCGACCTGGGATTGAACCCAGGTCTCCCGGGCAATTGGCGAACACTCTAACCGCTGGGCCAATGTCCCGGTTATACATGTATATAATATATATATTATATATAATATCATAATAAAAAGAAGATAAAAGGCAAATAAGAAAGTAGCATTAAAAAAATGTTCAATGCAACTTTGGAAGAGCAGGTCTAAAACCTAAAATATCTAAATTATGAGCTCTTAAAGTATGTTACTTAGAGTTTCATGTGGTTCATTGTCAGACAGAAATAAGGGAAAAAGTGCTAATCAACTGGATTTAAGATTTCAAGGAAATTGTCAAGTGGCATGATGTTTGGTCATGTAGCACACATGTACAAAAAAAATTATAATTTATTCATTTTAAAAATCTGAACAGTTCAAATAGAGTTGAAATACATTTTGAAATCAATCAAGTGGTAAGTGACACAGAATAAATTTGTTAACATGTCTACACTAAGAAATCAATTCCTTTTTTGGTTCAGCAACTTTTTTTTTGGCATATTAATGCATAGCTTTCTTTTCAGACAGTTGGTGTCATTGGATGTGCATAAATACACACACACACACACACACACACATATACTGGGTGTGGCTGGTATTTGAGGACAGATTTTATGGATTAGGAAAACATTTATAGAACAAAAGAAGATAATTGTATTTGACTTATTTGACTACAAATAACAAGCATTGAAGTTAACTAATGATTGATTAATTCTATTCAATAAAACCACCACTAGCATCCATAACTGCTTCTATATGAGGTTGAAATTGGTTGCAAACTCTGATTAACTGCTCCTTATTCATGTCAGACATGGCAGCTTTTAAAGGGTTTTTGGTTTTATGGAGATGTTCATCAACCTCCTTCTCAACAAAACTCCACATGTAATATAATGGCTGAAGGATTTCATTTTATATATCTTGCCATTCGGTTTAGTTAGGCTGAGAACCTTTCACTTAGTGCATGGGTTAGTTAGGTGCAACATGAGTGCAAGTATTCACACGCATATGGGGAGGATGTGTCATTCAGAGATGTCAAAATAAAAATCTCAGATAGAATTATGACCAGGTGATGTGAATGATGTCACGCACCGGAAGCGTGCGTGGAGGATTTTGGGGATTTGAGAAAAGTCAGTGAGTCGAGTTTTAGTGTCCGAGGAAGATGGTTGACTTTCAAGCTCGCCAAGATCAGACCCGTGGTTTGTGTCGGGGTGCTGCGTGTGCTGGGGGGCAGATGGAAAAGTCAGCATAGAAAGTTTGTGTATCACTCTCCTTATATCGAAAAACCTTTAACTCAAAGGTAATAAAAAGTTTTGTACCTGAACTAAGAAGTTGTAAGTGTTTTTTGTGCTTCGGGATTCCTATGTTATATATATATGAGTTATGAACATTCTATGTACATTTCACATATTCATGTATGGGTATGTTACACACATAGTCCAGTGGATTGAGATCTGGAGAGTTTGAAGCCCAAATGTTGGGGTTGATGTAGTTGTACAGATTATCAGCCATCCATTCTTGGTTCTGCAGGAATTTTCAGTTTGTTTAAATGTCTTTTAGATCTGTTTAAGCAGTTTTCTTTTGATTTTTCAGAAATAAATTGACTTCTCATCTTCACATAGGATTTGTATTGAATGTCTTCATAAACACTCCTTCTGATTGTCTTTTCAGACACATGCAACTTTTTTGCAATTGACCTCATTGAGTGATCTCTGTTTTCATCAATTGTCTGCTTAACTTTATGTGTTGGGGTGCCGCGCGTGGTGGTGGGTAGATGGAAAAGTCAGCATAGAAAGATTGTGTATCACTCTCCTTAGGATGACTGAAGACAATTTGGGTGTTCTCATTGAATCGGAACATGTGGAATGTTTTTTTATGTTTTGATACAGACATTACATTATTATTTTCTTTTTCTAACTCTTTATGTATTTTGTGAACAAATGATCTTGCAACTCTGAGAAAATGTGCAATTTCTAAATCCCCATGATTAGCCTTTAATGCCACAATCACAGCATGCCTCTTTATTTCATTTGTTAGTGTAGGGTTCATTTCTGAAAAATAAAAGCAGTAAAAGTTAATAAAAAACAGTATTAATATAAAATGTATGTGTGCTTAAATACCAGCCACACCCTGTTTATTTATATAATGGATTGAGTCATAGATAATTTTTCTTTTTTAATTTTTTAAAAGTAAATTTTAACAAAGCATTTCAAACTTCAAATATATTAAATGCGACTGAAAATCACCTGATAAAATTCACTCTAATTTCACTAGTCAAAAAGTTCACATTATAATTTAATCTAAGATCTCATGGTCCTAAATTGGATGACCTGAAAGTCTATATTCAATACGGAAGTAATGTTGTGAGATTTTAAGAATTACAAAAATGCTACAGAAACAGTAAAGAAAATTTGTAGTGTTTATAGCCAAAGTGTCATTACTGACCACAAAGTTTAAAATGGGTTTTCAAAGTTTGTTCTAGCAATATGTCATTGTGAGATGAATCCAGATCGGGATGTGCATTAGATCTCGATCAATATACTTTCTGAGAATTGGTGCAAAAGTGCCAGAGAATTAGCATTTGATCTCAACAAATCCTAATCCATAATCTGCTGTCATTTGAAAAAGATCAGAAAAGTGCTCAAGCATAGCATTTGGGTTCCTCATACTCTTAGTTAGAAGAATAACGAAGATTGCATATCTATAGTGACAAGTCTTTTTTCAAGGCAGACAAATGCCTCATTTCTCAAGAATATCATAACAGGTTACAAAAAATGTGTCTTTTATGACAATATTCATTGCAAAAGGCAGTGGATTGACAAAGATGAATCTCAGTACTCCAAAAGCAGACCTAATAATAATCAATAAAAAAGAGAACAATAAGATTTGTGGACTTTGTTGTTTCAGCTGACCACGGAATAAAATTAAAAGAAAGTGAAAAGAAGGATAAGTATCTTGACTTTTCTCAGGAATTGAAAAAACTGTGGAACATGAAATCAAAGTTTATATAATTGTAATTGGGGCTCTTGGTACCGTCACTGAAGGATTGGTAAAAGGACTGGAGGACTTGGTAAAAGAGGATGAGTGAAGACAATCTAAACTACAGCATTGCTGAGATCAGCCATAATACTGAGAAGAGTCCAGGACACTTGAGAATACTTGTCAGTCAGACTCCACTGATCAACCATCAGCTAACGCTGATGTAAAAAACTCTCAAGGAGTAAAATGATAATAAAGAGAGATAAGTACGAAGACCTTTGTAGAAAACTGGAAAAACTATGGGACATATGCTTTGTGAATGGTGGGATCATTGTAGTATACTATTGATTGAAATTAGATCATTGTTAAATTATTCATGAATAAATTATGGTTTACTAAAATGAAAATTATTTATGATTCAACTCAATATATATATATATATATATATATATATGCACTAATGAAAAAAACACTGAAAACATTCTTTAACTAAAAAAGTTAAAGCATACATTGTAAGGAACACATATATATTGAAATTTAATTAAAAACCTTCCCCTCATTTTGAAAGATACTTTAAAATTCATCAGCATTTTTTGTTCTAATTAATTTAATTAATTTAATTTAATTGTAGATAAGCCATTAAGAAGATCCTCTGATTATCATAATGACCGAATTTTTTCCACTTGAATGCAAAAGGCTAAAATTATGCAATATATATATATATATATATATATATATATATATATATATATATATATATATATAATAAACATTGCTGTTGCTTCAACAAGCAGATGCTGGTGAAAAATACCTTGCAGTGATAAAAGAAGGAATATCCCTCTCTTGTGGATGTTGAATATGACAAGGTTGAATCAAACGCAAAACAACTAATGTATTTGTTAAGAGGAATAAATATTCCATCAGAACTTCCTTTTGGGGACAACCAAAGCACCCAAAGAGATTGACCTTGCTGCAATGGTTGACTGGGCATTTGCTTTGATTTGATTCTTGACTCAAAGAAAAAAAAAAATTGTAGGTTATAGCAGATAAGACATTCAAAATAATGCATTTATTTTGTAGTTTAAAAGCACATTTTTTTCATTTTGCTGATAAAGTAATATATGAGCCACTTTTAATTTAAAATTGTGGCTTGTTTTATGTGTTACAAATACATTTTTCAAGAATAACTTTGTTCATATAAGCACTTTTTAAGACATTTTTAAGTTGCTCTGACATAAACTTTTTCTGACAGTTCTTTTAGGAAATAATATAAATAGCTTATTCATATACTGACTCAAAACCATATCATCATCATCATCATCATCATCATCATCATCATCAAGTCATGCAAATAGCATGGATTTCCTTGATTCTCTCTCAAAATTCGTCCCTATTGGCCATCATCAAGGCAAGTCCTCTAGACAGTATCCAGTGTCCACACAGAGCCAAAGTTGAAGGACACTATTGGTCCATTGGCATAATGGTTACAGTGTTCACCAATGGCCTGGGAGACTGAGGTTTAATTTCAGGTTTAATTTCAGCATTATAAGGTATGGATCGTGGGTAAGTGGAGCAATCTAGAGACACCTTCCTCTACATCTCATTGTAGTAGCTATGGAAAAGGGAGCCTTCAGGTCATCCTCAACTACAGTCACCAACATTACTTTTATATATGTGGTGCCTTCAATACGTTTCCAGACTTTTTTTACAGGCATTTAAATTTGTCTTAGACTCTTGAAAATTCAGTATGTTATTGCTATATATCTTATGAGATGACTGACCAATTTATATGATTCCAGGTTCAAATGAACAACTACAGCTGCAATTGGAATTCACCCTACTACATCCTGATTGTCACAGCTGGTGAATTTCAAAAATGCAATCTGGACTTTAGAAGAACAATATGCAATAAAATTCTGTTTTAAACTGAGAAAAAATGATGCCACAGAAACGTATGGAATGCTTCAGACTGCTTTTGGAGCATCATGCATGAACTGAGCATCAGTTTTTGAATGGCATCAGAGATTCAAGGAAGGCAAGGAGTCTGTGAGGGATGATGAGATGTATGGGAGGAGTAAGGAAGTCAATAAACTAGAGTTGACCAGCCAAAGGGTTAGGGTTAGGGTTACTATGTTGAGGTTTTAAGGGAGTTCAGCAAGAGATTCTGTCGGAAGAGGCCAGTACTCTTCAAATCGGGTCAGTGGCATTTCCACCAGGACAATGCACCAGTCCACAACTCCATCCTTGTCACAGACTATTTGACCAAGATGAGCATCAAGACAGTTCCCCACCGCCCCAATAGTCCAGACCTTGCTCCCTGTGACTTTTGATTATTGCCTAAGCTCAGAGGCTGTCATTATGAGACAGTTGAGGAGATGAAAGAGGCTGTGATGAAGGTTATTGACACGCTCACACAAGAGGACTTCCATGAAGCCTTCCAGAAGTTGTCTGAATGGCACAACAAGTGCATTGCAGCCGGAGGAGATTACTTTGAAGGGGACTAGAGTTTCATGCGTGTACTATCAACAAAAGTGCCCATATGAAAAAAGTCTGGAAACTTATTTAATGATCCTCGTACATATATATGTATATATAGATTATTATATATAGTGTTTATGTGTGTGTTTATATATATGTATATATATATATATATATCATCATCATCATCATATCGTGCTGGCAGCACGGATATCCCTGACCCTCTCTCGCCACTCCTCCCTATCGTTCATCGCCCTAGGTAGGTCTTCAGGACAACATCCTGTATCCTCACATAGCTGCTGAATGTACGTTCGAGCTGGTCGTCCTGCTTTTGCGCGGCCATGTGTGGGGATCCATAAGAGTACATCTCTTATGAGTTCATCTCTGCTTCTCCAGCAGTGTCCTGCATGTCTGGTTCGTCTAACTTGAATAGTTTTCGTGATAGGGGGCAGGTGGCCGTACAGTTGGTGCCTTGTGGGGTGTTGCTGCCAGGACTTGTTCAGGATTGCACGCAGCATTCTTGTGTAATTGCCATCTAGTTTCTTCTCCAGCCGTTTTGTTAGCGTCCATGTAGTGCATCCATATAGCAGTATCGATGTGACCGCTGCCTGGAAGAAACTGCGTTTCATTTTATCGGTTAGGTCTGATTTCCATATAATCGATAGCCTATTGATAGCTGTCCATGCTTTCGTTAACCTCATTTCGATGTCCTTTTCGGTTGATTCGACGCTGCTTCCTAGGTACGTGAATTTGTCAACTAGTTTAAGTGGGGTTCCTTCTAGAGTGGAGATGTCCCCCGTTTGGTTATAGCACATATATTCCGTTTTGTGTGCATTAACATAGAGGCCTATGCTTGCTGCTGCTCGTTTCAAACTATGCAGAAGTGTTTCGGCTTGGTCAGGTGTATTTGCCTGTATCGCTATGTCATCGGCGTAGTCGGCATCGGTAATTGTTGTTGCGGGGTACCTTCTGCTTCTTTTCTTCATCAGTCCGAAGCCATTCTCTTTGATTTTGTCAATCGATGTTCTAAGTACGTAGTCTTGACAAATGATAAAGAGGTACGGGGCGAGCGTGTCCCCTTGTAGTACTCCTGCTACAATGTCAAAGTATTCTGTGTCTCCATCTGGTGATCGTACTTTTACTTTAGTGTTTCTATAGAGAATCGTTATTGCCACTACGGTTTCTTTAGGTATGCCGTACGCTAGTAGTATTTGTTCCATCTTTCCTCTGTGAATGGAGTCGAAAGCCTTGGTAAAGTCGACAAATATTAATGTCGCTTGTATGTTTTTTGCCCGTACACCTTCAAGGATTCTGCGGATGGTTAATATTTGTGAGGTCGTGGATCTATTTCTTCGGAAGCCATTTTGGTTTTTTCTAAGTATGTTGTCGATTTTGGGTTCTATTCGGTTTCGTAGTAGGGCATTGTAGATTTTGGCTGCTATGGATGTAAGTGTTATGCCTCGGTAGTTTTTGGCTAATCCGAGGTCCCCCTTTTTAGGGAAGGGGAGTATGAATCCCTTCATCCATCTATCTATCGGATTTTGATTGTATACTGCGTTGCAGTGTCGGAGCAGTATGTCGTCGAATTGTCTGGTCTTCCATACTTCCGGGGGAATTTCGTCCAGCCCTGCAGCTTTCCTATTTTTAATTTTTCTGAGAACCAAGTTGAGTTCTTCTTGTGTGAACTAGTTTAATGTCTAATTGTTTGCTAATTATTCTGGTGATTGGTTCATGCGTTATTTTTGGTGGGTTTCCAAGTAAGTTTTCGAAGTGCTGTTTCCACAGTTTTATTCTTTCTTGTTGGTTTGCTGCTTTAAGTTTTGCTTTGGCTGTGTTCTTTCTTCTGCTCACTTCGTTTATTGTTTGCCAGGCTATATACATATGTATGTATATACTCTATCCACTCTACTCTGCCAACTAGGTCAGGGAGACTGGGGTTCTATCCCATATAGTCATACCAAAAACTAAAAAAAATGGTACTTGATACCTCCTTGCTTAATACACAGCATTAGAAGAAATGGATCAAGGGTAAGTGGAGAATTCCAGGGGTAGGAGTAACACTCTCCTTTATATCT
This sequence comes from Sepioteuthis lessoniana, assembly GCA_963585895.1. Lineage (NCBI taxonomy): Eukaryota > Metazoa > Mollusca > Cephalopoda > Myopsida > Loliginidae > Sepioteuthis > Sepioteuthis lessoniana. The sequence goes on along the minus strand of OY757908.1, from coordinate 114,823,815 downwards.
CGTTGTGGTAGTTATTGGAAAGGGACCCTTTAGGTTGCCCTCAACTACAGTCAACATTTTATATATATATATATATATATATAGTATATATCTATCTATCTATCTATATATATATATATATATATATATTCTATCCACTCTTCTCTACCCACTTGGCTTGGGAGACCAGGGTTCAATCCCACGTCAAGTCATACAAAACACTCAAAAAATGATTCTTGATACCTCTTTGCTAAACACATAGCATTATAAGGTATGTATCAAGGGTAAGTGGAGCAATCCAGAGAAAGGAGTAGCACCTCCCTCTACATCTCATTGTAGTAGCTATTGATAAAGAAGCCTTTGGATCACCCTCAACTACGGTCAGCCAACTTCTTAGTGATATTATTCAACCCATACCTCGGGAGTGGACAGAGGAGTTTAAATCATTGCCAGGAATATTAGTCCAAAAGTGAACATAACTGCATGAAGGGAGTTTGAACTTAATTACTGCCATCTTGCAGTCCAGGACATTAGCCACAGCCTAATGGGGACTCCTCTCACCATCTTTTTAAGCACAACTATATTCAAATAAGTGCTTTTTAAGACATCTTGAATTTATGTAAACATTGTTTTTTTTTTATAATTCTTACCAAAAAATAATTTACATACATGCTCCATATATTTATTCCAAAACATATTACTCTAAAATAATCTTTTAAATATAGATTTTGGTGTTTTTTGCTTCATATCTCATAAAAGTTTAGATACCTTAGAAAAGTGGGGGAGTTCCTGTGATATATTGGTTAAAGTGCTGACCTGCATCGTTGTAGTCAGTGACTTAAAACTCAATTCATGTGTACACTTTTGGGAAAGCATATAAACTTTTTTATACCCACTTGCCATAAGTTAAATTGTAATACAACTGTTGTTCAACAAAGGAAGATTTTTGCATATAAGAAGGTTGATATACCATTAAATAAAGAAACTGACCAACCTAAAAAGTAAAAAAAACTTTCCAAATTTGTATAAAACTAATCATCAAATTTTTTATGAAGACAGTAAAAAAGAAATATTAAAGAAAAATTTGATATAAGATTTGAGTAAAATTTATAGTATTATTCGTGCTTGAAAATGTATATTTGAAAATATATATTTGTATTTGAAAACAAGTGATGTGAGAATATTTTGAGTTTAACAATATCTTGATTTTAAAATTCAATTAATCATTGGATTAAAAAAAAAGTTTTGGTTTGTAACTGAATCAGTACAAAGTTTTTACTGAAGTTTTTCCATTAGTGGTATAAAAAGGGAGACTTGCTTTATACAGTCTCACCAAATCCAGTACTCAGATGAAAGTTACCAAAGTATATGCATATAGATAAAATACTATATTATGTACTTGTTTTGCAAGTGGTAGTATTCATAACAAAATTTTGTTTCGATAAAGTTGTTCAATAAACAATGTCTGATCTCAGAATAAACTTTTATTCCTGAATGAATGAATTTAAACGGTCATAATATGATCCCATAAAATCTCTGCATTTCTGGCATCGATTTAAAAGATTATTTATGCCTGTATGATAAAACTCTCAAAGTTTTGATGCCAAGAAATCTCTAAATACAGTTTCTTCTTCTTTGAACAGAATGTTTTTTTGTATAAAAAGTGTTGAGATGTTTTCAAATGGTATTCAATGGGTGAAAGATCCAGAAAATATGGTGGATGGGGCCAAAGTTAGTGAGTTTCTGCCATGTCATATTGGCAAGATGTAGCTGAGCATTATCATTAAGGAAAATCATGACCAAGCTTGACCAATGGTTTGGAAGACCAGGGTTCAATCCCAGGTCAAGTCATACCAAAAACTTAAAAAATGGTACTTGATGCCTCCTTGCTTAACACTCAGCATTATAAGATAAGGATCTAGGGTAAAGTGGAGCAATCCAGGAAATGGAGTAGCGCCCTCCCCTGTTATGTTTTGACCTTCGACCCCCCCCCAAATGCTATTCCAAGGTGATGCACCGGAAGGAAGTGACACATTCCAATGGCCAGTAATTGAAAGAGATCACGTGGGCAGATTAAGGCTTATAATATGGGACAAGGTGAAGGTCCCACTGTGCCAATACAGACTGATGCACCGGAAGAGAGTGACCTCTGAACTGCATGACAGTTATTTTCGCTTGATGACGATTAAACATTTGATTTCAAAGATCCAGTGGGCGATCGTGTGGGCGTTGAATTATTATTTAACTCAGTTGAGTTCGAGTCCAAGAAGCAGTTGCCAGTAGAATTCCAGACAGCTAGAGACCAGATGTGGTAAGGAAAGCCACACCCGACCTTCATGCGTCGTTTATTCCTGCGTCTGTCTTTGTCACTGCGTTGTAATTATGGTGTCGTTATGATGCTGCATGAACATGTATATGAGAATATAACATCCCCTACAACTCGGTGTAGTAGCTATTGAAAAGGGAGTCTTCAGGTCACCCTTGACTAAAGTCACCAACTTTACTTACCATTAAAGTAATATGTTAGAATATAGTTAATGGACTGTAATTTTTGAACAATTCTAGAATATTTTGTAAAGTGGTAAATATCTTTTTAGTTTCCTCATCTCCACTTTTGTAACACTCACATGTGCATAAAAAAAAGAGAATATAATCAATAGACAACTTAACAAAAACCTTAGTATTTCATTCAACCAAAATAAAACATTAAAAGAAAATAAGACAAACAAAAGATAGTTACAATCAGAACACTGCCGGACAAGATATTACTGTAAAGTCTTTCTTGCTGACTGGTGTCTGACTACTATCCTCCAACTAATGTCCCATGCTAATAGATCTTTTGACTGATGTCCCTAGCAAATCAGCACAGAACTTCTATTCAAATTATCTTGAGAATTGCCACTTCCATCCACTGGTGATCGGTGTTCAATTGCCAGTGTCTCACTTTATTCCTATATGATAGAATAATATCTGTTTGGTTTGGTTGCTTGGGTTTTATGGCATATAAACCTTTGTAGGTTATTTAATGCCAAATCCATTTTTTTGCAAGTAGTTCTATTTCAAACAATTCGGTTTAGCATAAGTACACAGTTTAATTGTCAAAAATATTTCTATTTCAAGCTATTCAGTTTATTCAAACAGTTCTAATTCAGCTAATTCAGTTTAGTATAAGTAAAGATTTTATTTACACTCAGTTAAATATCTAAATAGTTCTATAGTAAACTATCCAGTTTAGTGTAAGTACAGTTTTCATGTCAAAAACAGTTCCATTTCAAACAATTCAGTTTAGCATAAGCACACAGTTTAAATGTAAGTGCAGTTTAAATGTAAGTACAGTTTAATTGTGAAAAACATTTCTATTTCAAGCTATTCAGTTTATTCAAACAGTTCTAATTCAAACAATTCAGTTTAGCATAAGTATGCAATTAGTTCTATTTAACCCATAGATAGGGCCCTATCAGATGTTACCACTCTTCGCCAGAGTTGACCTGTGAGTGATAGCAATGAAGGGGTGTTCCCATTCCCAAAGCTCCAGCATCACTGGAACCTCACCCTCAGATTGTTTAGTGTCATATCCAGGACACTTGTTGGTAGGATACCCCTGTGCAGAGATGCAGTTGGTGTATTCTACAGCCCCAGCTGACTGGGCAAGAATAATATCTAAAGATTGTATTTTCCATCTTTCAAAACATGATGTGAACAGTGATACTGATAAAAAGAAATAAAAAAAAAGGTTGGTGCTATTTGATCCTATTTACCGAACCCCTCCGCTCGGGCAGGATATGACACAAGGTCAATTTTTACGCAGAGTTTAACAGGTTTGAATTCAGAGTTTTCCTTCTCCTAGACTATTTGCCTCATCAAGGCTGAAGAACCCAGTCTGTCCTACTATTTACCCATAGCTGGAGGGAGAATAATTAGATTCATACCTTTCCCAAGGATATTAGTGCTATGTGAAATGCAATGAGCCTCGTCCAGGTTTTGAACTCATGTTTCTGTGTCCATTTCCTACAACGATAACCATTACACCATGGGTACCTCCATTTTTACAAAAGGAGTCAAAAGTGCAGTTCGCCCACCCAGAGGTAGCCCAGGCGAAACTGGGAGCCTTACGGCCTTAAGTCAGCCATTGTTCCTTTTCGGAGCCTCTGAACCAACGTCGGTTGGTGCTATTTGATGTTACACAATATTATATTTCATGCTATGACAACAATGACAAAATGTATATGCCAGTTCCCTGTTGTTGTTTTTTTAAAAAAAAGATTGGATCCATAATTCTGTTCAGTTGATAACAGCACTTAACAAGAGAAATAAGTTCAGCAAAATATCTTTTTCATAATTCCATAACAGTTTATCAATAATATTGATTGCATATTTGATAATATTGCAACAGTAATAGTGATTGCATGATCAATAATATTAAAACAATAATATTGACTGTATATTCAATAATATTGTTTCAATAATATTGATTACATATTCATTAATAATATCTCAGTAATGTGGATTGCATGATCAATAATAATGTCTTATTTACATTGATTGTATGCTCAATAATGTTTGAATAATATTGATTAAATAATCTATAATGTCTGAATGATATTTATTGCTTTGGTTGATAATATTGTCTCAATAATAATAGTTAAATGATCCATAATACTGTTTAATAATATTTTTTGCATTGATAAATAATATTGTCTCAATAAATTGATTGTATAATCAATAGTACTGTCTTATTAATATAAATTGTATGATCAATGATAATTTCAGATTTATATTATCTCATTAATCTTGCTGGCATGATCAATAACACTGTCAATAATATCGATTACATAATCAGTAATGTCTCAATAATATAGATCACATAATCAGTAATATCATCTCAATAATGTTGATAGCTTGATCAATAATACTGTCTTAATAATGTTGATTGAATTCATCAATAATATTGTCTCAATAATTTTGATTATATGATCAGTGATACTGAAGGGAAAAAAATACATGATCAATAATGGCTCAATAATAGTAATTACAAGATCAAAAATAATGTATATTGACTGCATGATCAATCATTCTGTCTTGATTGTAATGATCAATAATATTGTCTCAATAATAGTGATTCTATTTTCAATGATATTACTTTTTTGATATTGATTGCTTTATCAATAATATCATCTCAGTAATATTAATAGAATGATCAATAATATTGTTTCAAAGATATTGTTTGTATGATGATTTATACTGGCTCAATGATATCATCTCAGTAATATTAATAGAATGATCAATAATATTGTTTCAAAAATATTGTTTGTATGATGATTTATACTGGCTCAATGATATTGATTATATGATTAATAATATTCCAATAATAATAATTGCGTGATCTGCATTGTAGCCTCAATAATATTGAAAGCTTGATTAATAATTTTGTCTTAATAATATTGATTGTATTGATCCATGATATTGTTTCAATAATATTGATTTCTTAAAACAGTGATAAGGGTTATTTTTCTTTCCTTTTTTGTTTATTTTTGTTTGTTTGTTTGTTTGTTTGTTTGTTTGTTTGTTCTTTTTCCCTTATTCAGCATTTTTTTCTTAGATTCTTTCGAGAAAAAAAAGGACGAAAAAACAACAAAGACATAAAAGAAAATGCTGTTACCTGGAGCAATTCTAGTGCTACATGAAGCAAGAAAATGGCGTATTTTGTTACGTGATTACTAGTTAATTGCATAGAAGATTCTCAAATTTCAATTCTTTTTTTTTCCCAGTGATTTAAAAAAAATCCCCCCTCAAAAACCCCCTTTTCTCTTGTTCTCTATCTTTTTTGTCTTTTTTAATTGGGTTTTAACCTGATGTTCATTTCCTTATCTGTCTTTTTCCTTCCTTCCTTTCCATTTACTTTCTTCTTCCATTATTTTTTCCCTTCATCGATTTGTATGACAATTTAGACTCTATTTCTTTTCGTTTCCTTTTTATTATTCACTGTTTTTGCTATTCTTTCATGTTGAAATGTTTTTAAATTTCCTTGCTGACTCTTTTCTTTCTTCTTTCCTTCTCTTGTTCTTTGTAAACATTCTTAGCTTTCAATGACCTTTTTCTTTCTTTCTTTCTTTCTTTCTTTCTTTCTTTCTTTCTTTCTTTCTTTCTTTCTAAGATCTGAACTTGATTCTCCAAATTTTTATATTCTCTATATGTTTTTCATCAAGTTTTGATCATATTTATTTGTTTTCTTTCATTTCATTCCCTTTTCTCTTCTTTTTTTTTTCAATATCTTCAATCTTTCACTCATTCATTTCTACTTCATTCCAAATCTCTCAAATGATTTTATTACGAATGTCAAAAAAAGAAAACTTTTCTTTTTTAAGATTCAATTTTAGGATTCCTTGAAATTCCTTTCTACTTGTAATTTTCTTTAGATTTTATTACTTATTTAATTACTTGCTACTTCTTTGACACAATTTATTTTCTTTCTTTCACCTACAGTAATCACTTTCTTTCTTTCTTTCTTTCTTTCTTTCTTTCTTTCTTTCTTTCTTTCTTTTTTATTTGTCTTCAACATTTTTCTTTCTTTCTTTTCAATTCAGTCTTCTTTCTTTCTTTCTTTCTTTCTTTCTTTCTTTTTTATTTGTCTTCAACATTTTTCTTTCTTTCTTTTCAATTCAGTCTTCTTTCTTTCTTTCTTTCTTTCTTTCTTTCTTTTTTCTTTCTTTCTTTCTTATTTGTCTTCAACATTTTTCTTTCTTTCTTTTCAATTCAGTCTTCTTTCTTTCTTTCTTTCTTTCTTTCTTTCTTTCTTTCTTTCTTTCTTTCTTTCTTTCTTTCTTATTTGTCTTCAACATTTTTCTTTCTTTCTTTTCAATTCAGTCTTCTTTCTTTCTTTCTTTCTTTCTTTCTTTCTTTCTTTCTTTCTTTCTTTCTTTCTTTCTTTCTTATTTGTCTTCAACATTTTTCTTTCTTTCTTTTCAATTCAGTCTTCTTTCTTTCCTTCTTTGTCTTTAACATTTTCTTTATGCAACTATTTTCTTTCTTTCTTTCTTTCTTTCTTTCTTTCTTTCTTTCTTTCTTTTAAACTATTCTTCTTTCTTAATCTATTTTCATTTCCTTTTTTATTATTTCTTTGTCTTCGTAATCTCTTTGTTTGTTTGTTTTTATCTTTCTTTCTTTCTTTCTTTCTTTCTTTCTTTCTTTCTTTCTTTCTTCAAATTCCTTCCCATTGTATTCCTCTGATTCACCAGCTTATACATCCACCTCATATCTTCCTTACTCTTTCTCTCATTTCTTTTTCATTCTTCTCCTTCAACCTCAGCAGCTTCCATCTTTCTTTCTTTCTTTCAGCCTCTCCTCCCCCTTTAACCTTACATCTCCTCCGAATAAAACAACGAAAACACAAGTCAAATTCAGAACTAAATTCAACTTGGGTTTTATTTATTTCTGATTCCTAAATGCTGAGAAAGAAAACCCACAAATAAATAAATAAATAAATAAAATGGAAAATGAAAATAAAAAAAAAATTAATTAAAAAAAGGGGGGGAAAAGCTTCTCATTAAAAAAGGGGTTAATTACATTTAAATCGTTATTTGAGAAATAAAAATGGGGGCTGTAAATGCAGAAAGGTTATGTAGGTAAATACTTATGCATGTAAATATTAGTGTGCATGTCTGTATGTGAATGTATGCGTGTATATGTGTGCATGTAAATGCATAGATAATTGTGTGTATGTGTGTGCATGTATGTAAATACTTGTAATTGTATGTGTGTATACATGTACATGTGTGGATCTGGACACGTATGTATGTGTGGGTGTTTATGCATATGTATGCATATGTGTGCATGTATTCATGCATACACATACATTGTGCATGCATATGCATATGCATGTGTATGTGAGTGCATCTGTATGTATGCATGTATGTGTCTGCATACATATGTGTATGTATGTGTATGTTTCTATGTATGCACATCTGCATGTGTGTACGTGTGTGCAGGCATATGTGTATGGGGGTGTGTGCATACATATTTGTATGTATGTGTGCGTTTTCGTGTGTGTATGTGTATGCATGTGTGTAGGCATATGTGTATATGTGTGCATGTATGTGAGTGTATGTGTGTGCATTAGTGTGAACATACATGTGCATATGTATATGTGCATGTATGTAGGTGTCTGCTTATGTGTATGTGTGTGTGTGCCAGTGCATTTCTATGTGAGTGCATGTGCATATATGTAGATTTGTTCATGTTTGCATGCATACATGTATATGTGTGCAATTATATGTGTGCACATGTGTGTGTTTGCATGTGTGCATGTATATAGGTGTATACATGTGTATGTGCATTCATATCTGTGTACATATGTGCATATGCATTTGTGTATGGGGTGTGCATACATGTATTTTTGTGTGTGTATGTGTGAATGCATATGTGTGTGTACATAGATATGTGTGTGCATACATATATGTGTGCATCTCAGTGTATGCATGTAGGTGTACGCTTTTTTGTCTGCGTATGTATGTGTAGGTGTGTTTATGTGCATACATGTTTGTGTATGAGTGTAGATCTAAGTGTGAGCATGTGTGCAAGCGTGGGTGTGCCGGTCTGTAGTTATGTGTGTGCATACATATGCATGTAAGCATGTATGTGTGTATGCACATGCATCTGTGTATGTGTGCACGTCTGTGCATGTGTGTATATACTAATGCATGTGCATGTATACGTGTGTATGTATGCGGCTATGTGAATGCATATCATATTTACCAACCCCTCCGCTCGGGCAGGATATGACACAAGGTCAATTTTTTAAGCGGAGTTTAACAGGTTTGAATTCAGAGTTTTCCTTCTCCTAGACTAGTTGCCTAACCAAGGCTGAAGAACCAAGTCTGCCCTACTATTTACTCATAGCTGGAGGGATAATAATTGGATTCATACCTTTCCCAAGGGTATTAGTGCTATGTGAAATGCAATCAGTCTCGTCCAGGATTTGAACTCGTGTCGCCATGTCCAATTCCTACGACGATAACCATTACACCACGGGCACCTCCACTATGTGAATGCATATGTATGTGCATACATATGTCTATTTGCATCTATGTGTGTGAATGTGTGTGAATGTATGCGAGTACAAGACTACATGGCTCTTTATACACATGTGTATAAAGAGCTGTATAGACTTATACACCAAAATGTCTAATGATGTATGCACTAATTTCACAATAGACATAGTGCATATAAGCGTATATTTTGCAGTCTGCAGAATGTAGTTTTTGCGTGTAAATTTGTTGTATTGACTCATATTGTGAAAATGAAAACGTTGATTATTTTTTAATTCTGTATGTAAATATTTGTTCATATATATATATATATATATTTCTACATAAAAACCAAATGATATATATTATATATATCATTCAATGATATCATCATTATACAATGAATATCCAATAAACATACATAAACAAGTGGTGCAATCTAGAGAAAGGAGTATTGCCCTCCCCTACATTATGAGTAGTAGCTATTGAAAAGGAAACCTTTGGGTCACCCTTGACTGTGGTCGGCTACCTATATATATATATACATTTGGGAATGCTCTTTCTGTTTAATGATTGTATATTATATATAAAAGACATGAAACTCTAAAATAAGTAATGGGCTGACCTCAGCAGCAATATAATTTTGATATTTTAGTTTTAAAAACTAATAACAATTCAATGTATTTTCCATGCTCTTATCTCCCTGTATATTACATCCCATATATATATATATATATATATATATATATGTATGTATAAATTTTTGTTGTAGGTCCAAAGAGAGAATAAAAATATTTTAAAATAGGTAGATCCACAAAGTGATTTGTATTTTTTGAATTTATTTATTTATCTTAAATGAATAAATTTAAAAAATACAAGTCACTTTGTGGACCTACCTATTCTAATATATATATATATATATATATATATATATATATATATATATATAATTGTATCTGAAATGTTACAAATTAACAATGAAGCGACTTTTACATTTTATATTTAATTAGCTTTTTAATTTTTCTCAGGGTAGGTACTTATATTTTCAGATGGAATGCCCATTATATCTATCAGAATTCATACCATTATATACCTGAATGCCTATTATATACCATTATAATACCAGACAACCTGGTGGGTTCCTGTTTTAACAGCAGTGCATCATGATATTGATGTTTCCAATTAGGAAGCAGTGAATGATTGTAATTACCATTTCATAGTTATAGCTTCATTAGATGAATAGATAAATACATGCATTCATCTATTAGCTCAATAGCAAGAGTGTTGACCAATAACCTAAGAGACTGGTGTTCAATCCCAGTCAATTCCTTCCAAATGCTCAAAAAATAATACTTGATGTCTTTTTGTTTAACACTTAGTGTTATAAGGTATGGATCAATCATCATTATGTATGAATATTTATATATGGAAGTGAAAGAAAAGATATTTTACGTAAAAAGGAGATATATGTATATATATAAATGTAAATGCATCTATATATAATGAGTTTTGAAATTTTTTCGTTATTATAACATAACAAAGCTCTTTAAAAAAAACTCTCTTTACACATGCAAGTAACCCCTAATGATGGCCTATGAAGGGTCTGAAAGCATTTGGGACAATTTTGGTAAATTCATCCACCAATTCCAACCTGAAACCAAGACACTTAGCAGGAAACTCAAAAGGATCTTAATTAGATTATACAGACAAAATGTGTCTTTACTATTTAATAAAACATGCTTATATATATATATATATATATATATATATATATATATATATATATATATATATATATATATATATTACAACAGTTGTTGGTTGTCACTAAATCACTTTGTGGGTTTGTGGTGAACCAAGTGCAATATAATATGGAGAGTGCTCAATATCTAGGATAGAGCTATTATATAATAATAAATAAATATTTATTTATTAAAAACTTCATGAAATCCAGGAATTCCAGAAAAACTTTCATGGCATTAAATATATAAATCGAATGTATATTTATTTATTATTATTATTATTATTATTATTATTATTATTATTATTATTATTATTATTATTATCTATGTATGGATAAAACACCTTGTTTTTTCTTTTTTTATATATATAGATATATATGTATATAGATAAAAAAGCATTATATCTTTTCCATATATATATATATATATATGTAGAATGTGCCAATCAAAAGTTTAAGGATCATAAGTCATAAAATTTCTCCCCCCCCCAGAAAACTGTTTTGCAGTTGTATGAACAGAAGTGTTAAACTATAAAGTAGTTTGTTCTGTGGTGTACGCCGTCAAAATTCCATCTGCATGTTTGTGTATCTGTGTGTTCGGTTCGATGTAAATGTGCTCTAAATCCATAGTATCATGTTCAATACTTCTACTGGCTCACATGAATCTATATATACAGTACTTCCCATAAGTAAGCAATCACAAAATCAGTTTCTATTACAATTTATTGTTAAGATTGCTGGGATCATTAGTGATTTTGAGTTGGGGTGGGAGAAATTTTTATTTAACTTAACAGTTTGGCAGCTCTTTCAAATACCAATGTAAATTTGACATTTCACAATTCTTGATTGATTCTAAAAAAAAAGAAGATTTTTAGAAGAATAGTAGAAAGAAAATTTTTTTTAACTTAACAATTTGATTTTATTAAAAATGTTTTCCAAAAATTTCACATTCAAAACCACAAGACATAACTAAATGCATATTTTGTTCATCGGAATAAAAATTTAATTCTGCTTGTGTAATATTCAAGAATTTAAATCACAAAACCAAATGATTAGAAGTAAATTGCTGATTAAATACAGTTGAAAAGTACCTTATATATCCAATGATTATTATCAGTTAAATAATTATCGGTAATTCCAACCGGCTCATGGGACTAGTGGGTAGAGTGTTCACCAGTGGTCCAAAGACTTTAAAAATCGTACTTGATGCCTCCTTGCTTAACACTCAGCAATATGAGGTACATATCAAGGGTATAGTGGAGCAATTCAGGAAAAGGAGTAGTGCCCTCCCCTACACCTCAGTGTAGTAGCTATTGAAAAGGGAGCTTTCTGCTCGCCCTTGACTATGGTCGCCAACTTTACAACCTAATTTATTAATCATATTATCACTGTTTTAAAATATTAATTCTAACATACACTTGCCCAGTCAGCTAGGGCTGTAGAATACACTGACTGCACCTCTGTAGAGAGGTAGGAGTCCCCCAGCCCCAATGAGTATCCTTGATATGATACTAAACAATTTGAGGGTGAGGTTCTAGTGATGCTGGAGCTTTGGGGGAATCTGGAGTACCTCTTTATTGCCATCGCTCCCAGGTCCACTCTGCCCTGGGGTGGTAGCACCTGATAGGGTCCTATCTATAGGTTTAGTAGAACTCAACTACGTACTTATGCTAAACTTATGCTACGTACTTATGCTAAACTGAATTGTTTGAATTAGAACTGTTTTGACATTGAAACTGTTCTTATGCTAAATTGAATTGCTTAAAATTGAACTGTTTTGATATTTAATTGTGTAAACAAAATCTATACTTATACTAAACAAAATTAGAACTGTTTGACTAAACAGAATAGCTTGAAATAGAAATGTTTTTGACAATTAAACTGTCTACTTACATGTAAACTGCGTACTTATGCGAAACTGAATTGTTTGAAATAGAACTGATTATTTGTAAGAAAATGGATTTGGCATTAAATAACCAACAAGGTTGATATGCCATGAAATCCAAACAGCCAACCATTCTAACACACACACAGAGACACACAGACACACACAGATATATATATATATATATATACTTTAAGAAAAACAACAAAACCGGTCTCATAGGATTATAAATTTATTTCCATCCTGTTACGCATTTTTGAAATTTCCCAAAAACACGAAAAAAAAAATTAACAAGGACTTCTTCAGATCTTTTAGATAAAAAATCTAAAGATCTGAAGAAGTCCTGTTAATTTTTTTTTTTCGTGTTTTTGGAAATTTCAAAAATGCGTAACAGGATGGAAATAAATTTATAATCCTATGTGACCGGTTTTGTTGTTTTTCTTAAAGAATTTATTGCTCTGTATTATTGTTACATTGAGCTCTTTACCAGGAAAATTTAAATATTCACCTCATGAATAATTTCTTGTCCTGATGGAATTACTCCCAACTCCGGTTTAACTGGACCAAAGAATACTATATATATATATATATATATATATATATATATTTATATTTATGTAGATATATATGTATATGAAGCAGACACTAAAATAGATGCAGGGCTAAGCAGAGGATACAGTGCTTCTTGCAAAAACACTTAGCCAAGCTGAATCCCTTCTACATAGCCTGGAGCAGGCAGTGGGAGGCATTGATCTCTGCACGAACACAAACAAAACATACATATATTTTAAGTGAGAAGGAACCATCTCCACTCCAAATAATCATATTTACCAACCCCTCTGCTCGGGCAGGATATGACACAAGGTCAATTTTTAAGCGGAGTTTAACAGGTTTTAATTCAAAGTTTTCCTTCTCCTAGACGTTGCCTCACCAAGGCTGAAGAACTCAGTCTGCCCTACTATTTACCCATAGCTGGAGGGAGAATAATTGGATTCATACCTTTCCCAAGGGTATTAGCGCTATGTGAAATGCAATCAGTCTCATCGAGGATTTGAACTTGTGTCGCAGTGTCCCATTTCCTACGATGATAACCATTACACCACAGGCATCTCCACTCCAAATAATGGCCGTTTGAAATCAGAAGACAAGTTAACGTACCTTGGCAGCAATGTCTCATCTACTGAAAGCAATGTTAGTATGCATCTAGTGAAGGTGTGGTTTGCTATCAATAGGCTATCAATTATATGGAAGTCTGATCTATCTGATAAAATAAAACAGGATTTCTTCCCAGCAGTAGCTGTATCAGTACTACCGGTCTGGATGCACCACATGGATGCTAACAAAACACCTAGAGAAAAAGCTAAATGAGAACAGCACAAAAATGCTATAAGCTATTTTTAACAAATCCTAGAAGCAACAAACAAGAAACAAAAGCTGAATGGACACTTACCTCCTGTCTCTAAAACTATTCAAGTTAGATGAACAAGACATGCAGGACACTGTTTACGAACCAAGGATGAACTCATAAGCAATGTTCTTCTTTGGACCCCTAAACATCGACATGTCAGTGTTGTATGACCAGAAAAAACTTATCTACATCAGCCCTGTGTTGACACAAGATGTAGTTTGGAAAACCAGCCAGGTGCGATGGACAATAGTGATGGATGGCAAGAGACTCAGAGAAACCTATGCTAGCAGTGTGATTTGATGATGATGATGATATGTACATATATATATGTGTGTACATATTGTCATCCACAGACAGATCTGTTTCATTCTATCAGAATTCATCAGTGTGGCTAGACAGGCTAGATTCCCGAAACTAGGATCGAAACCCTGTTGACTCAAACGCCAATCCAAGATTCTACCACTCAGCCATAAGGAAGCCAGCGCCAGTGAAGTAAATTTAAACGCTTATGAATCACAATTGTTATTGTTTACATATATCTGCTTAACGGCTACCGAGAGCTTGATTCATATGAACAGCCTTGCATATACGCTAATGGCAACACAATTACTTTATTCACTACAGAGCTCAATATATATATATATATGTATATATAGAAGAGAAATACAGTATTTTATCCACATATTGATTCATATATGTATATACATATGTGCCTGTGGGGATAAAATACTTATATGAAAAATATCTTGTTTCTCATCCTTATATATATATATATATATATATATATGTATGTATATGGGTAGTATTTGTCCTATGATACTAGTTCCACAGTTTGAGTTTGGTACATATAAACCCCTCCACTGATGAAGTTTAACACTCAGCTTGAATCCCCCCCCCAACTATAGGTTTAATAGTACCCCTTCTGGTCTTTTACAAGGATGGATTTGGCATTAGATAACCCTATAGATTGATATGCCTCTAAATATGTGGCAATGTAAACTCAAAGTGTGGCATAAGTGTTATACAAACATATATCACTATAATCCAATGATATAGATGTCTTGCTACCTTATCATCTTAGATATCTAGTATATTTTTAACAAGTTGAATATTAAACAGGATGTTGAAAAAGCCACTGCCCTTTAGTGCAGGATAAAATAATTACAACACTTACCAACTCAGCTGCCTAGCTAACATCCAGCTGGAAGACAAAAATAAAGTGGGCTGTAACTCAATACAGACCCCGCTATGTCAATGAGCGGGCCAATATATATGCGCGCTAGCATAGCCACTCCTCGACTGGCAACCACTCACTGCCCAAGAAATGAACTCAACCACCAGCGCATCGTGGAAGGCCCGATGCACATATAATCTTTCCTTCCTCATACTCAAGTCAGATTTATCTCGATGTGTAATTTGACACATGTGAGCAACATTCAAGTGGAAGTACAATATACAACAGAACTTCAACAGATGTTAAGGTTGTAATTTTGATGCTATAGGCAGCTATCATCTGTAAAGAAGTGCCAGTTAGTATCTTTTATACATATGTTGGAAGGATATTTACTTGAAGACCCTTTTGACATCTGTCGATGCTTCTGTGGAAGTCAGACACCAGGAAGAAAAATAACAGGAAATGCACCTGGTACTTAAAGTAAACAGAACTCAGGTAATCTCAGTGGAACTGCTGTGTAAACTTGTTGGTTGGCATGCTAGAAGGAAGCAGGATCATGTGCATTGTGAAAGCAGCAGGTTGGAGGTATGACCATGAGAATTTGTCTTGGCATCCAGGATATTGTATCACCAGGAGGTTTTGATCTAAAGAGAAGAGGTTTCATTAAAGAGTCATACCTTGGCTTTTGTGTGTACAGCTCAGCCATCTTCCACCCTCACTTACTTTACCCCTCTGTAAATTTTGGGTAACAGAAGGAAAAGAAAAGAAGCAAATTATAAATTCTTATACATCAGCGTTGTTGTCTTTATCTGCTATACAACACAATTATATAGATAATATGTATAACTTTCAATTGTAGGTTGATTGATTGAGTTTTAATGGCATGTCACTTTGTCTTGGGTAATTTTATGCCTTAAGATTAGGAAATCATGTTCATACCCATAGGGGAAAAGGGAGACCTATCTTGCTTTGCCCATAGAAGGAGTTCTTGCTGTCAGAAGGAAGTTCCTCTTTTGTGGTGCTGCCCTTTTCTCTTTTGTTCTTGCTCTTCAGTTTGTTTTGTAAGGGGAAGTGGCTTGCCTTACCTCCCTGTCAACAACCTCTATTGTGCACTGATGGTAAGTCAATTTCCCAGAACATCAAGGTCCATTTTAAGGAAGTGTAGGATATGAATAGTTTAGGTTATAAAAAAATGTCTACAGGTTTCTGGTGGCTGAGCAGTATGTGATGCAGCAACCGAAGTGGGAATGTATGTGCAATACTTCACTCCACCCTTTCTTGGGCTAGACAGGCCCTCAGAGAGGCCCAAATTGATCAATTGGTGTGTCATATCAAGCCATAGCACCTAATATAATTATCCCAAATGAATTCTTTGAATTGCTCTGGTGGCAAACAAGTAAAAAGTAAGTAAAGTTGGCAACCGTAGTCAAGGGCGACCTGAAGGCTCCTTTTTCAATAGCTACTACACCGAGGTGTAGGGGAGGGTGCTACTCTTTTCCCAGGATTCCTCCACTTTACCCTTGATACGTACCTTATATTGCTGAGTGTTAAGAAAGGAGGTATCAAGTACCATTTTTAAAGTCTTTGGTATGACGCAACCGGAGATTAAACCCAGGTCTCCCAGACCATTGACGAAAAAAGTACCCAACTCTATTTCATCTTAAAGGAGTTAGAAAGTGGTGGCTGAGGGTCAATTGCAATGAGATTTGAAATATTTTAAACTATTTAAACTGAGTGTAAACAAATGATTAATATCAAATAGAATTATTTGTGTTAGATTTTACAAGGATGGCTTCGGCATTAAATAACCCACAATGGTTGATATGACATTAAAACAAAGATAACAAACCGATCTATTGCACATTATGGCAAACTGGGTTCTTGAACCTTGTTTAGACAACTATTCTAGAAGAAGGAAAGCTCAGAATTTGAACCAGCTGTTCACTTCTTAAAATTTGACCTTGTGTCAACTTCTGCCTGAGGCTG
Organism: Sepioteuthis lessoniana; assembly: GCA_963585895.1. Lineage (NCBI taxonomy): Eukaryota > Metazoa > Mollusca > Cephalopoda > Myopsida > Loliginidae > Sepioteuthis > Sepioteuthis lessoniana. The sequence continues at coordinate 114,806,619 of OY757908.1, read as the reverse complement.
AGGGGTTGGGTACATATGTATTCAATTGCACATTGAGAATGATCGAAGTGGATTGAATGGTGACAGAAATGTATTCACTTCAATAATTGCAATGATAAACTCTTTATCAAACCAAGGAAAATTGCTATTATCTTTTGTTTAAAAAAAAAGAATTATGATATCAATTATATCTGTTGACCTCTTTCACCTAATCTGAAATGTTTCATCAGAGAAGATTCAAGGGAGGTAAATCAGTTGTTTTGTTTGATTCAATGTTATTGCTGCTTTTTTTACAAAATTATTGATAATTCTAAATCTCTTGCGTTTTAAAATATTCCTTGGAACAATTTCTTAAATTATGATAATTGTTATTGTTTAAGAACAAATTATTATTCTTGTTAACAAAGTAATTATTGGGTTAGTGTGTGTGTGTGTGTGTGTGTGTGTGTGTGTGTACTTATTTTTGTTTTTTATCCAATATGTATTAGTTCATTTTCCCTGTTCTTTCTTCTATTCTTTCTTTTTTGCTGTCTTTCTTTTCTTTCTATACTTTTATATTCATTTTGCTTCTCATTCTCTTTACATTATACACTTCTTTCTTTCTTTCTTTCTTTCTTTCTTTATAACCTTTTTATTAATTTATTTTCATTTTTTTATACTTTCTTTCTCTTGGTTTTTTGTATTTTACAGTTTTTCTTTTTGTTTACTCTTTATTTTTCTCTGATTCTTTTCTTTCTTTCTTTCTTTCTTTCTTTTTTATAACCTTTTTATTAATTTGTTTTCATTTTTTTATACTTTCTTTCTCTTGTTTTTTTTGTATTTTACAGTTTTTCTTTTTTTTTACTCTTTATTTTTCTCTGATTCTTTCTTTTTTTCTTTCTTTCTTTCTTTTTTATAATCTTTTTATTAATTTGTTTTCATTTTTTTATACTTTCTTTCTCTTGTTTTTTTTTGTATTATACAGTTTTTCTTTTTGTTTACTCTTTTTTTTTCTCTGATTCTTTCTTTCTTTCTTTCTTTCTTTTTTATAACCTTTTTATTAATTTGTTTTCATTTTTTTATACTTTCTTTCTCTTGTTTTTTTTTTGTATTATACAGTTTTTCTTTTTGTTTACTCTTTATTTTTCTCTGATTCTTTCTTTCTTTCTTTCTTTCTTTCTTTCTTTCTTTCTTATAAATGTACATATAAATCCTTACAGTAGTGACAATATATGTGGCCCTGACCATTTGCTTGTGAAACTGGAAATGTATATTTTTTTTAAATACCTAATAAATGGGATATTTTTCTTAGTGTTTTGAAGATTTTATGCATATATTTGTTTGCATAACTTTGTCTATCTACATATAGAGTTTTTTTTCTCTATGTGAACTTGCGTGAATGTATGTATGTGTGTGTGTGTGTGTGTGTGTGTGTGTCTTGAGAACCCCCATGAAAGAAAGAAGAAGCCATTTTGTTCATGACTTTGACTAAATTTGATTTCTTTCAATTTGGTCAGACTGGTTTGAATCTTATTTGTCTCAAAATAGATGCAACCCATTAATATGATGATGATTTATTGTTGAGACCAGAAACTCCATGTCATCTGGTGTGAGTTTATGCTTGATCTGGATTCTGTTTGGATACAGTGGAAGATTCTTTTTAAGATTCTTTGGAATGATGCATGTGAAAGACCAAGTTCTTGGTAACATCTTCAGAAAGAGAAATTTTTGGACTCCTTCTGACAGAATCTCTAACTGCATCCACATTGTACAGACATCCTGCAGTCAACTTCTTGCCAGATCTGGGATTTTCTGCCTTCTAGTTGAGGTTTACTGATCCTGTGGATTGAAATTTGTGTACCCAATGATAAATTTGGTTTTTCTGAGTTCAATTGTTAAAGTTAAACTTCTTGCGAATTTTTACTTGCACAGTTTTGAGTGATTTTGTCTATAAATTAGTAATGCAAAATATTTTTCCTCTCTTGTCCAAAGCGTTGTGATCAAGGATTAATAGTTGTTATAGTATACTATTTTCAAATCTGAAACAATAAAGAACATAACATTATAATTAGTAGAGTTATTAGCAGTCACATGGGTCCCCTGTATATTGAGACACCCTATATTATTAGTAGTAGAGTTATTAGCCATCACATGGGTCCCATGTATATTAAGACACACAATATTAGTAGTTAGCCAGTCACATGGATCCCTTGTATAGTGAGACACCCAGTATTAGTAGAGTTATTAGCAGTCACATGGAGCCAATGTATATTGAGACACCCTGTATTAGCCAGTCACATGGGTCCCATGTATATTAAGACACCCTATGAGTAGTCAGTCCTATGTATATTGAGACACCCCGTATAATTAGCAGACATTTGTCCCATGTATATTGAGACACCCTGTAAGTAGTCACATGGATCCCACGTATATTGAGACACCCTGTATTAATTAGCCAGTCACATGGATCCCTTGTATATTGAGACACCCTGTAAGTAGTTATTAGCAGTCCCATGGGTCCCATGTATATTGAGACACCCTGTTTTAGTTATTAGCCAGTCACATGGTTCCCATGCATATTGAGACACCCTGTTTTAGTTATTAGCCTGTCACATTGTTCTCATGCATATTGAGACCCCCTGTTTTAGTTATTAGCCTGTCACATGGTTCCCATGCATATTGAGACACCCTGTTTTAGTTATTAGCCAGTCACATTGGTCCCATGCATATTGAGACACCCTGTTTTAGTTATTAGCCAGTCACATGGTTCCCATGCATATTGAGAGATCCCTGTTTTAGTTATTAGCCTGTCACATGGTTCCCATGCATATTGAGACACCCTGTTTTAGTTATTAGCCTGTCACATGGGTCCCATATATATTGAGACACCCTGTAAGTAGTTATTAGCCTGTCACATGGGTCCCATATATATTGAGACACCCTGTAAGTAGTTATTAGCCTGTCACATGGTTCCCATGCATATTGAGACACCCTGTTTTAGTTATTAGCCAGTCACATGGTTCCCATGCATATTGAGACACCCTGTTTTAGTTATTAGCCTATCACATGGGTCACATGTACATTGAGATACCCTGTTTTAGTTATTAGCCTGTCATATGGTTCCCATGCATATTGAGACATCCTGTTTTAGTTATTAGCCTGTCACATTGGTCCCATGTATATTGAGACACCCTGTGTTACTAGAGTTATTAGCAGTCACATTGGTCCCATGTATATTTCTAAAATAGAATGTCAACAAATTCTCTAAAGAATTTGAAAACAAAACATTTTTTTACTTTTATTTCATTTTTATAATTATTTTCTTGTCTTGCTCATTCACTCCAACTTCCTTCATTATATAATTTATCTTTCATTCTATTTTTTTTATCGTACTTTCTTTCTTTTACACTTTCCTTTCTCTTTCCTGCATTTTACCCCATTTAAAAAAATATTTTTTTTTTTACTCTTTCTTTTTTCTTTTCCTACTTTGTTTATACTTTTCTTTTCTTTTTCATTTCTTTGTGCTTTTTTTTTTGCTTGAATTCTTCCTTTTCCTTTTCATCAAATGTCTGCCTGCTCTCTTTCTCTTTTTGAAAGAATGATAAATATTTTGGCTAATGATATCTAATGATATTGATAAGGCATATGATAAGAAAAATGAAAACTAAGTTTAGAAATAATAATTTGTATGCTCACATTATATACATCATATCAATTATATAAAATTGATTGCCTGTATGTGCATGTGTATGCACACACTACATAAAATAGCGATGGCAAAATAACCAGTACTTAAGTCAATTAGATGTTCTGTTGAAGGTTATTTATATAAGTCCAGTGGAATGCCTCTCATAGTAGAACTAGTGTTTCTTGTTTCATAGGGGAACTTAATTTGCAAATCCACTTGTGACAAATAACTGTGTTTTCAATCAAGTCTTTTGTGATTCTTATAAGGAAGTAACTTTTTCTTGATTGGATTTGTAATCTAAATGATTATTTATTCAAATAATGCCATTTCTGCTTTGAAATTCGCATTTAATATCAAAACTTTGGCCCATAATTTGCAGTTTCAAGACTAAATTTGTATTTACCAAGGGAAAGAAATGAACAATAAATAAAACCTTAATTTCATTCAAAATAGTCATCTTGAAATTCAACACATTGAATGGATGATTTCAACTAGAGCACAGAAGAGAAAATAACTATTACTTATTTTAGAAATAGCAAATATCATAAGCCAGACTGATAGATATAAGCTATTATATTATACAACATATATATATATATATATATATACATGTTGCAAAATATAATATATATATATATATATATAACATATATATAATAAATATATGTAAATGATATATCATCATCATCATCATGTCGCGCCGCCAGCGCGGATATCCTTGACCCTCTCTCGCCATTTCTCCCTATCATTCATCGCCTCCGGCAGGTCTTCAGGGTTACATCCTGTGTCCTCACATAGTTGCTGTATGTATGTTCGTGCTGGTCGTCCCACTCTTGCACATCCATATGTGGGGGTCCACAGGAGTACATCGCTTATGAGCTCGTCCTTGCTTCTCCAGCAGTGTCCTGCGTGTCTGGTTCGTCGAACTTGTATAGTTTTTGTGATGGGGGGCAAGTGTCCGTATAGTTGGAGTCTCGTGGGGTGCTGTCGCCAGGACTTGTTTAATACTGCTCTCAACATTCTTGTGTAATTTCCGTCCAGCCTCCTCTCCAGCCGCTTCGTAAGCGTCCATGTGGTGCATCCATATAGCAGTATCGACACAACCGCTGCCTGGAAGAAACTGCGTTTCATTTTATCAGTTAGGTCCGACTTCCATATGATCGAGAGCCTATCGATAGCTGTCCATGCTTTCGTCAGTCGTGTGTCGATGTCTTTTTCGGTTGATGAGATGCTACTTCCTAGGTAGGTGAATTTGTCGACTAGTTTCAGAGAGGCTCCGTCTAGTGTGGCAATGTTGCCCGTTTGGTTGTAACACATATATTCAGTTTTGTTTGCATTGACATGGAGGCCAATGCCAGCTGCGGCTCGTTCCAGACTATGCAGTAGTGTCTCTTATATATATGCATATATATATATATATATATACACAATTTATATATATGTAAAATTGTTGTATACAATTATATATTTGGGTAGCATTTCTTTGTTAATACATATTTGATTGCACAATATTAACATCCTTTGTCAATACCTTTTTGTATTAATCTTTTTGAGTTACCATATCAATTTTATGGTATCCAGTGGGAATTGTTTAATAAACCTCCTATGATTAATTGGTTTTCTAGTATCCAATCTACCCTATCGATACAACTCACTATGCATCTCTCTGATACCAGTTCAATAGCTTAACATCTAAAAAACATTCCTGTCCAAAAACTGATTTTTGGAAAATTCTTACTTAAAATACAACAATATTAGAACAAAAAAATAGCAAGCAAAAATTACATATTCTTAAAGTGCTCCACATCAGAAAGAAACTACCTAAACTCAATAGAATCAATTTCAAATCTAGTACTAAAGCATTTAAATGCCTTTAGCTACTGCCACCATTTATAGAACCACATTTGAAAATAAATGCTACAACAACACACCAGTATAAATAATAAACACTCAATATTTACAGAGTAGTAATGTACATGCAAAGATCATATTCCTTTTGTAATATACACATTCCTGATGATAGCCAGAGATTAGGCAGAAAGTACTTGGGAACCAATTGTTATATAGTCACACATGTAGATTCACATCTACATACGTGCACATATATATGTAGAATAACTCACAACGACAAAGACAGACGCATGAAGAAAGGAAGCAGGAAGGAAGACGCAAGAAGACTTCTTTTCAATTATATTTACCTCTCACTTTATTGCAAGGGTTCGAAAGGGTTATTCAAGGGTTAGCATGTGAGAGGGTGCTGGAGACCAAACATAAACTTCATATTTTGACCCCACTGTTATGACCGTCACGTTGTGTCTTTCTTGTTCTCTTAGATGCTCAACCAGAGGTCTTGGGGTCAACTCCATCGGGGCTTTTCCGAGGGCCCCCTCGGTCGGGTGTGGCCTTCCCTACCACATCTGGTCTCTACTGTCTGGAAGTCTGCTGGCAACTGCATCGGGGGTTTCCGAGGTCCCCCTCGGTCGGGTGTGGCCTTCCCTACCACATCTCGTCTCTAACCCTCTGGGAGTCTGCTGGCAACTGCTCTGGGACCCAAACTCAAATAATAACTCAACGCCCACACGATCGCCTACTGGATCTTTGAAATCGAATGTTTAATCGTCATCAAGCAGAAATAACTCTCATGCAGTTCAGAGGTTACTCTCTTCCGGTGCATGACTGTAATGGCACAATGGGACCTTCACCTTGTCCCATATCATAAGCCTTAATCCGCCCACGCGATCTCTTTCGATTACTGGCCGTTTGAATGTGTCACTTCCTTCCAGTGTATTACCTTGGAATAGTATTTTTGGGCCGGGTCAATGGTCAAAATATAACACAATTAATCATGGGAGGTTTATTAACCAATTCCCGCTGGATACCATAAAATCGATGCAGCAACTCGAAAGGATAAATACAAAAATGTGTAGACAAAGGATGTCAGTATTGTTTGATCAAATATATATCTATATATATATATACACACAACACTTTTTTTTAATTTACTTCATTTAATTTTTAACAATAAGGACAAATCTCAGACAAATTTCTCTAAATTATTAAAAATTTCAACGTTAATCCATTGTCAGTTCTAGCTCTTAACACATTGAGAAAACTGATAATATAAGCAAGAAATTTCACAAAAAAGAAAGAAAACCATTTGAATGGGGTTCAGACAAGTTTGATGCTCTTCAGGAAATATCTGAAAGACAAGGTCTGAATGACGTATATGAAAATTTTTTCACTGCCCACATAGAACCAGCAGCAAAGTGCATATGAAACAAACCTAGAGCTAAATGTAGTGTTTTATGGGAGTTAATAGCAGTTAGAAAAAAATAAGATAACATGAAAAATACTTCCTTACTTGATGAAACAAACCCAATAAATGTCAATGTGAGGAAACATAAGAAATTCCTAAGAGAACTAACACATACCAAAAAGAACAATCAGAATACATTTAAGACCAAATCAATAAAATCAAAAAGATTGAGAGCAAAGCTAAAAGCTGCCAGTCAAGAAAAAAACTCCAAAAATGGAAAGAACATTTTAAGAATCTACTTGAAAACCCTCCTGAAATCACTGACAAATCTATCCAACAAACTATTGATCGCCAACTAGACATCAAATTCAGAGAGTTAACAGAAGAAGAACTAGTTATAAAAGAAAAAATTAAAATCAGAAAAGCTGCCATACTTGACAAATTCTTATTGAAGTATAGAAAATTTGAAGATTTACTATTTCTATTATGCAATGCTGCACATAACAAAACCTAGAAGAGAAAAGGACAAAAGGTTGCATCCACCTCTTTCCAAAGAAAGATGACCTCTGAATCACTTTGAATTACACAGGCATAACTCTCTTTTTGCTATTATTGCAAAGGCTTATAATGCTCTGCTTCTTAGTTGTATCCAACCTCAAATTTAGAAAATTCTAAGGAAAAATCAGAACGACTTTCGAAGAAATCATTCCTCCGCCACACAGATTCTGACCATCTGTCAAATTATCCCAAGGACTAAGGGCAAAAAATCTTGAGGCAACTCTTCTGTTTATAGATTTCTTTAAGGCATTTGATTCCAGAGAGGGAAGATGAAACAAATGCGATTTGCATACTATTTCCAAAAGAAACTACTGCAGTTTTAATGATACTTTACAAAAACATGAAAGCAGTGGTTGGCTTACCTGATGGAAACACCAACTTCTTTGACATTATTGCTGGAGTCTTGTTAGGGAATACATTTGCACCATATTTGTTTATAATCTGCCAAGACTATGTGTTGTATATCTATAATGATATCAATCATAACAGTAATACTATACATATATAAATACAGGCAGACTCTTTCGTTTCAGATACGAACGGGTTTATTAATTTCTGGCTTCAGTCCATGGCGATGAGGAGAGAGACACAATTCGTAAAAGTCTATGCTGACCATACTATGCTGACCCCACTCCAATGCGCAGTGCATCTTGTGATGTTTAAGATCTCAGTTCATCTCTGCCAGTTGAGATCCGAAAAATTCAACCACAGGCCTCAATAATAGAAAACCCAATTCTCGCTCCAACAGTCAAATAGCCAACTGACGTCTTTTCAAAATCCTCAAATTCTCTTCTGGGCATGACGTCATCCACACTCCAGCTCCATTTCCTGTCTGGGGATGATTATGACAAATGGTGATTGTCATATCCTTTGCGCACAAGCGTAAAAACTGCACCAAATGACTATGCACCTGGATTAAGAGACCCGAATGGTTCAAAGCCTTACCAAACTGAATGATAAAATATGATTAATGAAAAATGATTAATATAAAAAAAATTATTCCTTAATTGTATAACATATGTACATCAAACATCAATATATCGAATAAAAGATAACTATTTTAGATGAAAAAAGGCAAGAAGCAGGTGATATCTTGTAGAAACTATAATAGTTTTAGACTATGCAGATGACCTAGCTCTTCTCACAAATACATCAGCACAAGCAGAATCCCTTCTATATAGCCTAGAACAAAGCAGCAGGAAGCATTGGCCTCTACATGAATGCAAATGTAATCGAGTATATGTGTTTTAAACAAAAAGGAGCAATCTTTATTCTAAAAGGAAAAGCTCTAAAATTAGTAGACCTGTTCACATACCTCAGCAGCAACATTTCATCTACTGAAAAAGACGTCAACATATGCCTAACAAAAGCATGGAATGCTATTGACAGGTTATCAATACAAATAGAAATCTGATCTATCTGATGAGATAAAACAGTATTTCTTCCAAGCCATGACTATGTCCACACTACAGTATGGATGCACTACATGGATGCTTACAAAACACATAAAGAGTGAGATGGGAACTGCACAAGAAAGGCTGCATGCTGTCATAGACAAAGCCTGAAAATAATACCTCACAAAACACCAGCTGTACAATCACCTACCTCTTATCTTGCAAACCATTCAAGAGGAACAAAACATGCAAGGCACTGATGGAGAAATAAGGACAAACTCATAAGCAACTGTATTTTTATGGACTCCTACTTATGGACACACCAGTGTTTGACAGCCCAGCAAAAATTTACATACATCATCTCTGTGTGGATACTAGATGCAGGCTGGAGGACCCACCAGGAGTGATGGATGATGGGGATGGATGGCAACAGAGAGTCAAGAAACTCCATGCTGTCGGGATGATTTGATGATAATAATTATATATACGAGGTGCCCGTGGTGTAATGGTTATTGTCGCAGGATGTGGACACGACGACACGAGTTCAAATCCTGGACGAGCCTGATTACATTTCACATAGCACTAATACCCTTGGGAAAGGTATGAATCCTAATATTCTCCCTCCAGCTATGGGTAAATAGTAGGGCAGACTAGGTTCTTCAGCCTTGGTGAGGCGACTAGTCTAGGAGAAGGAAAACTCTGAATTCAAACCTGTTAAACTCCGCTTAAAAATTGACCTTGTGTCATATCCTGCCTGAGCGGAGGGGTTGGTAAATAGGATAATTATATATACGAGGGTCGTTCAAAAAGTTCTAAGCCTCATTCAGAGTTTAGATTTGTTGTACACCTCTCACCTTTGTATGGGCCTTAACTGCACAGAAATTAAGATAAAAATCTAAATTAGTTTTTCTAGTTTTATCAGAAGTAGTAGTGTGCTGCCACAACAAAAATGTTCAGCAATGATTCTTCCTTATGTATGAAGCTTAGAACTTTTTGAAGGACTTTTGTACAAATATATTAATATTAATAATATATATCAATATTAATGATATACATATATATTAATACTAATAATATAGTTTGCTATATTTATTAACAAAGAGTGCTCAGTGATGGAGCATATATAAGTAAAGTAAAGTTGGCAACTATAGTCAAGGGCGACCTGAAGGCTACCTTTTCAATAGCTACCACACCGAGGTGCAGGGGAGACACTACTCCTTTCCCTGGTTTGTTTGACTTTACCCTTGATCCTTACCTTGTAATACTGAGTGTTAAGCAAGGTGGCAGCAAGTACCATTTTTTGAGTCTTTGGTATGACTCAACCTGGGATTGAACCCCAATTGGCAAACACTCAACTCATTTGGCCAATATCAAGGTCTAATGATCATATAGATAAGAAACTGTCAATCACCTAGTACTGTTGACTGTGTCTATGTTATCCTAACATATATATATATATATATATTAAAAAGTACAGACAAGAGAGAATTTTAGGTTTTTTTAAAAAGTATTTTTTGCTTATAAACAAAGGAACATAATTCTTGATCAAACAAATGAAAATTGTTCTAATTAAAGATTCTGGGTTTTAGGCAACTTTGGCTTTATGTACAGCCATTTTAAAAAGTGGAACAGTTTGATTCTATGAAATTTAGACCAAGTAAATTTTCCGGGGGTAATGGTGTGAACTAGATTTTTATGTATTTGTTTTAAATGAAGTTGGCATAGCTATTGAAGAATCAGTTGGCATTGTGTAATATTTGCAGTTTAAACAGGAATATTTTGGTGTCTTTGTTTTATGGCATATCACCCTTTGTGGGTTATTTAATGCTAGAGCCATACTTGTAGAAGAACAATTTAAGCCATAGCTGAGAAAAAAGAGTTCATGCCTTTTGCGAAGCGATTAGTCTGAAAGTAAATGCTATTGAAAAACTGGAATTTGAACGTGTTCCCTATGATGTTTCTATAAGTTTTAATGATAACACCTGGTTTCTTATAATGCATTTGGTTATCCCAAGAATATTCAGTAGGAAACAGAACAAGTCAATTAATATAATGATATTTAATTGTACAAAATATAAGTAGGAACTCAGTTCCAACTCAAGGTTATATAAAAGTCACATGCGTTCAAAGAACGAGCAGAAAAGTCCATACAGCAAAAAGGTGGAAACCATTTACTTTTCTCAGGTCTGAAATATAAAGCAGGGAGGCTCCATGAGCTCACTGGGAGGAACGAACCACCACGTCTGGTCAACTCATAGTTCTTATATTTACCAACCCCTCCGCTTGGGTAGGATATGACACAAGGTCAATTTTTTTTTTTAAGCGGAGTTTAACAGGTTTGAATTCAGAGTTTTCCTTCTCCTATACTAGTTGCCTCACCAAGGCCGAAGAACCTAGTCTGCCCCACTATTTAACCATAGCTGGAGGGAGAATAATTGGATTCATACCTTTCCCAAGGGTATTAGTGCTATGTGGTCAACTCATAGTCCTGTTCGTGAAAGAGACAGATTTCCTGGTTCACCTTATCATGTGACCAAAAAGGACTTGTGATGTGAGAGAGTTCCTCAAACACTGTGAAGGGAGATCACTCCACTTAGTCTTCCTACATTGCCATCCAGAATGTCAGCCACTATGCCATGGGAACTCTCCCCAAACAAGAATGGTGTTGGTGTGGCATCAGCTGATGTCATGAGATAGTGTGAGAAGAAGTAGTTGTTAAATACATTAAGTAGTTACCTTTCCCTCTGAAAAAGGCATGAACACTAACATTCCTTGTACCTTATATCTTGCTGTTCACATTTCTTTATTGATATGGTATGAAATGGTTTTAAAATTCTTTTTATAGACTGGTAGTCTTGGTTCATGTTTTTTCTTGAAAAAGGCATGAACACCAACATTCCTTGCACCTTATACTTTGCTCCTCATGTTGGTATTGTAACTTACACTATATGAAAGGGTGTTACAATTCTTGTTATTGATTAAAAGTCTCATTTTATACATTTTCTCTGAAGAAAGCATGAGACCAAAATTCTTTGTATTTTTTACCTCACCATTCAAATTGGTTTTATCTTGTAACTAACAGGGTATGAAAGAGTTTTTAAATTCTTATCCTTGACAGGTAATCTCCTTTCCAGCATTTTTAATTCCAAAAAGGCATAAAAGCCAACATTCCCTGTACCTTATACTTTACTGTTTATGCTGTTTTTACTGATATGTTATGAAAGGGTTTGTTTAAGTTCTTCTTATTATGTAAGAATCTCATTTTCAGAACACGAAAATTCCCTGTATTCTGTAATTTGCAATTCACATTGGTCTTGTAACTGATATGGTATGAATAGTTTTATAAATTCTTATCAACCACTCATAGTCAAGTTAATCTGAAAAAGGCATGAGCATCAATACCCCTTGTACTCTATACCTTGCAGTTGATATTGGCCTGAGCTTATGACTGACACAATATAAGTGAACATGAGTTAATAGAATGAGACAGTTCTTCCTGAAGCATTGTCCTTTAAAATTCCATTTAGTATGCCAGCAATGATCCCTCAAGAGGATAGATGTCAGAATAAATGCTAGCTTAAAAAATAATCTTGCTGCACTTTCAACTGGTTGAAATAAAATGCCAATAAAATGTTAAATGTGTCCTCTTTGGTTGTGTGCTCTTTTATTTCTTTTTTTTGCTTTTTCATTTCCAAAATGAAAGACATGATTAGAGAAAGCAGGACATTGGCAGGAAACCAAGTTCCTCCCAAGCAAGAACTTCCTTCCTTATTTCTTTGCACATACTGAATCAAAAGAAATGAGTGACACGTTGTTCTCTAACCCTAACCCTACCACTAGCATTTTTGCTTAAGCTTATTTTAGTCAAAAGCATTTCATTTAAGGACTAGCTTAGTTCAACCAACTCTTGACTTACATAGAAATTATTTAGTGCATTGAGAAATTTACAGCGTTTTAAAAAAATTGTTAGACTCAAGCGACAGGTATTTCTGTTGCTACCTAGAAGTACATATACCTTGTATATATGGAGGTACTCAGAGTGCAATGGTTATGGTTATAGGAAATGGACACAATTCTGTACTAATTCTAAATAGGGGGGGCTTCATTCACATAGTGCTAATACCCTTAAGAAAGATACTTATCCAACTATTCTCTCTCCAGTAATTAGTAGGGTAGTCTGAGCTCTTTAACCTTGCTATGGCAACTGGTCTAAGAGAAAGAAAACTCTGAATACAAACCTGTTGAACTCTGCTTAAAAAATTAATCTTGTGTAATGTCCTGGTCTTGCAAAGAGGTTGGTAAATACACTACCAGTTTAGAGTATTTGACTACCCTCAAAAAGTTTTATTTCTTGTCCTAAAAGTATTATTTTTTATTAAAAAAGTTAACCACGACAATGGTTTTATTTATTATACTTCATTCAAGTCTTCCTCAGTAACTTTGATGTTAGTATAACCAGATATCTTTTGAAAAATTGATTTGAAGGTGTTTTTCTTCCTTAGTACTGACTATTAATAAAACGTTTTCCAAAAGTTGTATCATATCACCACTTGAACTCACATTAGACTTTATTGTGTTGAATTATTGCTTGCTAGATATGACCTGTTTCACCTCTGCAGAGGACAATTTCACCAGTCATCAGCTTATGTGGCAAAAGGCTGACTGCTCTAAACATCACTGCATAACTGAATCAATGGCATTAAAAAAATGTGTCAACATCCACTGTGAGGAGAAGACGTTGTGAAGCTTGCCTATATAGCAGAAATTCTGTCAAGAAACAACTGCTGAGGAAGCAAAATAATGCCAAAAGGCTCCTGTGGGTCAAGGTGCACAAAGACTGGATGATAGAGCAGTGAAATAAAGTACTTGATGAATCTTTAGTGGAAGGGAAAATTCGTATTTTGGTTTGGCACGCAATTTAATTTGACACTTAATTTCACCCAATCAGGATGACCTATCCTATTCAGCCCGGACTTTTCATTTCCGGCCAGAAAATTGGGTAGGCTGCCAAACCCACCTCTTTGGCTGGAGAACGCCGACCAGTGCTGACGTCACACTGGCCATTCTTCAATTGTGATGCTCTTTAGCTGGACAATGCCGCCCAGTGCAGACGTCTCACTGCGGCTCTAGAATAGCAGCAGCAACAACATAGACATACGAGGGAACCCATCTAATCTATGGATTCCTCGCAAGGAATCCCAGTTGAATATCAATTAGATGCATTCAACATGCTTCGCACAGGCACAACTTTATGTCACCCCAAAATTGGCAATGTCGATCCGACGTGTAATCCCGCTCTCGACACCTAGCTCCCATTTTACCTCGGGGCCACCTTAATGGAGACAACGCATGCCTCTCCACCAAACAGACAAAATCCATGGTGACTCTAAAGTTCAATTCCTACAACTGCAACATGCCTTTCATCAAAATGCAACGAACATAATCCCTCACACGTCCGACGACACACGCTGCCATCACAACCTTCTCAACTTTCTCATAACTCAGTTTCATCTCAATACTCACCATGAGTCTTGCAGCACCAAAAGCAAACCCAATATTCTATGCTGCAAATAAAAACCTATTCATAAAAACATATTTCGACCATCGCCATCTTACTTCTTCATCCTTCCTTTTATTACTCACAATCTAGTGAGGGAATAACAACACTAAGCGAGGAAACAACTCAGCATAAACACGCATCCCCGTAACAACCATTCCTTGCTAACAACAACAAAAACTCCGGTTAAAAATCCTCGCCAAAAATCAAAGTTTGAAATCTTTGGGTCAAATAGGAAGGTCTATGTGCCTGTAAAGAGTTGATGAAAGAGCTGCAACCCTATGTATTTCACCAACTGTAAAGTATGGAGGAGGCTCTGTTGTGGTGTGTTTGTATGTGTGGGGGGCTTTTGCCAATTGCAAAGTTGGAGATTTGCACCAGGTGAAGGGCAAATTGAATCAGACCGACTATCATAATATACTAGAATGCGACTTGTGTCTCGAGTATTTCTACTCATACAGGATAATGATTGAAAGCATATTAGTAAACTCTGCCAGAGGTACGTTAAAAACAAAGAGGAACAGCCTATCCTTCAACTGGTGTCTTGGCCAGCACAGTCACCGGATGTAAATCCCATTGAACAGGTGTGAGATGAACTAAAGCAAAAAGTCAGAGCTAAATAATCCACAAGTATGGTTCACCTCTGGCAACTCTTGCAGGAAAGTTGGGCAGAACTATCTTCAGTCTACCTCCAGTCTTTAGAGGACAGAATGTCAAAAATCTGTAAAGCAATGATAGCAGCCAAAGGGGGTCATTTTGATGAATTAAAAGTTTAAGAGGTTTTTTTGGGTTTTTTGCTTTAATTTGTATTCAATGTTGCTTAGGAGAGTGGCCAAATACTTTTGACTGCTTGTGTACATATACCTGGGTAGCTTAAATTCTGGTTGAAGAATATCTATTTCTACATTCTTATTGCTTGTAAAATGTTGTAATCGTATATTTTATTCATTATATTATATTTTCTATATTATATCTATGTCTGCGACATTATATTTTCTATATATTAGATTATTTGTTATATTACATTTTTTTATATTATTTATCAATTTTCTCATTATTTTTAATATGTTATTCTACATTATAATATTATACTATTTCTATATATTCTACATTTTAAATAAACAAAGATTCAGAAGATATTTGAAAAAGAAAAAAAAAAGGGTAGGGTGAAATTAAGAAAGAAAGAAAGAAAGAAAGAAGGAATAGTGGGGACATATCGAGAAAGAAAGAAAGAAAGAAAGAAAAGAAAGAAAGAATGGTGAGGAAGGAAGGAAGGAGGGAAGAATGAAAGAAAGAATAAAGAGTGAAAAATATGAAGAAAGAAAGAAAGAAAGAAAAATAAAGAAAGAAAGAAAAAAGAAAGAAAGAAAGAAAAAGAAAGAAAGAAAGAAAGAAAGAAAGAATAAAGAAAGAAAGAATAAAGAAAAAATAAATAAATAAAGAAAGAATGAAAGAAAGAAAGAAAGAAAGAAAAATAAAGAAAGAAAGAAAGGAAGAAAAAAGAAAGAAAGAAAGAAAGAAAGGAAGGAAGGCATTCTGGCAACAGATGAGGTCATTTAAAATCTGAGAAAATAGTAAAAAAGTGGTGATGCGAAGGAAGTATAACGAACACATAAGTTGAGCAATGCCCATCAAGTCTCATCCTCTTTACCAAGTGTTAACATAATTACATATAAACAAGCAAAATAATAGAATGATAGAATAACAGAATAATGGAATAATAATTAGAATTCCTAAAAAAGACAAATCCAGACAGGAAAACAAAATGGGCAAAATGTTGTTCTATTTTTTGGTGGAGGGGGGTTAATTATAAATGTGATTATTTAGGGAAAAAATGCCTTTAGATTTAATTTTTATTTAAAGAGTGTCTGAAAATTGGATAATCAGAACATAGATAATTAGATTGTCATGAAATTGACAAATATAGTTCAATGTTGTTAAATGCATCATTTTCTACATTTAATATATCGTCTAAATTACTTTACTGGGAAAAGTATAACGTATTTCAGCTGACAGATTCATGACCTGTAAACATCCCTCCAGGCTGTGAGTTGAATGATATGCTCAAGTCACGTTAATTAAAGCTGTGTCATAATAAATACCTGTGGGTTTTAATTAAAAGAACAATTGTGAAACATGACTTGGAGGCCGATACAAAATGTTCAGACTGGATCATTGAGTCATGCAAGAAAGAAAGGATGAGATATTAAATAAATGAGTTACTTTATTGTCTTCTCTCTCTTTTCTAGGAGGTTTTTTTCATGGACATAACTGTTCTTATCTCTCTCAACTAAAAACTGTATTAATTTATGTAGTATTTGGGGGCTTAATCCAGGGCATTCTTTCAAGTAAACCTCTTTAAATCAACTTTATCTTCCAACACATGAGATAATGACAAGATTTACAATGATCACTTGGGTTGAATATAACAAATAAAATTATGTTTATCAGAGATGTGTCAAACGAATTTTAAGGTTTTTGTTTCTTTACAATAAACACAAAGAGAATATGTGCAATTTGCAGCCAACTGTTAAGGTCCACTTAAATGACTACATTTATTATATAAAACCATTATGTCAACAATAAAGCAATTTAGACCAATTAGATGGCTATTCTTGATTGCAATCTGTTGTATAAACAATAGGACAGTTTGGTCCAATAAGGTGGCTGCTTCTTTTATGGAATTTAGTTCACATAAATGAAACTATTATTCAAACTAGTATAGAAACAATTGAGCAATTTGGTCCAATTAGATGGCTGTAGATATTAGGCAAAGCAACATATAAACAAGTAATTTGGCCTAATCAGATGGTTGTAGATATTAGGCAAAGCAACATATAAACAATTGAGCAATTTGGTCCAATTAGATGGCTGTAGATATTAGGCAAAGCAACATATAAACAAGTAATTTGGCCTAATCAGATGGTTGTAGATATTAGGCAAACCACCATATAAATAATTGAGCAATTTGGTCCAATTAGATGGCTGTAGATATGAGGCAAAGCAACATATAAACAAATAATTTGGCCTAATCAGATGGTTGTAGATATTAGGCAAACCACCATATAAACAATTGAGCAATTTGGTCCAATTAGATGGCTGTAGATATTAGGCAAAGCAACATATAAACAAGTAATTTGGCCTAATCAGATGGTTGTAGATATTAGGCAAAGCAACATATAAACAATTGAGCAATTTGGTCCAATTAGATGGCTGTAGATATTAGGCAAAGCAACATTTAAACAAGTAATTTGGCCTTATCAGATGGTTGTAGATATAAGGCAAACCACCATATAAACAATTGTGCAATTTGGTCCAATTAGATGGCTGTAGATATTAGGCAAAGCAACATATAAACAAGTAATTTAGCCTAATCAGATTGTTGTAGCTATTAGGCAAAGCAACATATAAACAATTGAGCAATTTGGTCCAATTAGATGGCTGTAGATATTAGGCAAAGCAACATATAAACAAGTAATTTGGCCCAATTAGATGGTTGTTGATATAAGGCAAAGCAACATATAAACAAGTAATTTGGTTCAATTAGATGGCTGTAGATATTAGGTAAAGCAACATTAAACAAGTAATTTGGACCAATTAGATCGTTGTAGATATTAGGCAAAGTAATGTATAAAAAAGTAATTTGGCCCAATTAGATGGTTGTAGATATTCGGTAAAGCAACATTAAACAAATAATTTGGCCCAATTAGATGGTTGTAGCTATTAGGCAAGGCAACATATTAACAAGTAATTTGGCCCAATTAGAAGATGGTTGTAGATATTAGGTGAAGCAACTTATGAACAACTGAGCAATTTGGCCCAATTAAATGTCTGTACATATTAGACAAACCACCGTATAAAAAATTGAGCAATTTTGACCAATTAGATGGCTGGTCCTATCAAACAAAGACATATAAAAACAATTTAAATACAAACATTTTTAAGTTCTGTATGAAGACTTTAAAAAAAAATCTGAGCAGTTAGAAATATCTTAAACAAAAACAAATTTAATAAATTTTTCATTAAAAAAATTAAACCTGATTTTTTTCATATTACAGATTCAATTGTGTTGAATAAAGATGCACGTCAACAGGCAACACACCTGACCAGAAGTCAGTATATGCACAAATAAGCCTCTTGTGTGTGAAGAGGCAGGTAATCGCTACAGTCCACTGCCACACTGGAAATGTACCACTATAAACTGCTTGAACTGCCATAATCCATTTTATTCATTTATATCTAAACACACAAGACTACCTTGTTGTAGTTGTTGAAGTGACTTCATTTGAATAAAATCAGTGCATTTGTTAAAATCAGCATTTATCACCTTTTTCCCAGTAATTTGAAGTTTCTTTGCTTCTTTGTCAGTCACATCATATTTTATAGGAGCTTAGAATATTTTATACTCTGCGTGAGACATATAATTGAACTGGTACTTTAAAAGTTGGTCACATCAAACTATTGTGAAATTGGTGGGTTCCTATAGTAACAGTGGTCAAAGCTGATATTGATGTTACTATTCAAGAAATGCTAAAGGATTTTAATATGGTTTTCAACTTTGGTATATTGAAAATTAGGAAGATTAAATAATGATATTCAGCAAGAATACACATCTATTAATATTATTATTCATTTGAAAATAGAACTGGAAAATATTTTATTCTCTAAGTCAGGGCATTTTAAGTCATGATTTGCTGCTTTTTCTGGGTCACACACACACACACACACACACACACACACACACACACACACACACACACGCACACGCACATATATATATCTAACTGTAAATATATTTATCTAACTGTAAAAAGTGTCCATGTTGATGCTCCTAAGGAGTGAAGGATTCATTTGCATTTTTTTCTAATAACGTATGGTATTAAGAATTTGGATGATTGAACAATGATATTCAGTATGAATACAGATATCATAAAATTATTATTCAGTTGCAGATTGGACAGGAAATTACTTTATTATTTAGGTTAGACCTTTTTAAGCGTGCATCAAATGAAAATCTGTGAAATACTGTTTTTGTAGGGTTATGATCACACACACACACACACACACACACACACAAATCCATACACACACATATATATACATACACACAAACACACACACACATGTGTATGTATATATATATATATAATCATAAAATGAATATCAAGAAGGGAGCAGTTCATGTTTACTACAGGCATGTTCATGGCTGATAAGGCCAATGTGATACAGTCCAGCACAGTCACAGATTTGCAGCTAAAGGTCTGGTCTAGGCTTGAAGGCATAATGTTGCTGCTATTCCTCCAACAACTTTTGTCCTTGAGAGCAGCCCAGTAAATATTTTGAAAGGGGGAGACAATGTTGGATATTGACTTTGACATACTGCATGAATTTGTGGATGACATGCTGGAAGGAAGTTGGATGCTAAAGCAGGGCATAACAGGATGTACATCTGTATACTAAAGTAAACAAAACATAGTGGAAATGCCATATGAATTGCATGGGTAGCTTGTCAGAAGGAAGTGTGACCTCAAGGATTGCATGGGTGTCCAGAAAATTAGATAGAAGTGTGAAGAAACAGGCATGCTGAAGTTGAAAGTGACCAGGACCTAAAGATGGATGCCTTGAGAAGGCCCTGAAGTCAAGAATCATGTAGAAGCTAAGATGATTAAATGTTTTGAGTTGTCCCTGTACCAGTGTCATGAGAGCAGAATGAAAAAGTGGTTCACTTAAGATTCATATTCTTGTTCTATTAGTTTATCTTAAACGTCTCTAATTCTCTCCTTCACTCCACTATTTCATAGATTTCATTATAAAAGGAAAAGAAAAGAGGCAGATTATATTTTTATTTGTAAGAGTTACCATTCTTCCCTGTATACAACAACAACATTGTTGGTCATGAGATGCTGGATGTCACAGTTCTCAGCACAGTGTAACCATCGACAGTGGTTGATGTGAGAAGCACCAAAGGATTTTTTCAAGTTGTCTCTAAATTGCTTCTTTGGTGTCCCTCTGTCGTAATGACCTGCAGAGAGCTTGCCGCTCAGTTTGATCAGGCAATCATTCCCCATCCTGGAGATGTGTGTCACACAGTATAGCTAGGGTTTTAGTAGCATGGCCTCAATGCTAGTAATCTGTATTTTTTTAAGGACTTTGATGAAGTCACACCAGTGGATGTCAAGGATGGTGCAGAGGCAGCACTGGAGGAACTTTTTTTTTATGTGGTGCAGATAATATGTGTGTTGCAAAACCCCCACCTGCCCCAAAAAGAAGCAACAACTCTGTCACCAAGAAATTCTTCATCAAATGATATATATATATATATATATATATATACATATTATCACTAAGTCATACAGCTAGCATGGTTTCTCTTGACTCTCTCTTGTCCTCCTTCCGTATGGTCCATTGGTCTTGGCGAGTCCACTAACCAGCATCCAATCTCCACAGAGAGCTGAAGCATATGAGTCTTTACAAGTAAGCTAGCACTGATGAGTCAATGTGTCAAAATCTGCCAGAGGACTTCACTTATGAGTTCTTCCTTGTTTATCTAGCTCTGTTGTGTCTATGTGTTGAAGTCTGCGAAAGAACTCTATTGCCAAATATAGGTTTATGTGCTTTAAGGATTGTGTTATGCCTTTTGAAATTATGGTTGTTTTTTATGATTATTTAAAATGTAGGGTAGAAAATAACTGGACAACCAGCTCTTAAAACTTTCAGAAAAGTTTAGATATGGAAAAGGTAGCATATGTTGAGTATTACATAAGCTTTTATCAGTTAATTTTAACTTGAAATTAAGCTGAAGAAATTTTTGTCTAAGGTATTATGCTCTGGATTACTTTGTTCTTTCAGAAGATCTAAGATCATCAAAAAGGTAGCATATGTAGAGCATATATAGCAACTCCTTCACAAAAGCAGGATGTGACTCAAGTTCAATTTTTAAGTAGAACTTAACAGTTGTTTTCCTTCTTGACCAGTTGCTGTACCAAGTTAAAGAACCCGGTCTGCCCTACTCTTTACTCATAGCGAGAGGGAGAATAATTGAATGAATGTATACCTTTCCCAAGAGTATTAGCATGATGTGAAATGCTAACAGCTTTGTCCAAGATTTGAACTTGGGTTGCCAAGTCTATTTCTTACTATGTGTGTAGAGTACTACATGAGCTTTTATAAGTAAATCTTTAACTTGAAATTAAATCTTTTTGTCTTATGTTTTATGCTCTGAATAACTTTGTATTAAACATACCACATTATACTTTATCCAGTTCAGATTTCATATTAATGAACAATACAGGATTTGTGAAATCAGGAAATATTCCTTTAAGTGATAACTTCCTTGTTTCTTCTTTCTTTAAGACCATGTACTGAAACTCTTCAAACAGTGGGCTTGTCCTCACTTGACTTTTTCATAAGGAAACAGGATCAAATTATTATTTATTCTTCAAGAATTTAAAAAGTTTTCTCTTATTTTATCTCCAACTCTGAGGACCCAGAGGAACCTCCCATGACTCTAAGCCTTTTACTCTCAGTTCCTGGCTTAAAAAAATATATATACATAGAAAATGTTGTAATTGGTTATTTAACTGGTTTGATGATGATGATAGTGACTGCCATATCTTGACAGATGATTATGATGGCTACATCTTGACAGATGATAGCTGTCTTTACCACTTTAATTACAACTCAAACATATTGATTTCCCGGTCTGCTGGGGCTGTAGAAAACACAGACTGCACCTCTGCAGATGGGTAAGACCCCGCCACCAATGTGTGTCCTGGATATAACACCAAACAAACTGATGGTGAGGTTCCAGTATTGCTGGGGCTTTGGAGAATGTGGAGCACTCCTTCATTGCCATGGCTCCCAGGTCCATTCTGGCCTGGAATGGTAGCACTTGATAGGGTCCTATCTATGGGTTAAATAGAACTAAACTGTGTACTTATGCTAAACTGAATTGTTTAAATTAGAACTGCTTGACTAAACAGAATAGCTTGAAATAGAAATCTTTTTAACAATTAAACTGTGTACTTGCATTTAAACGGCGTACTTATACTTGACTGAATTGTTTGAAATAGAACTGTTTTTGACATTGAAACTGCACTTACGCTAAACTGAATTGTTTAATATAGAACTGTTTTGACATTTAACTGTGTGTAAATAAAACCTATACTTATACTAAACTGAATTGGCTGAATTAGAACTGTTTGAATAAAGAGAATAGCTTGAAATAGAAATATTTTTGACAATTAAACTGTGTACTCATGCTAAACTGAATTGTTTGAAATAGAACAGATTATTTGTATAAATATGGATTTTGCGTTAAATAACCTACAAAGGTTGATATGCCATAAAAACGAAACAACTAACCAACCATTCAAATATCCAGATTAATAACTTATTAAACTTGTGAATAATATGCAAGATGTGTGCGATTATAAGGTAATAAGACATCTGTATGTATTTGGATGTTAGGAACATGTTCTTGCATGACAATTATCCCACTCCCTGGGTCTACATAGCTGATAGCTCAGCGACAAGCATAGAAAGGTAACTGATTAGTATGCAAAGTACCTAATCTAAGACTTTTCCTATGGAAGGATACTTACATGTCAACAGAGGTTTGATGCTGGAGCTTCATTCTCCAAGAAGTTTTATCTTCACCATGACTTAGTCATTAGACTGGAACCCTTTTACAGGCTGTTAGATAACAGGTTACAACATTATAGAGACAATTTAAAATATACTAAAATGATAAAACAATAAAATCATATATAAAGTATAGAATTGCATATAAATATGTGGTGAATTCAATAAGTTTCCAGACTTTTTTGTACAGGCATTTAAAATTGTTGTAGGCTCTTGAAAATTCAGTAGGTTATTGCTATACATCTTGACTGACCAATTTTTATGATTTCACATTCATATGAACAGCTACAGCAGCAATTGGAATACACCCTACTAAAGCCTGATTGTCACAGCTAGTGAATTTCAAAAATGCAATCTGACACTTTAGAAGAATGATATGCAATAAAATTCTGTTTTAAACTTGGAAAAAATGATGCCACAGAAATGTATGGAATGCTTCAGACTGCTTTTCGACCATCTTGCATGAATCAAGTATCAGTTTTTGAGTGGCTTAAGAGGGAGTCTGTGAAGGATGATGAGAGGTGTGGGAGGAGTAAGGAAGTCAATACACCTGAGTTGATTGGCCAAAGGTTTAGGGTTAGGCTTACTATGTTGAGGTTTTAAGGGAGTTCAGCAAGAGATTCCTAGGGAAGAGGCCAGCACTCTTCAAATCGGGTCAGTGGCATTTCCAGCAGGACAATGCACTAGTCCACAACTCCATCCTTGTCACAGACAATTTGAGCAAGATGGGCATCAAGACAGTTCCTCAGCCTCCCTATAGTCCAGACCTTGCTCCCTGTGACTTTTGCTTATTCCCTAAGCTTAAAGGCTGTTGTTATGAGACAATTGAGGAGATGAAAGAGGCTGTGACAAAGGTGATTGACAGGCTTGCACAAGAGAACTTCCCTGGGGCCTTCCAGAAGTTATTGGAATGGTATTGCAGCCGGAGGAGATTACTTGGAAGGGGACTAGAGTTTCATGTGTGTGCTATCAATAAAAGTGCCCATATGAAAAATGTCTGGAAACTTATTTAATGATCCTTGTATATATATATATATATATATATATATATATACATAAAATATAGAATAGCAACACTTTAGCTATAGCAATGGAGAAGTGGGAAATTCTGGCCAGAGATTCACTCGGGTTGAATTTCTTAAGGAAATATGTTATATTTTTAAAATAAATTTTTGAATGCTAATTACATCACATAAGATTTGAAACAGAACATCAATAATGAAATAGAATGTTTAAAACATTCTCATTTTTTTTTAATTTCATTTAAAAATTCATATACCCTAATGAAGGTTTGAAAACCAAAACATTTAACATTGGCAAATGATTCAAACTATTAATAAAATCATCCTTAGGAGATAATGTGTTTTTTCATATTTGTACATTTTCATACAGTTGGGTTTATTTCCTGTTTTCCCATAGATATATACATATATATATATATATATATATATATATAAATGTCTATATATATAGTATGAAATATATAAGATATGAAATTATCACAGTCTTGTCAAACAATGCTAAGACAATATAGAATATATGAATTATCAATGCCTTGCAAAAATGTACTTTGAGCAAGGCGAAAGTAACAATATTAAGAGCAAAGTGTTCAAAACTTATGTAGAGCAGATTGGTATGAAAAATACAATTTTCCTCTGAAGATGATCTATTGTGGTAAAACCTGGGTAGGGAAAACAGCTTTATATATATATACATATATGTATATATCATCAAGTCATGCTATCAGCATGAATTTTCCTGATTTTCTCTCTCCATCTGTCCTTATCATCCATTGCTCCAGGTAGGTCTTCCAAATTAAATCCTGTATCTGCACAGATGTGATGTAAATAAGTTCTTGATAGTTGGTCAACACTAGCACATCCATGTGTAGGGGTCCAAAGAAGAATGTCACTTATGAAATTGTCCTTACTTCTCCAGGAGTGTCCTGCATGTCTTGTTTGCTTTGCTTGTATGGTTTCGAGATGGGAGGTAAGTGACCATAAAGATGTTTTTACATAGGGTGTTGCTTCAGGGATTTGTTCAAGATACCTTGTAGCATTTGTTGTATAGCCATAATACAACTATATGTATACATATACATGCGGAAACATAATCAACAATAATGAATGAACGAACACAGTTCTTTAGAAAAATATACCTCTCACACTTTATTCTCGAAAGGGTAGCAAAAGGGTTGCGAAAGGGTTGATATTGGTTATGTATGAGAGGTGAGTTGGAGATGGAGGCAGACTGCAACATCCTCTGACTATAGCAGCACTTCTTCCTCATTCTGCTAGGCTGCTCAAACTGGGTCCTGAGGGCCCAAGCCCTCTGTCTGGAACTGGTTCTTACTGCCTCAAACTGCAACTCAAACTCCAACTAACTGACTCCAACAAACTGAAGCTGTCTGTAGTACCTGGTTATATAATTGTTTGGCACCCACCTGCTTCTTGTGGGCGTCTGCACCAAATTCAACCATCTCCACAGGTCAAGGTGATACCCAATATCTTCGACCGGATGCACCTGTTATTTACACAGGTACATCTCTAAATTGACAGCTCATTCAAGGGCCAATATGTTACACATTCTTGAGTAGTTACCATCTAGCTTTTTCTCTATGTGTTGTGTTAGCATCCATGTGGTGCATCCATACAGTAGTATTGACATAGTGACAGCTTGGTAAGGATCAAGGATAAAGTGAAGCAATCCAGAGAATGGAGTAGTGCCCTCCCCTAAACATTGGTGTTGTAACTATTGAAAAGAGAGCCTTCGGGTCACCCTCGACTAAAGTTGCTAACTTTACTTTATATATATTTGAGCTGCAGTTTCTTGATCATTCATGCTTTATTAAAGAGAACAGACTAGGTTGAACATATGAATTAAAAAAGATTTTTCTTGTTTCGGAGCAAGTGAATATAAATCTGGATTGAATGAATAAAGTCAGGTGTCAGAAGTGTAGGTTTGGTTTGGTTTGGCTTGGTTTGGTTTGATGGTATATAAACCATTGTTGGTTATTTAATGCCGAATCCTGTTTTTACATATATAAGGTCGGCAACCTTACTTACTTATTATTGTTAAGAATACTTATGACTTAAGACAATAAGAAAATTAACCTATAAAAACAAATTGTACCATTCTTGAAAATGGCATGAGAAAGGTCTTGAAGCACTAAATTTTTCAAAGGATTTATTTATTTATTCAATCTGGTTTTATACACCCTTATTTGTAAACAAGAAAAGTTTTTCAAAATATGCTAACAATCTTCTTTGCAAATCTTTTTAACCAAACATGCATATACAATGGAGGAGACACCATAGCACAATGGCT
The DNA here is from genome assembly GCA_963585895.1 of Sepioteuthis lessoniana. NCBI lineage: Eukaryota > Metazoa > Mollusca > Cephalopoda > Myopsida > Loliginidae > Sepioteuthis > Sepioteuthis lessoniana. The sequence goes on along the minus strand of OY757908.1, from coordinate 114,780,238 downwards.
ACACTGTGACATCAGAGTAAGAGAGATCGAAATCCAGTTGTATTATTACTTTCACTTTTGTACTAATACCCTTGGGAAAAGTATGAACTCTCTAATCCTCTCTGCAACATGTTAAATATTATGTTCTTCTTCAAGGATGACTTTGGCTTTAAATAAGGTCAATATGCCATTTAACCAAGAAACTAAACACACACACACACACACACACACACACACACACACACACACACACACACACACACACACACAGGGGGTGTCCTCGTGGTGTAATGGTTAAAGTGTTGGACTGTGGAATCGTAGTAAGCAAGTTTGAACTCCACTTGTGCTATTGGTATTGCATTCCCTTTCGGGCAAACACTTTTGGGAAAGGTATGACCCCCCCCGCCTTATCCTCCCAGCTATGGGTTAAATAGCACCACTGCTGTTCTTCTAGAAGGATGGCTTTGGCATTAAATAACCCAAAAAGGTAGATATGCAATTAAACAAAGAAACCAAACCGAACCGAACCAAACCAAACCACTCACATACACACAAATATCATATAAAAGTTGTTGGCGACCGTAGTCTAGGGTGACTAGAAGACTCCCTTTTCAATAGCTTCTACACCTCAGTGAAGGGGAGGGTGCCACTCCTTTCCCTGGATTGCTCCACTTTACCCTTGATATGTACCTTATATTGCTGAGTGTTAAGCTAGGAGGTATCAAGTACCATTTTTAAAGTTTTTGGTATGATTCAACCTGGGATAGAACACATTGGTGAACACTCAACCCACTAGACCAATGAGAACATGATATAATATATGATATAATGAAAAAGACTTAACAAATAATAGAAATTCTAACAGGAAAAATTTTTGCATAAAAATCTAGTCAATGCTATCATAGTGAAGTTGGTATAAGACCTAAAATATTCTAATTATGAAGTCTTAAGTTCATTTCTTGAAGTTTCACATGGAGAACACAATCATCCGGTAGAAATATATATATATATATAGTGCAATTAAATGGAGACTCAAACTCGGTTAAGCCGTCATAATAAATTTATTTCAGCGGAGAATATTGTTGGTATATTCTCCGTCTCGTCGGATGACTCTTTTTACCTGCTCTGTATTGTCCCAGAGATGTGATGCGAATGAGGAGTTACAGTTCGTATTCAGAAGATAAGTAGGAAAATTAAAGAAATTAAAAAATAAATTAAAAATCAGAAAACAAAGATAGAAACAAAAATAAAATAAAAAATAAAAAACATAAAAACAAAAAAAACATAAAGTTGAACTCATTTGTTCATAGGCGTGAGCAGAGGGTGTGAACATATTATATGTTAGAACGATTAAGAAACAGGTGTGAAATTAATCTACTGGTCAGTCCCTTTTAATTTTGTGTTCCGTTTGTGGGTTCCTCTACTTGGCAGGTGTGCTATTCTAAACAGACTCAGATCATTTAACTAATGGCTATCTCATATATGATTTATATTTATTTCTGATATGTCTGTTAATTAACCCAGCTGTTGTCATCTTAGGTGTTCCTCTAGTTTCAATTAGGATCAAAATACTTAAACCAGATAAGGTGGGGACATTCATTATAGTCGTCAAGTGTATTTTTTAAAATTTACCCTAAAAATAGTCAAGGGGAATTAACCACTCTAGAATCCCAGGCCTTATTTTTGGATTAATATTCCTTGTTCATCTGGCCCTTATCTACCTTTATCTTTCCCTGTCTCAGTGATATCTGCTGTTGGGTTGATCTCTATTATTTACTAATGTTTCTTTATTATTTAAGATAATTTAGATTTTCCTCTATGTCTACACTTAAAGACAAGCTCATTTCTCTTGTTCAATAAAAGTTTTCTTTTCTTGAAATTAATTATGCTAATTTTTTCGTCTAAGCATAGGTTACATCTACCGTTGAAGCTGTTGGCGGCAGATGAGTGCCTTCATATTTTCCACTTAATTTGTGGAGATAGCCCCTGATCCTTCAGGCCCCAGAAGTATTTCGATAAAGCAGTCTGGTGCCTAAGTTTCGGGTTGGAAAATGAGTGTCTATGGCTGTACCATCTTTGCTTCCAGTTTCCCGCGGAGATCCCTATATAGATTCTCTCCTCATCCCTTTGCTATTCCATTGGAGAAAGGCATGCTTGGTATACGACATTCCTCATGGTGCAGCGTCCGCCTAAGGGGCATTCTTCCTTATTCCTACAGTTACAAGACTCCACGTTTGGATTCCTATCTCTCGTGGTAAGCTCATTGAGTAGCCTCCTATTATGGTTGCTTAGTATATTGTACATATTCTGAGTGCAGGAGTAGCTAATTTTCACTGTATTTCTGTTAAAAATCCTACTCAATGGGTTGCCTCTATTAAAATATTTATCTAATAGGTGTAGAAAGTATCTCCCTATGTTAATGTTAGTGAGCTTACAAAATGGCGGATTGAACCAGACTACTTTTCTATTTCTATTCTTTCCTCGTCTATTTCCGTGACTACTATTATTAATAGTCTCACCTACCTTGAGGGGTGTGTGGGTCCCACTATTATTCTTCCTAGCTCTCGAATTGAGGTCCACCGGGGTTAAGTATTCCAGTCTACCTTGGAATCCACTGTCCTTCAGGGCGTCATCATATCTACTCTTGTTTTCCTCGAACATTTTCTTACCTGAGGACAGCTTATTAATTCTTTGGTTCACTGCATTGGGTATCTGTCTCAGTACCGATCTTGGGTAGTTTGAGGAGATATTTATGTATCTAGGGGCGGAATCGTTCTTACTAAAGGGTTTGAACGTACCATTATTTAAATTCAATGTGACGTCCCGAAAGTCTACTATTTTTAAATTTGAGGCTTTCCACTTTATGTTTTCTTATTTTTATGTTTTTTATTTTTTATTTTATTTTTATTTCTATCGTTATTTTTTGATTTTTAATTTATTTTTTAATTTCTTTAATTTTCCTACTTATCTTCTGAATACGAACTGTAACTCCTCATTCGCATCACATCTCTGGGACAATACAGAGCAGGTAAAAAGAGTCATCCGACGAGACGGAGAATATACCAACAATATTCTCTGCCGAAATAAATTTATTATGACGGCTTAACCGAGTTTGAGTCTCCATTTAATTGCACTATATACGCTCTGAATGTGAATTTTGTTATACCCTAGAGAATAAATAGGGAACCAACAATAGCCATACATTGAGCACTCTCATAGATTTATATGATTACCCTCATATATTCTATGTAAAACAATAATCCACAACTACTGTCCTTGGACACTAACTGGATAATTTAGATATATATTTATATATATTTATTTATATATATATCATAATGCTGAAGAACTGCAAATGATAAAATTTTGCATGAAAAGTGTGCTTGATACTATGATAGTAGAGCAGGTATAAAATCAATAAATAGTAGAATTATCATATTTACCAACCCCTCCGCTCAGGCAGGATATGACACAAGGTCAATTTTTAAGCGGAGTTTAACAGGTTTGAATTCAGAGTTTTCCTTCTCCTAGACTAGTTGCCTCACCAAGGCTGAAGAATTCAGTCTGTCCTACTATTTACCCATAGCTGGAGGGAGGATAATTGGATTCATACCTTTCCCAAGGGTATTAGTGCTATGTGAAAGGCAATCAGTCTCATCCAGGATTTGAACTCGTGTCACCGTATCCATTTCCTATGACGATAACCATTACACCACAATTGTAGAATTATGAACATGATAAATCCATTACTGAAGTTTCTTATGTTTTACACAATCTTCAAACAGGAGAGTGATAAAAGTGGCCAGTCAACTGTTTGTATTGTGTTAGGTATAATTATGTGATAAGACGTCATTTCATAAGACATTTACACAAAAGAATAAGATGTTTAGGTTGGAGTACTCAACATTCAAATAAGAAAATTGAAAAATAAAAATTCTTTTATTTTTCTGGTTTTCTAAAATAGAGGAGAATAAATCATAGGATTAATCAGGCTCAGGTGGTAAATAACTCAAGATGCATATGTATGTATGTATGTATGTATGTATGTATGTATGTATGTATTTATCTCGGGCTGGTCTCAAAAGCCATCAGCGTAAATGTGCAAAATCTATCTTGCACTCAAATAATGTCACTGCAAACAAAACTGATCTGTTGTGCCAATTTTGTGGCAAAATCTGTCACAGTTTGGCTGGCCTGAAGAGTCACCTACAAACACATACAATCTAAGGAGGGTGGGGGAGGGAGCGAGGACATGAGATAAAGGAGGTGGTCATGCTTGAAACCGAGAGGACAACCATCATGTATATTATTTTGTAAGTATTATTATGCATACATACGTACATACATAGCCTATCAAAGACAGGGTGCTATCATGGTATTTTCATTAGAACAATGCACTTAAATGCCGATTTGAGGAATAAAGCAATTTCCAGTCTAATTTGCAAATGAATGCTAATTTTTTAGGGGTCTGTATTTTAACTGAATTTATTTTTTGAAATCCAAATTTTAAATATAATAGAGATAATTATGAAATGCTGATTGAAATTCTTCATTTCTTTAAAAATAGAAACGTCAACATCATCATGGGTCACTTTCATAATGGGAATGTAAAGGGTCTACTAGTTGTCTAGTATAACATATATACATATATATATATATATACGAGGTGCATACGATAAGTTTCCAGACTTTTTTCGTATAGCCATTTAAAATTGTCGTACTCTTGAAAATTCTGTATCTTATTGCTATACATCTTATGAGATGACTGACCAATTTTTATGATTTCAGCTTCAAATGAACAGCTACAGCAGCAATTGGAATACACCCTACTAAAGCCTGATTGTCACAGCTGGTGAATTTCAAAAATGCAATCTGACACTTTAGAAGAACGATATGCAATAAAATTCTGTTTTATCCTTGTCACAGAGTATTTGATAAAGATGGGCATCAAGACAGTTCCTCAGCCTCCCTATAGTCCAGACCTTGGACTTTTGCTTATTCCCTAAGCTCAGAGGCTGTTGTTATGAGACAATTGAGGAGATGAAAGAGGCTGTGATGAAGGTGATTGACACGCACATACAAGAGGACTTCGATGAGGCCTTCCAGAAGTTGTTGGAATGGTACAACAAGTGCATTGCAGCTGGAGGAGATTACTTGGAAGGGCACTAGAGTTTCATGTGTGTACTATCAATAAAAGTGCCTATATGAAAAAAGTCTGGAAATTTATCATATGCACCTCGTATATGTGTGTGTGTGAGTCATTCATCAAATAAAGTGATTTTTTCCAAAGTTGTTGGCAATACAAAGCACTGTTTACGACTGCATCTCTTTCTAGAACATCAATTGTTATGGATCTTTTCATATCCTAGAAGATTATCGGCATGACCTTCTTTACTGATCACTGTACCAGGAACTTTTTCTGTATTGCAGAGTCAGTGTGCTTCTCCTTTATGGACTACCTTTTCCACTCAGGCTTGTAGTGGCAAATGCAAATTTAGCACATACATATGTAAACAGTTTTTTGACTCAAACATGCTTCTCTGTACATATCACACTTTCTTTTGTAAATTTCACATAGTTTGCAATTTTCAGTTTATAAAAATTTGATTACAGACCTCTTTGCTGCCATTTTGAATAGCCTGAAAAGGAAATTTTTTCCGAGATTGAAATGATTTAATGCAATAGATCAATTCCAGACAATACAGAGTTCACATTTATGGAAAAAACTTCAGAAAATAATTTATATTGCATTTAAAAAAATATATATATATATATACATATATATATATATATATATATATGTTTATGAAGCTTTATAATTCTAACATGAATTTTATATTGTCTAGTTCTGAATGTTACAGATCATAACATGATGGCTAGATACACTTTCAAAATGTCTGAATACAGATTTTAGTTGCCTTTCTCCAGTAATGGGTGTTTCGCTAATGGCTTGAGGGTGAGAATTTGAAATCTAAATCCTGGCATCTCAGAATGACTCCAGTAATGACCTGTATCCTATAAATACAGCAGCAGGCAATTATATGGGGTCTGTACGGAAATGATCCAGTCATTTATTTATGGTAAAAAAAGAAAAAACCTACCTAGGACAATAGTGCCTCAATCCTCTTGAAAGTACCTTTCCTCAGCATCTCATGTATTTATCACTTTTGAAAACAGTCTACAAAGTTTGTTTTCAGGATTACCATCAGCTGTCTCATTACTTTCTACTTTATTATCTACAAAGTTTTTCAACAGTGATTTTAGCTTTGTGGAAAGCCAGAAGATGCAGGAAACCAAAACTGAATTGTAGGAAGAATTGCAAACCTGGGTGATGTAATGTTTGGCTAAAAAAACCCTCAAAAAGTCACAAATAATCAATAAATCACAAATAATCAATAAATCATAAATTACAAAATTATTATCCATAAACTGGTCACACACAACATAAGTTCACTCAATAGGACCTAACTACTGAGTGAGTTATCCCATTGGAGAGTGTTTGTCCATGTCTGTGCAGTAAGGATCCGTTTGATTTGTCACAAAGTCACATCAAGATTTTCCACTGGCTTTCAAGATGTTCAAATATTTTTTTTACTATACTTGACTTTAAAAAAGAATTGTTGCATTTTCCCTTATCAAGGTTGACTATGGGTGTAGCAGCATTTTGCTGTCCCTGCTTGGGCTCATAAGATAATTCTTGGAGAATTGATTCCCCAAGTGCTTACTCACTCCTTTTTCTATTGGACCTGATAGCAATACACAGAGGCAGTGCATTTTTGTTAAGATATCTGACCATGGGCCAAGTGCAAGGATTAATCATTTCATGCCTTTTCAAAAGTTATTAGTGCAAATTGAACCCAGGCAGCCTTTGCAAAATGTTAACATTGGTTTGCTGGATAGATTTTCAATACTGATAATTGTCAAGCCATACTTAAAAAAATTATCTTTTTATTTTTGATTCTATGTTGTACTTTATTACTATTGAGTTGTTTCAGTTTCTTTGTTTAATGGCATATCAACCTTTGTAGGTTATTTAATACCAAATCCATCCATCTAGAAGAACAGCTGTGTTGCTATTTAACCCATAGCTGGGAGGATAAGGGGGTTCATACCTTTCCCAAGGGTATATGCCTGAAAGTGAACATAATAGCGCAACTGGAATTTGAACTCGCTTACTACGATTCTGCAGTCCATCACTTTAACCATTACACCAAGAAGACCCCTCCCTATTGAGTTGTGGCAACCTGTATTCTATCAGATTGGCAAATGGGAGAATTCTTTTCCAGTAGTTGTGTCATATTGAATTATGCTATATTAATCTAAAATTCTTATGTTTGCATGTGTGTGTGTGTGTGTGTGTGTGTGTGTGTGTGTGTGTGTGTGTGTGTGTGTGTAAGAGTATTTCCGTGTATGATTAGGGAAGAATAAATAAAAGGGATATTTGACACTTTCCACAATGGGTAGAAGATTAGGAGGGTGAGGATATATATATATATATATATATATATATATATATATATATATATATATATATAAAATAGGGAAATTCAATAAATAAAAATATACAAATTGTAAAAAGTTTGGAGATGTATAAAATATGCAAAAACATCTGTAGAATCTCATTTTTGAAAATTTTCCCATCAAGTATATTCCCCCCCAAAAAGGGGGGTTGACTGTATATATATAACATTGATTTTCATGCTTCTCAAAAATTCTGAATTTTTCATTTTTTCTATACTATAATCTTTACAAATACATATATATGTATATATATGGCATATCAACCATTGTAGGTTATTTAATGCCAAATCCTCTTTATACATGTATATCAAATATGTATGATTTGTAAACATATTTTGTAGATAACATTCTTAAAGGAGCCTGAGCTCTTTTTTGCTATGATGAAATATTTTCCTAATTAAGAATATTTGAATGAGCATTCTCATAGAATGTCAGAGAAAAAATATTTGTCCTTTAAGGTCTTCCATATAAAAATCATCATTCTGATTATCTTTATTGTTTTTTTTTTCTGGCTCCAAACTTTCTTATATACATATGATATTTTATCTCTTGAAATCCTAAACTGCTTTTCTTTTAAGGAGGTGACAAAATACTAAGTTAGACACATTGACTATTATATGTAACTTACACCTATGGAAGGACAAAAGGTCATTTAGGCTAAAAGGCTTTTATAAAAACAATAATGATAAGAATAATTGTTTGATAAGTAAATGGAATAAATTTAAATATGTTGATGGTGTATTGGAGGAAGTGGACTCAGCTATTTAAGTTCAAATCTTGGATGAGGCTGTTTGCATTATACCTTACACATAACACATTTCACATAGCATTAATACCCTTGAGAAAGGCATGAATCTAACTAATCTCCCCTCCCCCAATTATAGATAGTCAGCCGGACAGATTGAGGTCTTTAACCATAACTAGTATAGGAGAATCAGTCTGATCTGTTATTATATACTTTTTGACTTGTCTTTATCCACACATAAATACATACATTTTGACTTACTTTTATACATAATTGGAGGTTCACTTAGTGTTATGGTTATCATTTTAGGAAATGGAATTGGTGATGTGAATTCACATCCTGGACAGTTTTCTTCCAGTTATCAGTAAATAGTAAAGAAGACTGAGTCAATGCCATTAAAAGGTATGGATCAATCTGTTCTCCTTCTGGGTCAATAGTAGAGCAGACTGGCTAAGGCATATATCCATCTGATCTTGAGCTATTAGTAAGTAGTAGGGAAGACTGGGTTAATCCGCTTGGGAAAGGAATGAATCCATCTGTTCTTGAGCTATTAATGAATAGTAAGGAAGACTGGGCTAATGATCTTGGGAAAGGCATGAACCCATCTGTTCTTGAGCTATTGGTAAATAGTAAGGAAAACTAGGCTAATCCTCTTGGGAAAGGCATGAATCCATCTGTTCTGGAGCTATTAGTAAATAATAAGGAAGACTGGGCTAATGATCTTGGGAAAGGCATGAAACCATCTGTTCTTGAGCTATTGGTAAATAGTAAGGAAAACTAGGCTAATCCTCTTGGGAAAGGCATGAATCCATCTGTTTTTAAGCTATTACTAAATAGTTGGGAAGACTGGGCTAATCCTCTGGGAAAAGATATGTACGTGGTGCCTTCAATAAGTTTCCAGACCTTTTTGTACTGGCATTTAAAATTGTTGTAGACTCTTGAAAATTCAGTATGTTATTGCTATACATCTCATGAGATGACTGACCATTTTTTATGATTTCAGCTTCAAATGAACAGTTACAGCAGCAATTGGAATTTGCCCTACTAAAGCCTGATTTGTAAATAGTAGGGAAGACTGGGCTAATCCTTTTGGGAAAGGCATGTATCCATCTATTCTTGAGCTATTAGTAAATAGTTGGGAAGACTGGGCTAATTCCTCTGTTTTTCTACTTTTATGAGAAAATGTTTGGATAGACAGGGCCCAGTAATTTAGGTATAGTATCTAGTCTAGAAGAAGGGAAACACAATTTAAACCTGTTGTACTCTTCTTAAAAAATGATCTTGTGTCACATCCTGTTTGTAGTAGAGAATTTGGGTAAATACATCCATTTAAATTATTTTTTAAGCACTACAGATCATGCTTCAATGATCCTAGCTCTTTTGAATGTTTATGAATGTTGATGGTTGGGTTCTCTTCAACTTTGCAGCACTTTAATGCATTGTTGTCCTCTTTTGTTCTTTATTTCAACTGACAAATTACCTCATTTAAAATGCTTGAACCAGTTTTGGTGAATAGGATCAAATACTGTTTCATTTTCTTTTATTTACAGAATTCTCTAAGCAGAGTCAGCATCTTAAAGGTCCTGTTTAGAATAATATGAATAGCCAAAATCTCAATGCTTTTATTTGACATTATAACATCTAAAGCAATAGGGACAGCTATATGGCATTTATAATAATGATAATAATAATAGTGATAGCAAAAAAGAGAAACTTCTGAATAGTGGGAGTTGCCATCTTGGCAGACCATATAGTGAAAATAAAATAAAAGTTAAAAAGAGGCAATACTTAGACCTTGTCAGAAAACTAAAAAAAATTATGGAACATGAAGTTGACAGTGATACCATTTGTAACTGGTGCACTTGGAATGATCTACTTGTGTAAAATACAGCTTGGTTGACAATATGAGACAAGGTAAAAAATCTCACTGTGCCATCACAAAGTGATGCACCGGAAGAGAGTGACCTGTGAACTGCATGACAGTTATTTCCACTCGATGACGATCACACATGCCATTCCAAAGACGGCGGAAATGACACATCCCGATCGCCAGATATCGGAAGAAATTGTGGGGGCGTGGAGGCATGTCCATATCTCCGTGCGGGAGTTTGAAGGTAATATAAGGCCGACGAATTGAACGGAAGATAGTGAAAAAAATTCCGCTGTTCACGAAAGCTGGTCCTGTCATTGCCCTGTATGCGTTATCTCAGTCATCGTCTACTTACATCGAAGAGTTCAAGCCTCATAGATGAACGATTCTAATTCCTCTCCTGACTGCTCCTACTTCACACAAGCATCAGTCGAGAAAATAAATATATATTGTTATATATATTCCGTGTTGTCTTTTGTTTGACCAGAGAACGGAATGTAACACTTGTAATAATACCCAAAGGCTTAGTAAAAGGACTTGAAGAGTTGAAAATTGGAAGACAAGCAGAGACCATCCAAACTACAGCATTGTTGGGGTCAGCCAAAACACTGAGAAGAGTCCTGGAGACCTGAGAAGACTTGTTGTCATCCAGACTCCAGTGAAAGACCACCAGCTAATGCTGTAATATAATAAAAAAATAATAATAATGGTTTTTACTTTTTTCTTTGTTTAATGGCAAATCAATTTTCATGGGTTATCTAATGCCAAAGGCATCTTTGTCGAAGAAAATTAGTAGTACTATTTAACGCATAACTGGAAGATACCTTTCCAAAGAGTATTAATCTGAAAATAACTGAAACAGCATTGCTCAAGTTTGAACTTGCTTACTATGAAGTTGCAGTCCACCAAGTCAGTCACTCAGTTGCCAAGTAATAAATGATTTGGGGCAAAACTTAAAATAAAACGAAAAATAATTTTGATACAGAATAATAATAATAATAATAATAATAATAATAATAATAATAGATAGCAGGAGCTCAAACTCAAATAGAGGTAAAATCCTAAGAGGCATCTTCCCAGGAGATTTACTCTTACCATTGCTATTTGTTATAGCAATGATGCCATCCAATCAACTACTTAGGAAATGTATAGTAAGCTACAAATTTTCAAAATCACAAGAAAAGATTCCTCATGTATATAGATGACATAAAGATATTTGCAAAAAAAAAAAATATGGAGACCCTGATAAGAATATACAGGCAGGATATAGGAATGGAATTTAGCATTAAAAAACGTGCTATGTTGATAATGAAAACTGGGAAAAGAGAAACAATAGAAGGAATAGAACTACCAAATTAAGAATGCATTAGAATGCTTGGAGAGAAGGAAAACTATCAGTACTCGGGAATATAGGAAGTGGACACCATCAAACAAGTGGAGATGAAAGAAACAATCAGAAAAGAGTACCTCTGAAGAGTGAAAAAGCTTCTCAAATCCAAGCTCTGCAGAAGAAATCTTATCAAAGGGAAAAACACCTGGGTAGTCCTTCTTGTAAGATATTCTAGGGCATTCTTAAAATGGACAAGGGTGGAACTCAGACAAATGAACCAAAGGACAAGGAAAATAATGATTATACGCAAGATATTACATCTAAGAAATGACATTGAAGAATGTATGTATCAGGAAAAGAAGAAGGAAGAGGACTCATCAGTACTGAAGATTGCATAGATGCATCAATATAAAGACACACGGTTACATTAAAAAGTGCAAAGTGAGATTAATCATCGTAGCCAGTAACAGCATTCACAAAATAAGACCAGACAACAAAAAACAGGAAATAGAAATTGGAAGAAAAACAAATGTATGGAGATTTCAAGTGACAAACTGATAAGATTGGGTGAGATAACCAAGACATGGCTACAAAAGTGAAACCACAAGAGAGAAATGGAATCTTTTTTAGTCGCAGCATAAAACAAAACCACAAGGACAAATTATATTAAAGTGAAAATTGATAATTCACAACAGAAATAGCAAGTGTAGATTATATGGAGAAAAATATGAGATAGCTAATCATATAATAAGTGAATGCAGTAAACTAATACAAAAGAAATAAAAGATTAGGTATGACTGCGTGGGAAAGATGATCTACTAGGAATTGTGCAAAAGACTGAAATTTGACCATACTATTAAATGATGTATGCAAAAACCAGAACCAGTCAAAGAGAATGCAACCCATAAAATTCTCTGGGATTTTAATACCTCATATGACATAGTTAATCATATAATAAGTGAATGCAGTAAACTAATACAAAAGAAAAAAAAGATTTGGTATGACTGCATGGGAAAGATGATCTACTAGGAATTGTGCAAAAGACTGAAATTTGACCATACTATTAAATGATGTATGCAAAAACCAGAACCAGTCTAAGAGAATGAGACCCATAAAATTCTCTGGGATTTTGAGATACAGACTGATCACCTAATCCTGGCCAGAAACCAGACCTAGTTTTAATTAACAAAAAAAGAAAAAGAGAATTTAATATCATTGACATGAATGTGAAGTAGCATTTAGATACGATCAAAATGAATTTGGAGGTGCCCGTGGTGTAATGGTTATCGTCGCAGGAATTGGACACAGCGACACGAGTTCAAATCCTGGACGAGACTGATTGCATTTCACATAGCACTAATACCCTTGGGAAAGGTATGAATCCAATTATCCTCCCTCCAGCTATGGGTAAATAGTAGGGCAGACTGGGTTCTTCAGCCTTGGTGAGGCAACTAGTCTAGGAGAAAGAAAACTCTGAATTCAAACCTGTTAAACTCTGCTTAAAAAAATTGACCTTGTGTCATATCCTGCCCGAGCAGAGGGGTTGGGTAAATATAATCAATATGAATTTGAAGCGGCATTTTGATACCATCAACATAAATGTGAAACAGCATTTAAAAACCATCAACATGAATGTGAAGTAGTGCTTCACTATCTACCCATATTTACCCAACCTCTCCGCTCGGGCAGGATATGAGACAAGGTTAATTTCTAAGCGGAGTTTAACAGGTTTGATATCACAGTTTACCTTCTACCTAGACTAGTTGTCTCACCAAGGTAGAAGAACCCGGTTTATCCAACTATTTACCCATAGCTGGAGGGAGAGTAATTGGATTCATACCTTTCCCAAGGGTATTAGTGCTATGTGAAATGCAATTAGCCTGGTCCAGGATTTGAACTCGTGTCGCTGTGTCCATTTCCTATGATAATAACCATTACACCATGAACACCTCCCACTATCTAACAGTATATCAGCATAACTCGAGGCAGTGGAGTGAGAAAACCAGGAGCTGGTATCCTTAGGGCATTTGGACATTGTCTGTGACTCCTGTGCTAATACAAATATCAAGTTGTATAGTATCTTGCTCTTTCCTTGGGCAACAGCAGAGTTGTAAAAATGGGAGAACTGCTGCATGGGCAATTGCTAATAATCCATCTAACCTTGAGATCAAACCAGCGACCACAGAAGCCTGAGCCAAAACTTTACCACTGAGCCATTGGTCCACATCGCGTAAAAGTGATGCAAAATTCACTTGTTCGATCATATCACTGCTGATGAGAACCAATAAAGTTGAAACAGATGTTCCGTGGTTCCATATGTCACATGCAGTACTTGCTGGATTTTCTAGTCATGGTAATTTAATTTATGATATATCATACCTTTATTTAAAAAAAAATGTACATCTATTTCCTTGTCCATGAGGTTATGATTATGCAGATGCATGTCTCTAACTTGGGAAGATGTAGCCCTAGAGATGACCGTATCTTCTGGGAGAGTATAGATGTAACTACAAGACACATCAAGTTAAGTTGTTGTGCATTTACTTTATGAGTTAATTTGGCATCACTTGTGTGTAATGTGGATCAATGGCTCAGTGGTTGAATTTTGGCTCTGCGTTCTGTGGTTGCTGGTTCAATCTCCAATGAGGGAGATCATGGTATACACCGCTGATGAGACCTAATTAGGTCGAAACAGCTATCTAGTGGTTCCATGTGTCTCAAGCAATATTTGCTGGATTTTCTGGTCATGGTAATTCAATTTATAATATATAATTCCTCTACTTAAAAAATGTGTATATATATATATATATATATATACCTTGTGGTGTTGTTGGTTCTTGAAACTTGAAGAAAGTAGGAAAGTTGAAGATGTTGTCACTTGAACCTTTGTGGTGAAAGTAATAGACAAACACTAATTTTCAGTTTTGTTCCCACATTTATTATTTTGATAAATCAGGCTGCCCTTTTGTGGGTATTCTACCATTTCTCATTGGAAAGGGGAAAGTCTTTGCATTTTATAAAAGCCCCACCTCTCTTGGAGGGACTCCTAATCATAAAGAATTCAAACCAAAGACATCTGCTCCATTTGTTCATCTGAAGACCAACTGTTAAATACCCTAAATTCATTTTCTCATCATTTCAGATCAAGGTTAGCTTTTCATCTCTTTCTGTCAAAATACTCACACCTGCATTTGGGCTGACTACACAGGAGGTAGGAGGATGGTGGTGGGAGAGTTATTACATAACTATATATATATATATATATATAAAGAAAGAAAGAGAGAGAGAGGGTGTTAGTCTAACAAGAGAAAAGTAAATATTTTAAAAGGAATAAGTCCATAAGTTATTTCCAATTTAGCATTTTTAAAAAATTTATTTATAACTATTCTGTATATTAATGTGACATGTGTTTTGGACATTCTTGTCCTTGTCAGGGATATACAGCTTGCAGCTGTTATTTGAGGATAGATTTTAGCATAGGGTCTGTCATTATTCATTTTTGAAAAATAAAAGCAGTAAAAGTCATTAGAAAACAGTATCCATATTTACCAACCCCTCCGCTCAGGCAGGATATGACACAAGGTCAATTTTTAAGTGGAGTTTAACAGGTTTGAATTCAGAGTTTTCTTTCTCCTAGACTAGTTGCCTCACCAAGGCTGAAGAACCCAGTCTGCCCTACTATTTACCCATAGCTGGAGGGAGAATAATTGGATTCATACCTTTCCCAAGGGTATTAGTGCTATGTGAAATGCAATTAGCTTGGTCCAGGATTTGAACTCGTTTCACCGTGTTCATTGCCTATGGCGATAACCATTACACCACGGGCACCTCCAGAAAACAGTACCAATCTAAAATATGTGTGTATTCAGATACCAGCCACAATCTGTATAAGGGATGTAATAAATAAAAATAAACACATACTAAATTTGAAATTTGAAGTAGAAATATATACATCTAACATATATATATATATATATATATATATAAGTAGAAATATATACATCTTACATATATATATATATATATATATATATATATACAGTGTATCACAAAAGGTGAGTACACCCCTCACATTTCTGCAGATATTTAAGTATATTTCTTAATGGGACAACACTTTTGTTGTATATATATATATATATATATATATATATTACGTGGTAGTGTCTGTGACCCTGGGTTTCATGCATTTTGCATTTATTGGACAGAATGCAATTCTGCAACACTTGGTCCTCCATTAAATCACCAAGTAAACTCTTAAGAACCTTAAACCTCTTATATATATAATTAATGAAGAGGCCCACAAATGAATTTGAATTTGGTACTTTAGGTTTTTAATTCATATAATTATGCTCCACAAATAATGACTAATAATGATTTGAGTCATCTCTGGTTCTAGCTTATATATATATATATATATATATATATATATATATATATATATATATATATATATATCTTGGGTTTGTTAAGCAAGCAGCAAGACTGAAGCTGAATTTATCAAGACAAAAATGAATGATGAATAAAACATTCATTTTTTAAAAAATAGTCTCCTTGGCATTCAACAAATCACTGTTAATTTAAGTGCCATGCTCAAAATAATTGATATCATTGTAGAAAATGGAAATGGTGACCTGAGTTCAAACCCTGTATGAGGCTGTTTGCATTTCCCTTTGCATTAATGCTCTTGGTAAAGGTATGAATCTGTCTGTTCCTCATTTAGTTATGGATGACTAGTATGGCAGACTGATAAAACAACCATTTGAAGAGAAGGAAAATATTGTTACAAATAAACTAAACAAAAATATTTTTACAAATAAACTAAACAAAACAAGGGTTGTCGGACTATTGTCTTCATCTTTATTGTTATATGTTTCGACAATGTTTCGGCCAATATGTCCTCTGGCCTTCTTCAGGTGTTTGTCAAACTCGGAAACCTACATGGAACTTCGAACTATGTCCTTTATTGAATCCTATTCAATCCTGATTCCGTTAGCCATAACTGGGTACAGGTGTTAAGTATTCCTGTATTTTTACTCGCCTGCAGTCAGGATTGAACTTGCAACCACCAGATGATTGTCACCTTAGAAGCTTAGGGAACCAAAACCTATAACTGTTATGTTATGTTTCATCAAGCTGCATCTCAGAAATTTAGACAACTAAACAAAACAAAACCAAACCCTAATAAATTTACATTATGATATAACACAGAATCATACCTACAACTAAAAAGATATAAAGTCTTATGTTGTCTATTTCAATGGCATTGATATATTACAGCTTTTCTGAAGTTATTATGCAACTCTAATAAAACTCAATAACTTATAATGTTTTTGTCAAATTAAAATTCATTCATTTCCAACCTTAGTAAAATATTTAACAAAATTTTCCACCATCCGTGCTAGCCGCATGACATGATGATGATGATGATGATGATGATTTTTTGAGACAATTGTTGAATTTATAAAAATGAACTGATTGAAGTTAGTACACAGATTGAATTAAAATTAGCTTAAGACCTTTAAAATCTAACGAAAGCTATTTTTTCTTTTTGTCCTTAATATATGTTGAAAAATGGGTAAAAGGAAGGATTTATCAACTGCTGAAAAACAGAAAATAACAAAATTACTGAGTGAGGGAATGTCCACTTTGGAGATTTCAAAGGAACTTTGCAGAGATCATTGAATAATAAAGAAGGCTGTTGAAAATATAAATAAGTCGAGAACTTGAAGCAAAGAAAAAAGCTGTAAGAACTTGATTCCTCGAGATGAATGTAAATTAAAGTGAGTCATAGTGTTGAGATCTTTGGAAGGCTGGAATTTAGGGAGTCAAGAAGGATGTAAGATAGAAAATACTTAGTTAATTGGAATCTGTGAGAAAATCTGCTGAAAAAAATGAAGAAAAAAAGAAGGTTTGATTTGGTTGGTTTGTTGGGTTTTATGGCATATCAACCTTTGTAGGTTATTTAACGCCAAATCCATTTTTATGTGAATAATCTGTTCTATTTAAAACAATTCAGTTAAGCATAAGTATACAGTTTGTCAAAAACATTTCTATTTCAAACTATTCAATCAGTTATATGTAACAATTCAGTTAATTGTAAATACAGTTTTAATGTCAAAAAAACAGTTCTATTTCAAATAATTCAGTTAAGCATAATCACGTAGTTTAAATGTAAGTATGGTTTAATTGTCAAAAACATTTCTATTTCAAGCTATTCAGTTTACTCAAACAATTCATTTTAGCATAAGTATGCTGTTAGTTCTATTTAACCCATAGATAGGGCCCTGTCAGGTGCTACCACTCCGGACCAGAGTGGAACTGGGAGCAATGGCAACGAAGGGGTACTCCACATTCCCCAAAGCTCCAGCACTGCTGGAACCTCACCATCAGATTGTTTAGTGTCATATCCAGGACACTCGTTTGGGGGGGGTCTTACCCCTCTGCAGAGGTGCAGTCAGCGTATTCTACAGCCCCAGCTGACTGGGAAAAAAAAAAAAAAAAAAGAATCTGTTTTATCTCTTAGTAGTTCCATATGCTTGAGTGTTATTGCCTGTGCCAATCATGTGATAGTTTTTCAAAAAAAGAATGCTGATTGAATTATTGAACGGTTATATGATTTTTCTTTGTAGATATTCTTCTTTCTCCTGTTATTGTATTTTATTAAATATCCATCATTGTTCTAACAACTCTTGTTTTCCCATCTTAAAGTCCTGATGAAGATTCCTTAAAACTAAATGTTTTGATGTCGACTTTCCTTAATAATAATAAATAATAACAAATTCACCACTTTTGGATTACTTTGTTTTTTCAATTTTCTCCATACTGTCGGATTCTATTTGCATTATTATTTACTTCCGTATATATATATATATATATATATATATATATATATATATATATTTATATATATATATATATAGTATTATTCGGAGGAGTAATTCCTTCAGGACAAGAAAATTATTCAGGAGCTGAACATTTAAATTTTCCTTGTGGAGAGCTCAATGTAATTTTTTACAGAGCAATATTTCTTTAAAGAAAGAAAGATATATATATATATATATATATATATATATACTCCCCTACAAGGGTAGGGGAGTATATATATATATATATATATATACTCCCCTACCCCTGTAGGATTGAGTTCTCTAGCGAATGAAGTTATTGTGTTGCCATTAGCGTTTATTGCAAGTCTCTTCATACATGAATTGAGGTCTTGATAGCCGTTAAACAATAGTAATTGTGATTCATAACTGTTTAAAATTTACTTCATTGCTACTGTTTCCTCATTGAGGGTTAGAAGCTTGGATTGGCGTTTGAGTCAACTGGTTTTAATCCCAGCTATGGGAAGTTAATATGTCTAGCCACACTGATGAGTTCTGTTAGAACGAAACAGATCTGTCTGTGGATGACTTTATAGATATATATACTCCCCTACCCCCGTAGGGTTGAGTTCTCTAGCGAATGAAGTAACTGTGTTGCCATTAGTGTTTATTGCAAGTCTCTTCATATATGAATTGAGGTCTCGGTAGCCGTTAAACGGATGTATGTAAACAATAGTAATTGTGATTCATAACTGTTTAAAATTTACTTCACTGCTACTGGCTCCTCGTGGCTGAGGGTTAGAAGCTTGGATTGGCGTTTGAGTCAACCGGGTTTCGATCCCAGCTACAGGAAGCAAATATGTCTAGCCACACTGATGAGTTCTGATAGAACGAAACAGATCTGTCTGTGGATGACTATATATATATATATATATATTGTGTTTTGTGAAATGATTATCACCATCAAAAATAGAATTGGTGACCTGAGTTCAAATCTTGGTCATGGCTGTTTGTGTGTCGTTCAAGAAAAGTATCAATTCATCTGTTCTTCCTGAGCTACGGGTAAATAGTAGGGTTGATTGTGCTCTTTAACCTTGATAAGGCAACCAGTGTAGAAGAAAGAAAACTGAACTGAAACTAGTTGTATTAAAAAATTGATCTTGTGTCAAATACAGCTTTTAGTGGAGGGGTTGGGTAAATACATACTTTTCGGCTACCCCTTGTATAATGAACTTATGAATCAAGTCTAGTTTAAAGTTTACATGTCTGTGTGTATATAATTATCATTGGAAGGCTGAGCAGATTATGTGATGCTATGATTAATAGATTTTACAAGTGTGTAATAGACTAATAGATTAATAGTTTTTGTTAAAGCCTGTGTAGATATTACAGACGGAAAAATAAAGTAATTGAATGGAAGGCTGAGCAGATTACCTCAAATGTGTTCAGAGTAAAGTGGACTTCAGTTGTCAGTGATACACACCCAGTCACAGTTAGATGGAAGTCATGGCATTTGGGGGGCTGGGGTAATTTCTTTTGCAGTCAGCCATTGAAGACAGGTGCAGGAAGTTGATGATTAAGTTGCATTTGGGGATTTGAACTTTCTCCCCTGCCTCAGTTGGGTGGGGATCACTTTCCGACCAGGAAATGATTTGATATGAGCAAACTCTAATCACAGCTGCACTTTACGAGCTGGCTAGACAGCCACTTGATTGGGGTTCAAAATGTTGAAAAGTTTGATATTTTAAAGGACGTGGCATTGTTATTATCCGAGCTTCCATTGTTTTTGTGGCCATATTTGAATTTGTGTGACATTATTTCAATGTCTAAGTTTATGACAATGACTTAGTCTCGTATCTTCACATTAATTACACTGAATGTTTCACGTTACTCTTCATAGACAGTTTGATTATATTTTTCTTTCAGAACAATGGTTCCTATTACAAACACAAATATACAATAATTTTGTTATTTTAACCTTTTACAATAACTGTCATGCTAATTTGGGCTTGCTGCTACCAATACTAATGGTACTACTGCTATCAGAACAGATCTTATATACTAGAATTATTTAAACATCTTAAGACAGTACTACACAAAAGGTATTATATGTATGAATTTACCCAACCCCTTCACCAAGAGCATCTTATGAGGGTTGCATGAATTTAGCAAATTATGCATAAGTTTGTAACAAAACGCATTTACCCAGCCCCTCTATGATGGGCAGGATGCAACACCAGGTCAGTTTCTAAGCAAAGTACAGTGGGATTGAATTCTGTGTTTTATTTCTCTTAGACGAGTTGCCTTACCAAGGTGAAAGAGCCCAGCCTGCCCTAGTATTTACTCATAACTTGGCGGGGGTGGGGAAGAAAGGGAATTATGCTTTTCCCATGGGTATTAGAGCAAAATAAAACACCAACAGCCTTGATTTGAACTTGGGTCCTCAATTTCATTTTCAAAGATGACAACCACGACAAAATGTAAACATATGTTAGCTGAGGCGTCTTCTGGGTACTGTGACAAAAAGTCAATGCTGAAATGAGTCAGGAATAAAAAACAAGCAAACAGAAAAAAAACAGACAATAGAGGGTTGAGATGAACAGATGTCATCTTTTGATATTTCATTTTGGCAGTAAGCAATAATAAATAAAATATGTAATTTTGGTGCGAGTATCAGTTTTTGTATGTGCACAGTGTATGCAAATTGTTTTGGTTTTCTTTTTAATTATTTATTTGTGTGTTAATCCAGAATTCTTTTGAGAATAAAACTTTGTCATCCTCTTGAAATTTGCAACTGATATTTTTGATTCTGTCTTCTTCAACTACTGGACTGCAACTGAATAGGAAGGGATTGCTGAGTAATCTGAACTATTAGCAATCTTTTAATTACAAAGCACAAATTTTCCCTCAAAGTCACTGCCATTGGCTAAAAATCTTTGCTATGAACAAAAACCCGTAAGCTCCTGTTATAAAAAATCTTTCTTTCTTTCTTTCTTTCTTCTTTTTTGCTCATTTTCTAGTTCTTTCTTTCTTTCTTTCTTTCTTTTTTACTTCTTTTTTTTTTTCTTTCTTGCTCATTTTCTAGTTCTTTCTTTCTTTCTTTCTTTCTTTCTTTCTTTCTCATTTTGTAGTTCCTCCTTTTTTCTTTCTTTCTCTCTCTCTCTTTCTCTCTCTCTTTTTGATTGCCCATTTTGTTCTTTCTTTTGATGAAACACTTGGGATAGAGACTCTTACAAGCAGGATGCAAAACTACTAGTTTGAATTAAGAGTTTTTTCATTTCTTAGATCATTTGCTAACATACCAAGGTTAAAGAGCCCAGTCTGTCCTACTATTTACTCATAGCTATAAAGAAAATAGTTGGATTTAAACCTTTCCCGAGGGTATTAGCACTATGTGAAATGCAAACAGCCTTTTCCAGGATTTGAACTAAAGCCAACAATTCCATTTCCAATCTTCATCATCATTTAAGTGTCCTTAATATTACTTGTGCAGTATCTACAACACTTGGCAAAATTTATGGAATTAGTACACACAAAAGATGTCCCCTAAGGGTTTTTATTTCTTATGCATTTTTATAGTAAAAATCATTTCCAATGCATTTTTATAGTAAAAATCATTTCTTATTCATTTTTATAGTAAAAATCATTTCCAATGCATTTTTATAGTAAAAATCATTTCTTATTCATTTTTATAGTAAAAATCATTTCTTATTCATTTTTATAGTAAAAATCATTTCCAATGCATTGTATAGTCATAATCATTTTTTAATGTATTTTATAGAAAAAATCATTTCTAATATATTCTTATAATAAAAACCATTTCTGTAACATCAAAGTAAGCAAGTTCAAACTCCAGTTATACTATTACATTCACTTTTGAACTTATAAAGATACAACTAAGAAAGAATAAATCTTTTATTAAGGATTATCATTATTAGTTATCTGAAACCATACAACCATATGCAAATTATTTGTATTAGATAGGAATACTGAAAAAAAAAACTCTTAAAAACGGCTAGACAAAAAATATAAATATGAACATACAGTGAATGCAATTCCCTAAGCTTGAGGTATAAAGTAGCCCTGGACAGGATGTCATGCCATTAAAAGCAATCAATCAATGAAATAATTTTACAAAGTCTGAATACTATTTCAGCTAAAAATATGATTGAAAAAACAAAGATGTAACTCCTAGTTCTGCTCTGGAAGTTATGCCTCTCATTGATTTTCATGGAAACTATTTATTCAGCATTGAAACTACAACAGATATAGGAATCACAATAACACCTTTTGATAGAGCAATCTATTAGTTACAAAACACTATTTTCCCACAAAGTCATCCTCTTCAACTATGAATTTTTGCTTCTTATTTATTCCCATTGAAACTACAACAGATATAGGAATCACAATAACACCTTTTGATAGAGCAATCTTTTAGCTACAAAACACTATTTCTCCCACAAAGTCACCACCATTGGCTAAGAACTTTTGCTAACCATGAACAAGAAGTTGTATGCTGCAATTATAAAATAAATTTTTACCAGTGGGAGTACCCTATTTTTTTTTTGTTGTTGTTGTAGTAATGATGTCATCATCATAAGAAAAATATCATCTTTGTCGTCCATCTTTCAACAATTTGTTACATGTGCATGAACTGATTGTGATGCTATTCATTGAATGTAATGACAGTCTTTCACAGCAAAATTTTTTGTATAACAAACAAACACAGTTGATTTCTTGTACTCATAATGTCTCCATCTTGTAATTTCATTGAGGGTCAGTAGGTCCCTCTATTCTTTATGAGAAATGACCTTGGACTTCTTAAGTGCAGGAAAATAATTACAGACTTCTGCTTTAAGTTTCTTCCTTCATTTCATCCCTGAAGGGTCGAAATACGAGAAAAAAAGGATTATGACTCACACGACCCTTGACATTACATTTAACCTTTATTTATTTCGTTATATGCTTAGCTTTGTTTGGTCAGGCACACAGGCATCAGACTGCTTACAATATCTGCTATTACTAAGTGGTTACCCTGCTAAGCACTGACTAAGCTCATCATTGCTTAACTTTGAAACACGTATGACATAATGGTTATAATGTTTTGGACTGGACTTGGCAAGCCAAGTTCCCATCCTGTACATGACTCCATGCATTTCACTTCACAATAATACCCTTGGAAAAAGCATGATTTCATTTCTTTCTCCACTCAGCCATGGATAAATGCCATAGTAGATTGGGTTGTTTAGCCTTTATAGAGCAACCAGTTTAGGAGAAGGAAACTCTGAATTCAGACCAGCTGTGCTCCACAAAAAAATTGACTTTGTGTCATATCCTACCTGTAGCTGAGGGTTTGGGTAAATTCAGACTTCATCGATCAGGCCAAAACTGGTGCTTTTAATATGACTGGAGGCTAAAACTAAATAAAAGCTAAGTATAGCTTAGATTATCCTGAAGGTCATAAGTTTATATCACCTTGTGAGGATTAAACACACTACTTAAATCTGAGAGGCTTGCTTACTAACCATTGAACCTTGATAGTGTGCCCATCTTAAAAACTAAGCATGTCCTAAATTTGTCCTCAGGGCAAAAATCTTGGGTAACCCATGAGGAGTAAACTCACCAATCAGTAATAATTGATTTCTAAGACATGAGCTAACCATAACACCACACAATGGTGCCTAAAACCTTATCTATCTTGAGTTTTATATATATATATATATATATATATATATAGAGAGAGAGAGAGAGAGAGAAAACAAACAAAAAAAACAGCAGAAACGTTTTGTTGTGTGTAGGGGTGTTTTATAAACAATCCATTGTGTGACTATTGATATCACTGTTAGAATTTGTTAAACAAAAATATAAAACCTTTCATATACTCTAATTATTTCTTAAACTGTATTACCGATGAATAAATACATCCTTATACATTTTTAAATGAAAAGTTTGATTTTCTCTTAATCAAAAATAGAAGGATTTTATCATATCTATATGATTATGATATCTTCAATCAAAACAAATATTATTAGGCATTATTTATTGCCAGACTCTACAGCATTGAAACTCTATAACCAAAAATAAAATTACAACACATTCGCAAGCAAAAATAAAATTGCAACACTTTTAAAAGCAAAAATAAAATTGCCACGCCTCTGAAATCAAAAATAAAATTGCAACATTTCTTCAACAAAAAATAAAATTGCAACACCTCTGTAAACAAAAAATAAAATTGCAATACCTCTGTAAACAAAAATAAAATTGCAATACCTCTGTAAACAAAAAATGAAATTGCAATACCTCTGTAAACAAAAAATAAAATTGCAACACCTCTGTAAACAAAAAATAAAATTGCAACACCCCTAACAAAAAATGAAATTGCAATACCTCTGTAAACAAAAAATAAAATTGCAATACCTCTTTTAACAAATATAAAATTGCAGCAACTTTTTCACCAAAATAAAATTGCAACACCCCTATCAAAAAAATTGCAACACCTTTGCAGCCAAAAATAAAGTTGCCACATCTTTATGGAAAAATAAAATCACATCTCTGTTGCAAAAAAAAAACCCAACTCTTTAACCAAAAATAAAATTACGATATTTCTGTAACCAAAGTGAAAGATTGCAACATTTCTGTTGCAAAAAAGTAAGATTGCAATACCTCTGTAGCCAAGAATAAAATGGCAACCTCTCTATATACAAAAATAAAATTCCAGCACTCTTGTAACCAAAAATTAAATTGCAATAATGCTGTAGCCAGAAATAAAATTGCAACATTTCACTTGCCCAAAATAAAACTGCAATACTTCTGCAGCTAAAAATAAGATCCCAACATCTTTATTCACCAAAATAAAATTGACACTCCCCAATAGCCAGAAATAAAATTGTAACACCCCTGTAGCCAAATATAAAATTTCAATATCTCTGTAGCTAAAAATAAAATTGCATCAACATTTTAACCAAAAACAAAACTGCATTAATATTTATAATAGTTGTATTTATTTTTGGACTGATATATATTCATATTTTTGATTTCAGTTTCAATGGTGTGAATTATATCTAATAAAGTCTGTTTTGATTGTATAATGTTTCACAATAATTAACATTAGCCTTATGAGTAGAGTGTTTGCCAGTTGTCCGAGAGACAGAGGTTCAATCCTAGGTCAAGTCATACCAAAGACTCAAAAATGGTGGGTGATGCCAGGGTGATTAAAAAGTAACTATCTATTAATAAGGAGTACCTGTAAATATATATATATCATCATCATGTCACACTACCAGCATGGATCTCCCTGACCCTCTCTCACCACCCATCTCTATTATCCATCATTCTCAAGAGGTCTTCAAGGCTACATTCTGTATCGGCACAGAGCTGTTGTATATAGGTTCTTGCTGATCATCCTGCTTTTGCTCATCCATGTGAAGGGGTCTACAGGAGTATATTGCTTATGAGTTCATCCTTACATTTCAACCTGTGTTCTGCTTGTCTGATTCATCTAACTTTGATAGAACTAGTGATGGGTGGTAGGTGGCTGTACAGCAGCTGTTTTGTGGAGTGTTGCCTCCAGGATTGGTTCAATATTACTCCCAGCATTCTTGTGTAATTTCCTTCAATACATTTAGTTAGTGTCCATGTAGTGCATCCATATAGCAGTATTTACATAGCTGCTGCTTAGAAAAAACTGTGATTGAAAAGTATTCCCTATAAATAGGGGATTACTTTTCAAAGGGAAAGATTTGCACGTCATTGATGATTTAAAATGCAATACCGTCAATTAAAGACAAAATTCAGTGAATGGTTGTCATTAAAATTTCCCCAAAAGCTGAAAATCTTTCATAAAATCTTTAACTTTATAGTTGCCAAGAATATTTTTTGAATACAGAAAATTCTGTGTTGGCTTTGTTTCTTAGTGTTCTTTGTTTTAAGGCATATCAATCTTTATGGGTTATTTAATGCCAAAGTCATTCTTGTAAGTTGGCAACTGTAGCCGAGGGTGACCCAAAGGCTCCCTTTTTGACAGCTACTACACCAAGGTAGAGGGGAGGGTGCTACACTTTTCCCTGGATTGCTCCACTTTTCCCTTGATCCATACCCTATAATGCTGAGTGAGGCATCAATACCATTTTTTGAGTCTTTGGTATCACTCAACTTGGGAGTGAACCCAGGTCTCCCGGGCCATTGGTGAACACTCTAACCATTATACCAATGTCTGGTACACAACAGAAGTAGTACTCTTTAACCTGTGCTGAGATTTTGACAAGAATAGAAATCTCTGTGAAATGTTCAAAACAGTTTTATTCAAATGAAACTATCAAGAGGTTTTAGGTTCAATCCCAACCACAGGTAAATAACAATGGATACTTACTATAGCTTAACACTTGTACCCAGTCATGGTTAACAGAATTAGAACAACCTACCCCTGTGAATCAAATACAGGGTTCAGTTCGAGGATCTTTATACACTTCTGAGTTCAACACACAACACCTGAAGAAGGCCAAAGAAGACATCGGCCAAAACATTGTGTGTATAACAATGAAGATAAAGACAATAGTCTGAATATTCTAAGTGATAAAAATAAATTATATTTTCATTCACATCAACTCATATGTTTGACAAAATATCTCATGAATTTAAGATTTGTTTGGTCTAGTAATAAGAATAGACAAGGTAATACAAGTGCGCAGCTGAGCTACTTATTGGATAAAGTGGAGATGTCTAGATGACTAGATTGCTGTCAAAATGAGGTGTAGATAAATCAGTGCTGATTTGAAAAAATATGAAACCAGTCAATTCATTTTGACAATTCAATTCATGCTTTTTGGTGAAACTCAGGATTGCGCAAGTGCAGTACCCTCCATACTTTGTGTTTCATAAATTAAGTGGTGTAATGGTTATTGTTGTCAGAAATGGACACGGCAACATGAGTTCAAATCCTGGACGAGGCTGATTGCATTTCACATAGTACTAATCCTATTTACCCAACCCCGCCGCTCGGGCAGGATATGACACAAGGTCAATTTTTTTAAGCAGAGTTTTACAGGTTTGAATTCACAGTTTTCCTTCTCCTAGACTAGTTGCCTCACCAAGGCTGAAAAACCTAGTCTGTCCTACTATTTACCCATAGCTGGAGGGAGAATAATTGGATTCATACCTTTCCTAAGGGTATTAGTGCTATGTGAAATGCAATCAGTCTCGTCCAGGATTTGAACTCGTGTTGCCGTGTCCATTTCCTACGACGATAACCATTACACCACGGGCACCTCATAGTACTAATACCCTTGGGAAAGGTATGAATCCAATTATTCTCTTTCCAGCTATGGGTAAATAGTAGGGCAGACTAGGTTCTTCAGCCTTGGGTAGGCAACCAGTCTAGGAAAAGGAAAACTCTGAATTCAAGCCTGTTTAACTCCACTTAAAAAATTGACCTTGTGTCATATCCTGCCTGAGCGGAGGGGTTGGGTAAATATGATATGATAAATTAAGAATTAATCTTCAGAGAATTGATTGAGGAGATGGAGGATATTAAAAGACATACAATTGAGGTAAGTTGAACGCCATTGGGACTATATGGAAGAATTTAAAAGTTTTGTTCATTATTTAGTATCTCATCAACCAAAAAAGAAATCAACACATCGACACATGACTAATGAAGGCATGGACAGCTATTGATAGGCTATCGATCATATGGAAATCAGACCTGACCGATAAAATAAAATGCAGTTTCTTCCAGGCAGCGGTCATGTTGATACTGCTGTATGGATGCACTACTTGGACGCTAACAAAATGGCTGGAGAAGAAGCTAGACGGCAATTACACAAGAATGTTGTAAGCAATATTGAACAAGTCCTGGCGGCAACACCCCACAAGGCACCAACTATACAGCCACCTGCCTCCCATCATGAAAACTATTCAAGTTAGACAAACCAGACATGCAGGACACTGCTGGAGAAGCAGGGATGAGCTCATAAGTGATGTACTCCTATGGACCCCCACATATGGCCGGGCAAAAGCAGGACGACCAGCTCGAACATAAATAGAGCAGCTATGTGAGGATACGGGATGTAGCCCTGAAGACCTGCCAGAGGCGATGAATGATAGGGAGAAGTGGCGAGAGAGGGTCAGGGATATCTGTGCTAGTGGCATAACATGATGATGATGATGATTTCAGTCTTGATAAATACCTGTTAACTCATTCATGGTAGTAAGAATGAATATATTTAAGAATACTTATTGGTGATGTCTGTGGAATCTTGCAGGTCATTACAACTGATTCATAAAACTGAATATCAGACTTGTGGCTTTGTGCTGTACTAAGCTAAGCTTAGTAACTCTACAATAATAGTGTTCTAAGAACAGAGTGGAAGTACCTGTCAGGGTCCCATCTATAGGTCAGATAGATCTTTTTGGAAATGACTTGTATTATATTGGAAAACTTGAAACTATATACCTGTGTACAAACAAATGATTATTAGATATGAAACATTACTTGAAACCATACAACTATGTATAAATCATTAGTATTAGATAGGAATACTTGAAACCATATGACTGCAACTTATTTGTATTAGATAGGAATACTTGAAAAGAGGAGCCTCCATTACTAACATGTTGGACTATGGCCATGAAGTAAGAAACTTCCGACTCCAGTTGCATTATTACATCCACTTTTGGACTATTACTCTTGGGAAAGGTATGAACCCTCTTATCCCCACTCCCAGCTATGGGTTAAATAGTATCACTGTTGTTCTTGTACAAAGAAAGCTTTGCCATTAAAAAACCCATGAAGATTGATATGCCATTAAATAAGGAAACCAAAACCAATTCTTAAAACCATACAACTGTGTGCAAATTATTTGTATTAGATAGGAATACTTGATACCATATAACTATGCGCAAACAAATGATTAGAGAAATAAAAAAATTGCTATTTAAAAAAGATGCTATGGAACATTGAATATATTGCTATGATGACAATCAAAGACTTACAAATGAACCAAATTTTGTCATTAAATAATCCCTAAGGAGTTGATTTGCCATTTAACAAATAAACCAAACATAATAATAAATTTCCACAATAATATAACACAGAATCAAACTTATGACAAGAAAAATATAAAGCCTTCCATGTTAAAACTTAAAGGTAAGGATTTAGCAAATAGTAATTTTATACATGACATCATTTTGGATGTCATAGGTATAGTTGTATATTGTTATGTTTTGACCTTCGACCCGGCCCAAAAAATGCTATTCCAAGGTGATGCACCGGAAGGAAGTGACACATTCCAATGGCAGTTATGAGAGGAAATCGCGTGGGTGGAAATTGGCTGATGAAATGGGACGAGGTAAAAATATCCTATGATACTCTCATAGACTGACGCACCGGAAGAGAGTGACCTCTGAACTGCATGACAGTTATTTCCGCTTGATGAAGATTAAACATTTGATTTCAAAGATCGAGTGGGGGATCATGTGGGCATTGAACTATTATATAACGCAGTCAAGACGGAAGTTGAGGCAGTTGAGTTCCGGCCAGAGAGTTTGAGTTCCAGTGGAGGCAAGATGTGGTAGGGAAAGCAACACCAGGCCGAAGGGGCATGGGGCCCTGATGAGCTGAGGTTCGGAGAAGATGCTGATAAGATACAATAAAGAAAGCCAGCATCCAGCAGAGTGGGCCCAAGGCCTCCGGTTGAGCAGCCCTAGAGAACAAGAAAGACACAATGTGACGGTCATAACAGTGGGGTCAAAATATTACAGTTTATATTCGGTCTCCATCTCCCTCTCACTGTAAAACCCCACACAACCTTTTCGAAACCTTACAAATAAAGTGAGAGGTAAATATTGTTAAAGAAGTCTTCCTGCGTCTTTCTGCGTGCGTCATTATTACTGCATCTGATTAATTTATTGCATCAGTATGTATCCTGCATGAACATGTATATGAGAATGCAACATGTATAAATATAGAGAGATGCCCATAGTGTAATGGTTATCGTCATAGAAAAGGAATATAGTGAGCTGAGTTCAAATCCTGGATGAGGCTGTTTGCATTTCACATAACACTGATACCTTTGGGAAAGGTATAAATCCATCTATTCTCCTCCCAGCAACGGATAAAAAGTAGGGCAGACTGGGCTCTTTAACCATGTGATGGCAACCAGTCTAGGAGAAGGACAACTCTGATTTCAAACCTATTAGACTTCATTTAAAAACTGACTTTGTGTTGCATCCTGCTTATGCATAGAAATTGTGTAAATATATATATATATATATATATATACATATATATATATATATATATATATATATTATGATGCCTTCTTTCATGGCTAAAATAGAATATTTCTTTCACTTATTGCTTAAACCTTAATGGGAAGACTGGTGCAACTTAATCTTCCTCCCTCAGTTTCTTTCCTTTTATCATAGCACTTTACTAAACTTTTGGATTGGCATTTCAGTCAGCCAGGTTTCGATCCCAGCTTCGGGAATCTAGCCTGTCTAGCCACACTGAAGAGTTCTGATAGAATGAAACAGGTCTGTCTGTGGATGACAATATATATGCTCCCCTACCCCTGTGGGGTTGAGCTCTCTAACGAGAGAAGTAATAGTTGCCACTAGCGTAATGCAAGGCTCTTCAAATGAATTGAGCTCTCCGTAGCCGTTAAGCGAATATATGTAAGCAAAAACAAATGTGATACATAATCGTTTAAATTTCCTTCACTTGCGCTGGTTTCCTCGTGGCTGAGTGGTAGAATCTTGGATTGGCGTTTCAGTCAGCCAGGTTTTGATCCCAGTTTCCAAAATCTAACCTGTCTAGCCACACTGATGAATTCTGATAGAATGAAACAGGTCTGTCTGTAGATGACTATATATATATATATTCATTTATTTATGTGTTCAGTGCAATGGTTATTGTTATAGGTAATGGAATCAGTGATCCAAGTTCAAATCTTGGGTGAGGCTGTTTGTGTTTTGCTTTGTGTTATTGCCCTTGTTTGTTGGTTTTCCCTAAACTTAAAAATCATCTTAAGAATAAGAGATTTGTGGATGTGGAGGACATTAAAAGAAATAGGAAGATGCAGCTTCATCCCAAATCAAATGAGGAGTTTTAAAAGTGTGTTGACTAATGGAAAACTTAAAAATAAGGATTAAACAAAATGGTAATTGTATATACCATACCATTTGTGTGTGCATAAATAATATATATATATATATATATATATATATATATATATTGCATTATTCAGTCCAGATAAACTGAGTCAAGAATAATTCCGTCAGGACAAATTCATTCCACTAGAACATTTAAAATTTTCCTGGTTAAGAACTCAATGTGACTAACACCACAGAGCAATAATTTCTTTAAGAAAAACAAAATCGGTCACATTAGAATTATAAATTTATTTCCATCCTGTTATGGGTATTGATATGAATCAATAACACCAAAGGAAAACAGGACTTCTTCAGATCCAATGGATAAATCAAATTTAATTTATCCATTGGATCTGAAGAAGTCCTGTTTTATTTTGGTGTTATTGATATTTATAAATACCCATAACAGGATGGAAATAAATTTATAATCCTAATGTGACCGATTTTGTTTTTCTTAAAGATATATATATATATATATATACTGGTATGCGTACACACATTCAAAATAGAGGCTTTCATGGTGTAATGTTTACAGTCGAAGAAAATGGACACGATGACTTGAGTTCAAATTCCTGAACAAGGCTGTTTACATCTTACATAGTGCAAATGCCTTTGGAAAAGGTATGAATCCAACTATTCTCCCTCCAGCTATATGTAAATAGTAGGTTAGACTGAGCTCTTGAATCATAGTGTGGTAACCAGTCTTGGAGAAAAAAACTCACACCTGTTAAATTCCTCTAAAATTTGACCTTGTGTCACATCCTGCTTGTGTGAAGGAGTTGGTATATATATATATATATATACCAACTCCTCCAAAGAGGTGCCCTGTATTTTCTAAAATTACTGTGGATCACCTCCATGCAGTTATTAGAACAAATTAAAAGATCTGTCAACCATTGTTTCAATTCAGTTAAATTAAGAGTCATTCTTAAATCTAATGTGTTATTTCCCCCTAATCTCAAAGATAGTGTAACTGCTCTCCAAAAAAGTTTGCTCATTACCAGTTTACATACAAATGCGATGTTTGCTATATAGTCCGCACCAGTTAACGTTTAGAGATTAGAATAAACTAATATATTTCCTCAAGAACACTACAATGCTGAGCAATTATAATTCAACTTCCACCGCAAGCTGCCATCCAATGAGTGTTAAGCAAGGTGGCATCAAGTACCATATGACTCGACCTGGGGTTGAATCTCAGTCTCCTGGACCATTGGCAAACACTCTACTCATTAGGACAATGGCCATGAAAACAAAACTATTGAAAATGATTTATTTGTATATAATTGTTTTATTTTTTACAACTTCATCAGATGCAATGATTTTTTTTTCCCTGAAAAATTTAAAAAAAAAAAAATGATGATGAAGTTGATGATGAAATCGCCATGGCAACAAATGCTGAATGTTTGTTGTATTGGAGTTTTTAAAATTTTTAAACTTAAAATCATTTGAAAATTTATCATCATTAGAGCTTTTCACATCTGCATTAGCTGATGGTTTTTCACTGGAGTCTGAGTGACAGCAAGTCTCCTCAAGTCTCCTGGACTCTTCTTAGTATTCTGGCCATTCTCAATGATGCTGTCGTTTGGATGGTCTCTACTCGTCCGCCAACTTCCAAGTCCTCTAGTCCCTTTAGTAATCCTTTAGTTACTGTTCCAAATGCACCAATTACAATTGGTATTGTTAAACACAAAGAACTCAGACTTTAACACTCTGCATACGGAGACGCCTTTATTACACGCCTCTTCTTACGCTCGCACATAAACCAATATGGCCGTTTGTTTACTTCCTGTCATCCCATAATGCCTTCTCTTTTGGGAGTATCAGGGGAGATAATTGCTCGTCCCGTAAGCCAAGATAGGATGTTAACACTTCCCCGCTTTTCTTTCTGGTACTGAGGTGGGACATTTTAGGAGGCAACATCAAATGGCTGTCTGCAGGGAAAAAGAAAAAGACAGTTGAACAAAGATTTAAGACTGCATACTTGAAAATTAGACAGATGATTCCTTGGGTTCAGATATGAAGTGGAGAATTTTGAAGGAGGGGACTCCCTTTTTTGTTAAGCTATCCACAATTTGTTTGTCAGTGGGTATCCATGATATCTCTGCAATTTCTCCTCTGTCAACCATTTCTCTAAGGATTGCCATTTCAATTTGTAGTCGAAACAATTACATGAGGATTTTTCTTGCAAGTTGAACCTGGAATTTTTCCAAGCAATTTCTTCTTTGCAGAACGTTGTGCATGGCAAATAACTTTTGCAACCGAATCCTCTTTATTCCAATTCTCTTTCTCATTCATAGTTTCACTCATTTTGTCATCAACTTCAGCATCACATTGTCCACAAGAAATAGATCCTTTTCCTGGAGTACAAATTGTTTCTCTTCTATGAACATCAGGAGATAAAAAGTTGCATTCTAGAGTAGGTAATGATTTCATCCCATTCTTGCAGATTTTTGCTGATGTAGGATTATTGAGATTAACAAGCTGACTCTGCGCTAATGGCTTTCTGTTTGTACACTTGGCCTTGATTCTTTCCTTGGGTGCTGGCTTATACAAAGACATTTTAGAAATCCCAGAATTTGAACCACTGGTTTCCGACGCCATATTACAATTTCCAACAATAGTTTTGGGTTCAGTCTTTTTGTAACGAATGCATAGTTCACATGAATTTGGGAGTGTCTGCAAAATTTTTATAAATTCAGGATCTGTCACTCCTGCATTTTTAACTAAGTCACACAACTTCTTACTACTAGGATGACTAAATTGTCTATGTAATTTTGTTGCAATTTTAATTTTTTTTTGCCGTATTTTTAGAAGAGATTTCTTTAATAAAAAGTGCGTGTTTGAACTTACGTTTGTCTGGTAGAGGTTTGGTAATTGGAATGTAGTAATGTCCACACGATGTGCAGCTTAATGGAATTTTCTTTTTTAACATCGTAACAGTGTCATCTTCAAAATTGAGGCAAGTTCCAGCCTTTTTCATGGCGTCTTTACTCAGGAGGAGTGGAATGTCTGAGTTCACCACATCTGTAATAATACTGACTTCAATATCAGCGATAACACATGGTAGAATCACCTTGTAGAGTGAGTTCAGTTTATTCCCATCGCCGAATTTAAAGGTTCTCACTCCTTTTCTTTTTACTATTTTTTTCTTTTGGACATCCGTTAATGTTTCAAGAAAACATTTATACCATTTTGTTCCACAAACGGTGCTGGATGCACCACTATCTAGAACCGCAGAGCCAAGTGTCTCACCCAAAAAAATGTCTCCGCCATTCTTACGTTTTTGCTGACTCATTAAGACCACGTGCGACACGGATAAGTCTTCCTTTATTTCGACACCATCTTTCTTCCTGCTACTATGACCACAAGGACAATCATATGACCATAAGGACAATCATAAGACCAGTAAAACCTGCAGCCACAGTTAAAACATACTGTAATGTTACCTGTTCGGTCTCGCAGATTTAACTTCTTTTTGTTCGTGGAGCGTGTTTTATTCTTATATCCCTGTCGTCTTCCAGCGCGGTTTATCTTTTCTTGCGAATTATTTAAACGCGAATCACGTCGATATGAGGAGCGGCCATAATATACTGCAGTAGGGTCCATTTGGTTATCTTCTGTATAGTTAACAATATCCATTTCGGTTTTTTTTTTTTGACAGGTGAAGTATTGGGTGATGAATCGCTAGAAGAATGTCCATGCATAATCTTCCGTAACTGTTTCGACATGGAAGATAGCGTTAATTCACTGACTGTAGCTTTGACCAATTTTTCATTATCCGGGGTGATATTGGCACTCTTTAGTGCTCTAAGTGCGAGTACAGGTTCTGGTAAAAGAATGTTAAAGTCTTTTAATTTGGCGACAAGTCGGCCAAATTCAATGAAAAAATCTTCTAATGACGTCCCAGGCAGTCTCTGATAATTTTCAAATGTTTCGTATGCTCGAAAGGCAGACTGGTTTATATCTTCCAGAAAAAGTGTATCCAGTTTTTCATATAACTTTTTCATTCCATCCTCAAAATTAAGAACCGCAATGTCTAATTCCAAAACAGCCTCTCTTGCTGTTCCTTCCAATGACAAAAACACCATGAGGGCTCTTTTCGTTTTATCCAGTGAACTGGCTAGTTCCCATATTAACATTTCCTTCCGCCATGTACTGTATTTATCTTTAAGCAATGCGGGTGGAGGAAAATACTTAGAAGCCATAGCGTCTTTTAGCTCTGCTACCATTGTTAAACACCAAGAACTCAGACTTTAACACTCTGCATACGGAGACGCCTTTATTACACGCTTCTTCTTACACTCGCACATAAACCAATATGGCCGTTTGTTTACTTCCCGTCATCCCATAATGCCTTCTCTTCTCGAGAGTATCGGGGAAGATAATTGCTCGTCCCGTAAGCCAAGATAGGATGTTAACAGGTATAATTGTCACCTGCATGTTCCACAGTTTTTTCAATTCCCTAGCAAGGTCGAGGTACTTATCCTTCTTTTCACATTTTTCAGTTTTATTCTGCGGTCAGCTGGGACAGCAAAGTTGACTATTTTGCAAGTTCTCATTATTATCCTGATTATTATTATCATTGTTATTATTATCAACTAAATAACCTAAAGAAAAATGTTGGTTTCCATCCTGATTATGTCATTTTTATAAAAAAAATTCATAATCTGATGAAACAGTAAAAAGCAGAACACATCCAAAAAAGATTATTTTCAACAATTTGGATTTTTTCAATCCTATTGTTATCCAAAATATTTATCACACACACACACACACACACACACACACATATATATATATATATATATATATACAACCCTATTTGGCTGGGGCTGTAGAATAGGCAGACTACATCACTGCAATGAGTGTTCCGGGTAAAACACTAAATTATCTAATAGTAAAACTCTTGTTTTGGAGGTTTGAGAAATGTAGAGTACCCCTTCATTGCCATTAATCCCATGTCCACTGTGACCCAGAGTGGTAGGAGATATTAGGGTTCCGTCAATGGGTCAAATAGAACTGTTTAACCCTTTAACTGTGTGCAAACAAATGGCTGATATTAAATTGAATTGTTAGTGTTAGCAATACAAATGTCTGATATCAAATTGAATTGTTAGTGTTTGCAATATTGTTATTGTTAGCAATACTTGAAACCATCTAACTATGCGCAACTAATAATTAATTCTAAACAGAATTATTCATATTAAAAATAAAAACCATTAACTGTGTGCAAATAAATGAGCTCTGGCTTGTTTAAAATGTTGCCAACAAACTATTTATTTCATTGTCATCATTGAGTCAGACGGAGATTATGGATTTCCCAGACTTTTTCCATCCTTCCCTATCATTCATCGCTCTGGGCAGGTCTTCCAAACTACATCCTGTGTCCACACAGGACTGATGTAAATAAGTTCTTGCTGGCATGTCCATATGTAGAGGTACATTGTAAGTAAGTCAGTAAAGTTGACGACCTTAGTTGAGGGTGACCTGAAGGCTCCCTTTTCAATAGCTACTGCACCTAGGTGTAGGGGAGGGGATTGCTTCACTTTATCCTTGATCCTCACCTTATAGTGTTGAGTGCTTAGCAAGGTGGCATCAAGTACCATTTTTTGAGTCTTTGGTATGACTCTACCAGGGATTGAACTCCAATCTCCTGCACCATTAGAGAACACTTTACTCATTAGGTCAATTGAGTAGAACTATTTGTTTACAAATCAGGTATATTTACTATATATGTATAATCAGGATTTGGAATTAAATAACTGACAAAGGGTTGATATGTCATTAAAACCTACCAACAAATATATATATATATATATATATATATATGTAGTAAAACTGATAACAACGATCCAAGTGGAAGGAGAGATTCATTGAGAGGTCTACACTATAGCGTTTTGGTTCTACTGAACCATCATCAGGACCATGAGGGGTGATATTAACGATTTTAAGTAGAACCGAAATGCTATAGTGTCGACCTCTCAATAAAGCTCTCCTTCCACTTGTATCATTGTTATCAGTTTTACTACATATTGTCGGATTACAATCCTTTATTTACTCTTCATATATATATATATATATATATATATATGTGTGTGTGTGTGTATGTGTGTGTGTGTGTGTGTGCATATGTATGTGTGTGTCTGTGTGTATCTCATGTTTCTGTCTTAATAAATAGGCACACATAGTATTAGAAAGTGCTCGTGATGTTAAGAGGCAGTTGTGGTGTAATGGTTATTGTCGTAGGAAATGGATATGGTGACCTGAGTTCAAATCCTGAAAGAAACTGTTTGCATTTCACATAGTGCTAATACTTTTGGGAAAGGTATGAATCCAACTATAGATAAACAGTTGGGCAGACTGGGCTCTTTAACTTTGGTATGACCATTGATTCAAAATGAGTGCTCATGGTGTAATAGTAAAATCTGGATTATGGCCTCATAGTAAGCAAGTATGAGAAAAGTCTAACCAGGCCATTGGCGTAATAAGTAGAGTGTTTGTCAATGGTCTGGGAGACCGAGGTTGAATCCCAGGTTGAGTCATACCAAAGACTTTATAAATGATACTTGATGCTGCCTTGTTAAGTACTCAGCACTATAAGGTGAGGATAAAGGGTAAAGTGGAACAATCCAGGGAAAGGAGTAGCACCTGAGTGTAGTAGCTATTGAAAGGGAGCCTTTGGGTTACCTTCGACTAAGGTCACTAACTTTACTTAACTTACTTTATGAATCTACTTATCCACCTAGTTATGGGTTAAATAGCATCTCTGATGTTCCAAAATAAAGGCTTTGGCATTAAATAACCCATGAAGGTCGATATGCCATTGAACAAACAAACCAATCTTGGCAGAAGAAAACTTTGAATTCATCCCTTAAAAGTTAACCTTATGTCGCATCCTGCTTGTGCGGAAGGTTGGTAAATACCTTCATGTCTATCACAGGGCCCATCTCATGGCTTACATAGTTGTCATTTATGAAGCTGAACTTAACCCAGAGCCTGACATATGGAGCACCCAGTGAGAATCAAACTCACTGTCATTGATTTGCTACTCCAGCTTGCTAACCATTACTTCACATGAGGTGCCTCTGCAATTTGATGATAGTTATTTACTAAGTTTAGATTAGTAGTGGTACAAGATCAGATGTCTGGAGCACTCAGTGAGAATCAAACTTTCTAACAATGGTCTGCAAGCCTAACCATTTCATCATGTGAGGTGTATAGTTTGGTTTGGCTGTGTTTTGTGGCATATCAATTCTTGTTGGTTATTTTATGCCAAATCTTGTTGAGATGTATGGATATTTCTTATTGGAATCTGAGGTTTATTGATTGTACAAGCCCAGGTAGGGCTTTCAATGCTGATTTTCTTGGTAGACAAAATTGTCTCAATCATCATAGCTTAGGTTCATGAATGAAGATTAAGTAGGAGGTAGTCTACATTGATTGCAGTTGAAGGTTTAATCAAGGTTTAATGGTTGGTGTAGTGTTGTGTTCCTTCCTCCTAAATCTTTTGTCCTTGAGGGTGCCCTGTGGGTGTTTTCAAAGGGGGATATAGTATAGATGGTAGTAAAATACCTGCCATCACAATCCTCAGCTAAGGTGGTCTGCTTGTAATGGTTGATATGATAGGCACCAAGGGATTTTTCCAAATAGTCCTTGTATTGCTTTTTTGGTAATCCTCTGTTGAGGTGGCCAGTGGAGACTTCACTGTACAGATAACGAGAAATCCACTGAAATACAATCTTTCTGACTCAATTCGCTTCCATTTAACCCGTGGCCTTAATCTAAGTACCACAAACAATATTTATGCATTCAATGGAAGAGACAAAAAATGTCCATCTTTATCCGCTACATATTGCAGACTGCTATAGTCTTCTTGGTGGCTACACTAACATCTTTTCAGCTACTGGACTCTCTGACCTTCTTCAGGTGCCTTTTGTTGTATTTGGTAATCTTTCAGAAGTTTTAAACTTAACCCTTTACTTGAATCAATGACTTTGGACTGTTCTCATTCCACCATCTATGTTTTGGTGAGGCATCTCATATTAACCACTTTTTGACTGTTATTGGAACAGGGATTGAACTCATAACCTTTAAGTGGTAGTCTGCTAGGATATTTGACTTGATATCTTAACCCTCTCACTCATGTGTCCCATTGGATAATTCTGAATAGATTTTTTTGACTTATAAACCTAATATCTCAAATGTCTGCTTGGTATATTTTTGATTTTAACTGCCATCTTTATTTCTGGAATAATCTACTCTCTCTTTCCAAATCACTAGTTCACAGATTGTATTGATTTCTATTCTGGGCCTACGCAAGAGGTTGTTATGGCCTAACATATATGCTGATTCCTTATGTTTTCTTACTTTCCAATGTTGTTCCCTATCTCTTATTCTGATTTCATTAGATAAGGGCCGCTAACATCCCTATTCCCCTCCATATATGATCTGCTATGCCTTAAGACTACCAAGTGTAACAAAAGGCACCGAAAGAAGACCAGAGCATAGTCGTTGAAATGTTGTTAGTATAGCAACCAAGAAAAGTATAGCAGTCCGCAATGAGTTGAGGATAATGATTACCATACCTCATTTCAGAAATATAGGCATAAAAATAATACATATTTTATAAACTCAAGTGTCTCATATATGTGCTTTAATTAGTGTATGTGTATGTATGCAAAGATTAGAATATTCAGATGGTTGTGTGTATTTAAATGCTGTTGTGTATGTGTGTATGTATGTATGTACGTGTATGTACATAGGTGTATGTATTGATAATGTGTTTGTGAATGGCTAAAGGCAACTTCTCAAGACTCCTGAGTGCTTATCAAAACAATTCTTATCTTTCCTTCCATCTGTCTTGAATGTATAACAGTCTTCACTACATTCTACCTTCCCCCACAATTAACTGCACTTTGCTGAGGGTGGGGTAATATCCTTGTTCTTTATTTCTGTTTTTTTTTTTTTTTTGGCTTGTTCAGCATTTTCTTTCTCTTCATGGCTCCTTGTTGGGTTCTTATTCTTTCTTTTCTTTTTCTCTTTCTTTTTCTTATTTCCTTTTTCTTTTTCTTGTTTCCTTTTTCTTTTTCATTTATTCTTTCTTTTCTTTCTTTCATCGACTTTTTCTCTTCTAGTTTTGCTTGACTTTTTTCCCTTGCTGTCATTATCTCTAAATTTTCTTTCTTTCTTTTTTTTTCACTTTCTTGTCATTTTCCATTATTTTCTTTCTTTCTCATTTCCTAGCTCTTTTTTCTTTCTTTCTTTTACATTTCCTCTTTCTTTCTTTCTTTCTTTCTTTCTTTCTTATTTCCTAGTTCTTTTTTCTTTTACATTTCCTCTTTCTTTCTTTCTTTCTTTCTTTCTTTCTTTCTTTCTTTCTTTCTAGCTCTTCTTTCTTTCTTTCTTTCTTTCTTTCTTTCTAGTTCTTTCTTTCTTTCTTTTACATTTCCACTTTCTTTCTTTCTTTCTTTCTTAGTTCTTTTTTCTTTCTTTCCTTTACATTTCCTCTTTCTTTCTTTCTTTCTTTCTCAAATCCTTGTTCTTTAATTTTTTTTGGTCTTTTTCTTTCTCCTTTCCAAGTTTTTTCTTTCTTTTAACTTTTGATTGTTCATATTTAAATTTTCTCCATATAGATATTTAAATCTGATTCTGTGTAGATGTTTTAACAGTTTATATAAATATTTATAGGCATGTATGTGTGTGTGTGTGTGCATGTGTATGAGTGTGCATTTGTGTCCACACACATATCTGCGTGTATGTATTTACCCAATTCCTCCACCATGATCTGGATGTAACACAAAGTCAATTTTTCACTGGAGTATAGCTGGTTTGAATTCCGAGTTTTCTTTCTCCTAGACTGGTTGGCTAACCAAGGCTAAATAAAGAAATATAAAGAATGAGAAAATCCAGAAAAGTGATTTCAATGTCATCCTCATTATCAAGTCATGCTCCAGCACATATTTTCCTGACTCTCTCTCTCCCTCCATCCCAACATTCCATCGCCCCCAGCAGTTTCTCCAAACTACATTCTGTGTCTGCATGGAGCTGATGTAAATACAGTTGGGAAAATAAGTATTTCATCCCCTGATGATTTTAACACCTTACAAAAATAGAAATGGTTTATAATTTTCAGGGTTGCTCCATCTTGAAAGTGAGAGATAGAATATCAAATTAAAAAATTCTAGAAAATCACATTATATACATTATATTAATTTTTGAACATCTATCAGTTTTTATTGAAAAAATAAATATTTCATCTCCTACCAACCAGCAATGATTCAGGCCCCACAGACTGGTTATGTGACCGGGAGGCATATAGACTAGTCCAATCACTCAATTGTTACTCTTAATCAAGTACTCATTACCTGTATCATCATCATCATCATATCGTGCTGGCAGCACGGATATCCCTGACCCTCTCTCGCCACTCCTCCCTATCGTTCATCGCCCTAGGTAGGTCTTCAGGACAACAACCTGTATCCTCACATAGCTGCTGAATGTACGTTCGAGCTGGTCGTCCTGCTTTTGCGCGGCCATGTGTGGGGATCCATAAGAGTACATCTCTTATGAGTTCATCTCTGCTTCTCCAGCAGTGTCCTGCATGTCTGGTTCGCCTAACTTGAATAGTTTTCGTGATAGGGGGCAGGTGGCCGTACAGTTGGTGTTTTGTGGGGTGTTGCTGCCAGGACTTGTTCAGGATTGCACGCAGCATTCTTGTGTAATTGCCATCTAGTTTCTTCTCCAGCCATTTTGTTAGCGTCCATGTAGTGCATCCATGTAGCAGTATCTATGTGACCGCTGCCTGGAAGAAACTGCGTTTCATTT
Source organism: Sepioteuthis lessoniana (assembly GCA_963585895.1). Taxonomy (NCBI): domain Eukaryota; kingdom Metazoa; phylum Mollusca; class Cephalopoda; order Myopsida; family Loliginidae; genus Sepioteuthis; species Sepioteuthis lessoniana. The sequence goes on along the minus strand of OY757908.1, from coordinate 114,737,993 downwards.
TATCGGTTAGGTCTGATTTCCATATAATCGATAGCCTATTGATAGCTGTCCATGCTTTCGTTAACCTCGTTTCGATGTCCTTTTCGGTTGATTCGATGCTGCTTCCTAGGTACGTGAATTTGTCTACTAGTTTAAGTGGGGTTTCTTCTAGAGTGGAGATGTCCCCCGTTTGGTTATAGCACATATATTCCGTTTTGTGTGCATTAACATGGAGGCCTATGCTTGCTGCTGCTCATTCCAAACTATGCAGAAGTGTTTTGGCTTGGTCAGGTGTATTTGCCAGTATCGCTATGTCATCGGCGTAGTCGGCGTCGGTAATTGTTGTTGCGGGGTATCTTCTGCTTCTTTTCTTCGTCAGTTCGAAGCCATTCTCTTTGATTTTGTCAATCGATGTTCTAAGTACGTAGTCTAGACAAATGATAAAGATGTACGGGGCCAGCGTGTCCCCTTGTAGTACTCCTGCTACAATGTCAAAGTATTCTGTGTCTCCATCGGGTGATCGTACTTTAACTTTAGTGTTTCTATAGAGAATCGTTATTGCCGCTACGGTTTCTTTAGGTATGCCGTACGCTAGTAGGATTTGTTCCATCTTTCCTCTGTGAATGGAGTCGAAAGCCTTGGTAAAGTCGACAAATATTAATGTCGCTTGTAGGTTCTTTGCCTGTACACCTTCAAGGATTCTGCGGATGGTTAATATTTGTGAGGTCGTGGATCTATTTCTTCGGAAGCCATTTTGGTTTTTTCTAAGTATGTTGTTGATTTTGGGTTCTATTCGGTTTCGTAGAAGGGCATTGTAGATTTTGGCAGCTATGGATGTAAGTGTTATGCCTCGGTAGTTTTTGGCTAATCCGAGGTCCCCCTTTTTAGGGAAGGGGAGTATGCATCCCTTCATCCATCTATCTATCGGATTTTGATTGTATACTGCGTTGCAGTGTCGGAGCAGTATATCGTCGAATTGTCTGGTCTTCCATACTTCCGGGGGAATTTCGTCCAGCCCTGCAGCTTTCCTATTTTTAATTTTTCTGAGAACCGAGTCGAGTTCTTCTTGTGTGAACGGTCCAAGTTTAATGTCTAATTGTTTGCTAATTATTCTGGTGATTGGTTCATGCGTTATTTTTGGTGGGTTTCCAAGTAAGTTTTCGAAGTGCTGTTTCCACAGTTTTATTCTTTCTTGTTGGTTTGCTGCTTTCAGTTTTGCTTTGGCTGTGTTCTTTCTTCTGCTCACTTCGTTTATTGTTTGCCAGGCTATTCTAGATTGTCTATCTTCCACCGAGTCTCTAATCTTATCTATCTGATTTTGAATGTATTCTGTCTGTTCCTTTATATATATGCCTGCTAATTGATATTGTGCCGTTTTTAGTTTTAAGGCATTTGTGTTTGTTGGGTTTTTTCGATAGTTTTTGGAGGCTGTTTTCACTAGTGCGCATTTTTCTCTCACCGCTAAAGTTTCCCATGGGACTCTATATTTAGTTTTAAGTTTTGTTGGAATGTATTTTGCTGCTGCCTCGAGGTGTGCATTGACGAAATTTTTGTATTCGTCGTTTGGTGTACTTTTTTCCGTCTTTTCTTGTAGTGTTTCGAATCTGTTTCTTAATTCTAATACGTATTTATCTCTTACATCTTTGTTGTTTAATAGGGCCCAGTCATAGTGTTTGGTGGTCACTGTTCGTTTGGCGTTTTTTCGTAAGCTTAACCGTATTTTCGCCGTGACTATTCGGTGATCGGTGGACACACCCTCAAAAGAGGAGTATGCCTCGCAATTCAATGCACTATTCTTCCATTTCTTGTTTATAAGGACGTAGTCTATCTGTGCTTTAGTATTGTTTGCGTACATGTATGTCCATAGTTTGCCCTCTCTTTTTTGGTAGTTTGTATTGAGGCATGCTAATCTATTTTCTATCATGAAATCTGTTAGATGTTGCCCATTCCTATTTGACGTGTTGTGGAGGCTGTATTTGTTGTTTCCGTTTTTCCCAATTTGGGCATTCATGTCTCCGCCAATGACTAACATGTTGTGTTTCGGGATGCTACGCACTAATGAGGATAACTCATTGTAGAAGGTGACTAGTTCAGTTTCTTCACTAACATTGGTGGGGCTGTAGCATGAGATGATTGTTGCTCTGAGGTTTCCGTTAAATGTAGCTGCCATCATTCTAGGTTGTATTTTCTCAACGCTATTAAGCGTTTTTAGTGCTCTAGGTCCTATAAGTAATCCTACCCCTCCTACTGCGGCGTTGACAGAGTTTTTCCATGCGGATACAGTGGCGAGCGACCAGCCATTGCCAGTTTCGTGATATTTGATATCTTCTGTGTGCGTGTATCTGTGTTCTTATATGCATATTATGTCTACCTTATGTTCTTCGGCCGATGCGATTAGCTCTGGGAGTTGTCCTATTCTATTTAAGGTTCTTACGTTAAATGTGGCTATTTGTAGTGTTTGCTTGCATTTTAGTAGTTTTGATTGTTTGAGCTCTGTAGCTGATTTTTCGAACACCGAGGCCAGGGCTCCAACCTCAGCAGGACGCGCCCCTTTTTTACCTGCGCGAAGAGCGATGCGGTTTGTGTAAGTGGTTTGAGTGTGGGTCATGGTTATCTTTCGATGGCTGTTTTATTCTCTTCTATAGAAGCCACTCTTATAGAGGAGCAGCAGTAGTTCCCCGATTGAACTAGCGATTCTGAGCGTAAAGTCGTCAAACTCACGTCCAGAACCAAAATTACACCCCCCTTTTTTTTTGCATACACATGGGAAGCAGCGTAAAGGTATTTGAATAAACCCATGGACGACCAAACTCAATTACCTGTATAAAAGATATTAGTTCACAGAATCATCCAATGAATCAGAATCTAATCTCTCCACAATGGACAAGACAAACGAATTGTCTAAAGACATCCGGGATAAAATTGTATATCTGCACAAGACTGGAATGGGCTACAAGATGATTGGCAAGCAACTAGGTAAGAAGGAGTCAACCGTTAATGTGATAATAAGAAAATGGAAGAAACACCAATTGACTATCAGTCTCGCTCGGTCTGGAGCTCCATGCAAGTTCTCCCAACATGGAGTAAGCCTGATGATGAGAAAGATGAGAGAACAACCCAGAACTATGTGGCAAGGGCTTGTTGATGATCTCAAAGCAGCTGAGACCACAGTCACCAAGATGACCATTGGTAACACACTACGTCGTAGTGGACTGTTATCACATAGTACCAGCAAGGTCCTCCTACTCAAGAAGGCACATATACAGGCCCATCTGAAGTTTGCAAATAAGCACCTGGATGATTCAGAGGAGGGTTGGGAGAAAGTGCTGTGGTCAGATGAGACTAAAATTGAGCTTTTTGGCATCAACTTGACTTACTGTGTTTGGAGGAAAAAAAAATTGACTTGGACCCCAAGAACACCATCCTAACCATTTAGCACAGTGATGGAAACATTATGCTTTGGGACTGTTTCTCTGTTCAGGGAACTGGACAACTACACCAGGTTGAGGGAAAGATGGATGGGGCCAAGAATAGGGAAATCTTGTGTAAAAACCTCCTTGCCTCAACCAGGACACTGAAGATAGGTCATAGATGGGTGTTCCAGAATGACAATGACCCAAAACATACAGTTAAGGCAACAAAGGAGTGGCTCAAAAAGAAGCATATGAAGGTAATGGAGTGGCTGAATCAGTCCCTGAACCTAAATCCTTTAGAGAATCTGGAGAGGGAGCTGAAGATTTGCGTTGCCCAATAACCTATAAACCTTGAGAATTTGGAGAGGATCTGCAAAGAGGAGTGGGCCAAAATCCCTCCGCTGAGATCTGTAAAAACTTGTTAACCAACTACAGGAAACATCTGACTGCTGTGCTTGCCAACAAGGGTTTCTTCACCAAGTAGTAAGTTATGTTTTGCTATTGGGTGAAATACTTATTTTTTTCATTGGTTGGTTGGTTGGTTGGTTGTTTGGGTTTTATGGCATATCAACCTTTGTAGGTTATCTAACACCAAATCCATTTTTATGCAAATAGTCAGTTCTATTTAAAAAAATTCAGTTTAGCATGAGTGCACAGTTTAATTGTCAAAAACATTTCTATTTTAAGCTATTCAGTTTATTCAAACAGTTCTAATTCAGCTAATTCAGTTTAGTATAAATACAGATTTTGTTTACACACAGTTAAAAATCAAAACAGTTCTATATTAAACAATACAGTTTAGTGTAAGTACAGTTTCAATGTCAAAAACAGCTCTATTTCAAACAATTCAGTTTAGCATAAGCACACAGTTTAAATGTAAGTACAGTTTAATTGTAAAAAGCATTTCTATTTCAAGCTAATCAGTTTAGTCAAACAGTTCTAATTCAAGCAATTCAGTTTAGCATAAGTATGCAGTTTAGTTCTATTTAACCCATAAATTGGCCCTATTAGGTGCTACCATTCTGGGCCAAAGCGGACTTGAGAGCAATGGCAATGAAGGGGTGCTCTCCATTCCCCAAAGCTCTAGCATCACTAGAACTTCACCATCAAATTGTTTAGTGTCATATCTAGGACACTCATTGGTGGGGGGTATTACCCCTCTACAGAGGTGAAGTCAGTGTATTTTACAGCCCCAGTCAACTGTGCAACTTATTTTTTCAATAAAATACAAATAAATGTTCAAAATTTAATCTAATGTGATTTTCTAGAATTTTTTAAAATATTCTCTCACTTTTAAGACAGACCAACCCTGAAAATTATTGACCGTTCCTATTTTTGTAAGATAGCAAACTCAGAAAATCAGCAGAGGATGAAATATCTATTTTCCCCACTGTAAGTTGTTGCTGGTCATACAACACTGACATGCCCATGTATCGGACTCCATAGAAGAATGTCACTTAAGAGTTTGTCTTTTCTAATCCAGCAGTGTCCTTTATGTCTTGCTTGTCTTACTTGGATGGTTTTTGAGATAAGACTTTTATTTAGAGGGAAATTAAAAAGGAAAGAAGATACAAAAACAGAAAAATGAATATGTGAAGATATGTTTATAGTAAAACTAAAACAGTCAAGTACTTATTAAAATGTTATCATGTTAGGCCTTTGTCAAATGCTGACAACATAAACTAACATTATGACTGGGCTAAATAATCCTTTGAAAGCAGGAATTTTGAAAGTATGAAAAAAAAACAAAAAAAAAAACATATCAAGTCTTTATGGCATGCTGAATTGAAAGAGGGTTGAATTAATACATTTCCTTTAAAAACCTAGTGGAAGGAATCCCCATGACGTGGTGGCTAAAGTGCTAGACTGCGAAATCGTAGCAAGTGAGTTTGAACTCTCATTGTGTTATCATATTCACTTTTGAACTGATACACTTGCAAGTAAGTGTAAATTGTTGACCTGTTTAAAATGATTGTGAAGATAAATCATTGGACTGTATGTTATATAGTCATCTACAGCATCACAATGACACAATAATAATGACAGATGCATAAAGGAAGACACAGGAAGACTTCTTTAACAATTTTTTACCTCTCACTTTATTGCAAGGGTTCGAAAGGGTTGTTCAAGGGTTGCATATGAGAGGGAGCTGGAGATCGAACATAACTGCAATATTTTGATCCCACTGTTATGACCGTCACGTTGTGTCTTTCTTGTTCTTTAGTGCTGTTCAACCGGAGGCCTAGGGCCCACTGCTGGATGCTGGCTTTCTTTATTGCATCTTATCAGCATCTTCTCTGGACCCCAAACTCCATCGGGGTTTCCGAGGGCCCCCTCGGTCGGGTGTGGCTTTCCCTACCACATCTCGTCTCCAACAGTCTGGAATTCTACTGGCAACTGCTTCTTGGACTCGAACTCAACTGAGTTAAATAATAATTCAACGCCCACACGATCGCCCACTGGATCTTTGAAATCGAATGTTTAATCGTCATCAAGCGGAAATAACTGTCATGCAGTTCAGAGGTCACTCTCTTCCGGTGCATCAGTCTGTATTGGCACAGTGGGACCTTAACCTTGTCCAATATTATAAGCCTTAATCCGTCCACGTGATCTCTTTTGAATGTGTCACTTCCTTCCGGTGCATCACCTTGGAATAGCATTTTTTTGGTCCGGGTCGAAGGTCAAAACATAACATGTATATAATTGGAGACAATAAATAGTACACTGGCTCTGACAAAATAATCCAACAACATTTGACATACTGTAAAACCAGCCAATCAACAAGATATTGCAAGTATGTAGGAAGTGTTTACCTATTTAAAATGATTGTGAGAATAAATTATTGGACTGTATATAATTGGAGACTTTAAATGGTACACTAGCTCTGACATTAAATAATCAAAGTTTAAAATGCTGTAAAAACCAACCAACCAACCAACCAATCAACAGTATTGAAAAAGGAAAAAAAGACCATCCTTAATTTTCAACTGCTTCACTGAACAATATTCTTCCTCTTCTGTCATTTTTGAATCTGACGCTTACATTTTGCAAAGCCCAACTGGTAAATATCACGAAGTTGGTTGTGGTTTAATACTGGTTATCTGCTAGACAGGGATAACCTTCACCTTTCAAGCTATAGGTTAGATAATGCTTCTACCGTTTTCCTCATGCTTTGGCATTAAATACCCCACAAATGTTGATATGTCATTAAACAAGAGAAACCTAATGGGAAAAATCTGGATTTGTCTCTATAGCAATTGTAAAATGCTACTGCATTCCACTATCTTTAATAGCATCAATATAAAATTTGGCCATGGAAATTTGATGTATGCATGTTAGCTTTTTAAATAAAGTTGAATTTTCTAGAATTAAAAAATAAGGTATAATAGCTAAATAGACCCTTGAAAGCAGGTATCCCAAGAGGATGAAAAAAATGAAAATAAAAACAATGTCAATTCATTATGGCATGCAGATTTGAAAGAGGGTTGAAATTATGTTTTATTCTTTAAAAATCTGGATGTGCAACGATGGCAGTTGATTGTTTGCCTTTTCTTATGCCCATGATGGGATATAGGAAAAATCACCCTGGAGGCAAAAAGCAGTAATCTCCACTACTTCAAGTCTTTTAGAAAACCATAAAATAAGGTACTTTATTTCTACCAATACTCTGGGGGGGTTTTGGTGGTGTGGGAAGCGCTTGTGGTGGAGTGATTATTATAAGAAATAGAATCAGTGACCTGAGTTCAAACCATGGACAAGGCTGTTTGCATTTCACTTTGCACTAATGCCCTTCGGAAAGGTATGAATCCATCTCTTAAGGCCTGTTTACCAAAACTGTTCTCATTCCCCAATGATATCTGTATTGGAAAAATTTGGTCTAAAAAAATCTGCTATCAGGTTACACTAACCATGTTTTCAAGCTGGCTTATATAGGGAAAAAACAAAAATCTTCTGAGTTAATTTATTGATCAGGGCTTTTGATATGAGCAAATATCCTGCTCACTTTTATTATGAGCTAATCAGATAAACGCTCATGGCCCCTGACTTAAGGAGAAACCCCGAAAATGTGGCCTTTATTTTATGCCATAAAGAAGATTAAATTTGATTGTTTTTATCTGAAAGAAGAAAATGAATTCTGTTTTGATTCAAAATAAAATCTTTAAAAAAAGAAAGAAAAAGTAAAACAAGAAAAAAATTCCTAAATTTATTTTTTCTATTTTGGATTTGCAAAAAAAGATCTTGAACTGAAAATTTTTACAACAAAAAAGTTCCTAAATTTATTTTTTCTATTTTGGATTTGCGAAAAAAGATCTTGAACTGAAAATTTTTACAACAAAAAATTTCAAAAATTTATTTTTTCAATTTTGGATTTGCGAAAAAAGATCTAGAACTGAAAATTTTTACAACAAAAATGTTCCTAAATTTATTTTTTCAATTTTGGATTTGCGAAAAAAGATCTAGAACTGAAAATTTTTACAACAAAAAAAGTTCCTAAATTTATTTTTTCTATTTTGGATTTGCAAAAAAAGATCTTGAACTGAAAATTTTACAACAAAAAATTTCAAAAATTTATTTTTTCAATTTTGGGTTTGCGAAAAAAGATCTTGAACTGAAAATTTTTACAACAAAAAAAGTTCCTAAATTTATCTTTTCTATTTTGGATTTGCAAAAAAAGATCTAGAACCGAAAATTTTTACAACAAAAAATTTCAAAAATTTATTTTTTCAATTTGGGATTTGTGAAAAAAGATCTTGAACTGAAAATTTTTACAACAAAAAAGTTCCTAAATTTATTTTTTCTATTTTGGATTTGCAAAAAAAGATCTTGAGCAGAAAATTTTTAAAACAAAAAAAGTTCCTAAACTCATTTTTTCTATTTTGGATTTGTAAAAAAGATTTTGAGCCGAAAATTTTTACAACAAAAAAATTGTCTAATACAAATGTAAATCACAAGGACCAATTACTGTTTGTGAAAAGCAGCAGTAACTTTAAAACTTAAACTCAAGAAGCCCCATCATTTCATTTGGTGTCTTGGGCATAACATAAATGTGCATCTGGTGGTGAGACTCTTGTTTTGGATCTCTGGGAAGAGTGAAGTCATTCCTCTGAGACATTACTCCCAGGTCCACTATGAAATGTTTGCCTCTTTAAAATGATTGTGAACTAAACTCAAGGACTTGCAAATTATTATTATTTGGTATGAAAACCACCATTCTTCTTCCAACTATGAGTAAATAGTGGGGCAGACTGGACTCTTTAATCTTTGTAGTGCAACTGGTCTAGAAGAAGGAAAACTCTGAATTCAAATCTATTAACTTCCACAAAAAATTTCACCTTGTGTCATATTCTCGTCATGCAGAGGGGTTGGGTAAATACATACTCTACACTTCTCTGAGCTCCAGAACAGAAGCTTCACCACCAGATGCAGTTTAGTGTCATAAACAGGATATGACTTATAAACAGGACTTGACGTTATTTTTAAAAAGTTTTTTAAACTACACAAGTAGACTGATAAGTTCATATGATAATGTCGTATCTGCTGTTGATTACTTTTTTGACCAATGGGATCCAAGCACTGCAACACTGATGGAAGAAGTGTGTTGACTACGAGAGGAACTATGTTGAAAAATAAACCCCCTTTAGTTACATACCATAGGAGTATCTTGGTTAGTCTATGAATTTTTCAGCCAACCATCATATATTAATAGATTTTGGAGGTGCCCGTGGTGTAGTCGTTATCGCCGTAGGAAATGAACACGGCGATACGAGTTCAAATCCTGGACGATACTGATTGCATTTCACATAGCACTAATACCCTTGGGAAAGATATGAATCCAATTATTCTCCCTCCAGCTATGGGTAAATAGTTGAACAGACTAGGTTCTTCAGCCTTGGTTAGGCAACTAGCCAAGGAGAAGGAAAACTCTGAATTCAAACCTGTTAAACTCCGCTTAAAAATTGACCTTGTGTCATATCTTGCTCGAGCGGAGGGGTTGGTAAATAGTATCATATATTAATAGATTGGCACTCATGGTAACCTGAGTTATGAATCACCCTTCCATTGCCATTACTCCCAGGTCCACTCTAAACTACAGGTCAAATATATCTGCTGGGGAAAATGTTTAAAAATCATTTTGAGCTACATTAATATATTGGTACTCGTAATATAGTGGTTATCATCAGGGGAAACAGAACTGACAATCTTGGATCAATTCTTGGACAAAGCAGTTTGCATTTCCCTTTGCACAAATGCCCTTTGGAAAGATATGAAGCCATCTCTTTAAGCCAGTTTACCAAAACCTTTCTCATTCCCCAATGATACCAGCATTAGAAAAATTTTGTCTAAAAAGTCTGCTCTCTGGTTACACTAACCATGCCTTTAAGATGGCTTATATAGGGAAAAAATATAAATCTCCCGAGTTAATTTGTTGATCAGGGCTTTTAATATGAGCAAATGTCCCTGCTCGCTTGTTACTCCTTTTATTGTGAGCTAATCAGATAAATATTCATGGCCCTTTCTCTTGAAGAGAAACCCCGAAAATGTGGTCTTTATTTTATGCTTTTGTCCCTGTTGCATACAGACCCTTGACTGAACTGTCATTCTGAGATTCTGTAAAAAGGACGCACCTGTCGAAATAAGGGGAGAAGTCATGTGTTGAACAGAAATGTGTGTGTGTTACGAAATGATATATGCAGATGCCCATGTGAAATTAGGGCAGTGTCAGTCTTGAGTCAGTCTTAGCTTGTAGTCATGGGAGTACCAGCAAGTGCCTGGCACCCCACCAAGGCAGTGGCCCACAGCGAGCCTCTGGTTGAGTACCCACTGGGCAAGGAGCAGAAGTAATAAGTGGGGCCTTGAAGATAACACTGTGTGGTATGGTCAAGAGAAGTTATGGCTCAATGAGGCAGTCTTCATTCATCTCCCTCTGTCCTTTTGTCTCTCTCACATCAAAGAAGCTTTGTTTCCAAGATGAATAAAGAGAGTTATATATCTTATAACTAAGTGTTGTGGTTTCTTCCTTCATCATGGCTATATAATATCCAACCCAGGAGTAAGTAAGGTAGGCTGGCTTTATTAGCCTTGGTACAGAAACCAGTCTAGGAGAAGAAAAACTCTGAATTCAAACTGTTGCATTCTGGTTAGTGAACGCTTGTAATATTAGATAAAGGACAAACCACAATATGAAAAGAAATAGAGATATATTCACAGGAAAAAGTATATACAATAGAGAGACTATTAGTGGACAAGAACATAGGATTAGTGAATACAGAATAAAGATATAGTCCAACGATAGTATTGGCTTCCGTTATTACGGTAGCAAGTAAGGTGATCTGGTGCGATCTCCAGTCTCCAACGCTCTAATACTATTCCTTTAAGAAGCTGCTCTTCACCTTCTAGTCTGCCCTGGTATTAGTAGCTACTGCTATATATGGCAGATGGACTAGTTCATTGTGTGGAAAAAGGTGGGTGATACCCAACACAAACTAGCTATGCTCTGCTTGAAAATTGACCTTGTGTCACATCCTACCCATGGTGGAGGGGTTGAGTGAATACATATATTGAGATTGAACCCCGGTCTCCCGAGCTATTGGCAAACACTCTAGTCATTCAGCCAATGTCCTATTGACATTGTAATAAACAAGTTCGAACTCCAGTTGTATTACCAAATTTACATTCTGACTAATGCACTTGGGAAAGGCATGAACCCACTTATCCCTACCCCAACTATGGATTAAATAGCATCACTGCGATTCTACAAGGATGGCTTTGCCATTAGATAACCAATTATGATTGATATGCCATTAAACAAAGAAATCAAACCAACTAAAGAGAAAAAAATCTTTATTTATATATATATATATATACCAACCCCTCTTCCATTTAAGCAGGATGACACATTGTCAAATTTTGAGCAGAGTTTAACTTGTTTGAATTCCTAGTTTTTCCTTCTCTGAGACCAGTTGCCATAGCAAGATGAAAGAGCCCAGCCTGCCCTATTATTTAATTTTAGTTTGAGAGAGAATATTTAGATTCATACCATTGGCAAGGGTATTAGAACTATGTGGAATACAAACAACCTCATCCAGGATTTGAACTTAGATCACGATATCCATTTCCTTTGTTAATGACCATTACACCATGGGATATAAATAATAATAATAATGATAATAACATTATATTTAGTTGCAGTATCAGTATTTTAAGAGCAAATGTGTTAACAGTTCACAAACATTAATTCAAGCAGATCTATTTGACCCACATGGGACCATATCATGGATGACCACTCTGGGTTAAAGTGAAACTAGGAGTAATTGCCATAAAGGTGTCCCTTCACACTCCTTAGAGCTTCAGAACTGGTGTCTACCCCCACCCTGATGCAGTTTAATTTCATACACAGAACAGTCTTTTTGTGGCAAAAGGAGATGCGGGAGGGTTATTCAAGGTTCTGTTAACAGGACAATTACTTTTATTATAAAAGTCATTCCTACTAGAGAATGATGTTTAAGAAGTTATTTTTAACTCACTGATTTTAGGTTCAATTAGTAGGGCTTTATGGTATATTAACCATTGTTGGTTATTTAATACCAAATCCTGTTCTTTTTTTTTTGTTTGGGTTTTATGGCATATCAACCTTTGTCCATTTTTATACCAATAATCAGTTCTATTTCAAACAATTTAGTTTTGCTGGAGTACACAGTTTAATTGTCAAAAACATTTCTATTTCAAGCTATTCATTTTATTCAAACAGTTCTAATTCAGCTAATTCAGTGTAGAATAAGTACAGATTTTGTTTACACAGTTAAATGTCAAAGCAGTTCTATATTAAACAATTCAGTTTAGTGTAAGTACAATTTCAATGTCAAAAACAGTCCCATTTCAAACAATTCAGTTTAGCTTAAGTACACAGTTTAAATGTAAGAACAGTTTAATTGTAAAAAACATTTCTATTTCAAGCTGTTCAGTTTAGTCAAACAGTTCTAATTCAAACAATTCAGTTTAGCATAATGCTATTAGTTCTATTTAACCCATAGATAGTGCCCTATCAGGTGCTACCACTCTGGGCTAGAGTGGACCTGGGAACAATGGAAATGAAAGGGTACTCCATATTCCCCAAAGCTCCAGCATTACTGGAGCCGCACCATTAGATTGTTTAGTGTCATATCCAAGACACTCGTTGGGTGGCGGGGGATGATCTTACCCCTCAGCTGTGAAGCAGTCAGTGTATTCTACAGCCCCAGCTGACTGGGAGAAATCCTGTTTTTACATATATATTAAATATATGATTTGTAAACACATTTTGTATGTACTCACAGTTAAATGATGAAACAGTTCTATTTCTAAAAATTCAATTTAGCATAAGTCAAAGTTAAATGGTTTCAAGTATTGCTATGTATCACTAACAATTCAATTAAACATCAGTCATATGTTTACTCACAGTTAAATGACCAAACAGTTCTATTTCTAACAATTCAATTTAGCATAAGTCATTTGTTTTCAATCAGTGTAAATGTCAAACAGTTTTATTTGACCTATTGATAGGACCCTATCAGGTGCTACCACACCAGGCCAGAGTGGGCCTGGTAGCTCTGGTAATGAAGGGGTACCCTGCATGCCCCAAAGCTTCAGCATTACTGGTGCCTCTCCATCAGATTGTTTGGTGTCATATCCAGGATACTCATTTGCAGAGATGCAGTCAGTGTATTCTACAGCCCCAGCCAACTAGGCAGCCATTGATTTTAGAGGTACGTCTAGTTTTTAGTGGTAGTCCCTCTGTTATGTCTTTCATTCTGGGACGATTTATGCTTTCTAACTATCTCATTTCATTGTGAAAAGATTTTAATAAACATGTCGTTAATGCTTTGTACCAGCAAATAATTGAATGATATTTCAAATAATTAATGAGTAATTACATGTGATTGCTTTTTAATTCAAAATTGGGTCAAATTACAGCCAATTTTCTTCAGTTGAAAAAATTAAAAAGAAGAATTTAATGTGTAAAAATATCAATTTAATATCAAAATGACAGTTAAAATTGCACATAAAAAGCTATGTTTCTTTGATTTTAGTTCATAAGATTTTTTAAAGAATGTAACTCTTTTTTTATTAGAATTTTTTAAAATTTTTTTTCTTTTTTTTTTTTGCTTATTTATTTCTTAGAAATCTATCTTTGGAAATTAGAATCACTAACAGAATAGGCTGATCGTCAGAAACCATTTCCATTATCTTCTTTGGAATCATAAAAAAATAGATTCTAAAAAAAAAGTCTTTTTTTTTTAAATATGGAAAAATACAAATGAAAGTTATTTAAATAATGTCTTCATCTCTAACTGAAAACAAAATCAAGAATAACAGTTTTCTTATAGAATTTTTTTTTTTTTTTATCAAGAAGGAATTTGGACAATTATCGTCTTTGTAAGATCCAATTTAAATTTTTCTTTTTTTGCAATCGATAATTTTCCTTTATTGGAACTGATTTCCAAGTAAACAATGCATGAAAATGTCGCATTAAATTCTTAATAATACAGAAACGAAAAGCACAAAATATCGATAGATCTTATATGATCAACAGAATTCCTCAAAATCTAACCTGCCAATTAGAATAAACTGACTGTATCTCCTGCAGAGATACAAGACTCCACCAAAATGGAAATGTCCTGTTTATGACACTTAATCGCATCTGGTGGTGAGGCTTCAGTTCTGGAGTTCCGAGAAGTGTAGAGTATGTATTTACCCAACCCCTCTGCATGACGAGAATATGAAAAAAGGTGAATTTTTTAGTGGAAGTTAATAGATTTGAATTCAGAGCTTTCCTTCTTCTAGACCAGTTGCACTGCCAAGATTTAAGAGTCCAGTCTGCCCCACTATTTACTCATAGTTGGAAGAAGAATGGTGGTTTTCATACCAAATAATAATAATTTGCAAGCCCTTGAGTTTAGTTCACAATCATTTTAAAGAGGTAAATATTTCATACAATAAATACAGTATCAATGTTTTACTGTATCAATGTATGTATTCACTCAACCCCTCCACCATGGGCAGGATGTGACACAAGGTCAATTTTCAAGCAGAGCATATCTAGTTTATGTTGGGTATCACCCACCTTTTTCCAAAGACTCAAAAAATGGTACTTGATCCCACCTTGCTTAACAAGGTTTGGATCAAGGGTAAAGTGAAGCAATCCAGGAAAAGGAGTAGGGCCTTCCCCTACACTTCAGTGTGATACTATTTACCAACCTCTCCGCTCGGGCAGGATATGACACAAGGTCAATTTTTAAGCGGAGTTTAGCAGGTTTGAATTCAGAGCTTTCCTTCTCCTAGACTAGTTGCCTAACCAAGGCTGAAGAACCTAGTCTGTCCTACTATTTACCCATAGCTGGAGGGAGAATAATTGGATTCATACCTTCCCCAAGAGTATTAGTGCTATGTGAAATGCAATCAGTTTCGTCCAGGATTTGAACTCGTGTTGCCGTGTCCATTTCCTACGATGATAATGACTACACCACGGCCACCTACACTTCAGTGTGATAGCTATTGAAAAGGGAGCCTTCGGGTCACCCTTGACTAAGGTCACCAACTTTACTTCCTTATTACATTGTCGCAGTCCAGCACTTTAGCCATGATGCCACAAGGACTCCAACTTTTTTATCTGTTTGAAATAATAGTGAACTTTATTAATATATAGGCCCATAAAACATTTGTCAGCATCCCTTGATGATGATGACAGCATAATTTCTCTTGACTTTATCTCAGAATCCATTCTTATCATTCACCATTTTTGGTAAGTCCATTAAACTGCCCCTAGTGTCCACACAGAATTGCTGAATGTAATTGTTTGCTGGTCAGCCAACACAGCTGTGTACACATATAGGATTCTACTGGAGAATGCTGCTTATAAGGTTTCCCTTACTTGTCCTGCTTATCTTTCGTGGCTAGTTTGTGAGATGAGTGGTAAGTGGCCATACATCCATGATTTTGTTGGGTGCTGTTTCTCAAATTTGTTCAAAACAGCACACAACATCTTTGCATAATTATTAAAGAATAAGTGGTGCAAACTATACAATAATACTGACATGACTACAGCTTGGAAGAAGTCTAATAAAAAGAAACATAAGCGGTGCAACCATACAGTAGTACTGACATGGCTACAGCTTAGAAGAAGTCAAATAAAAAGAAACATAAGTGGTGCAACCATACAATAGTACTGACATGACTACAGCTTAGAAGAATTCCCATTTTATTCTAACAGAGAGATCAGATTTCCATTTGGTCATTAATTTTGCTATAGTAGTCCAGGATTTACCTATTCGTATGCTAACATAGCTTTCACTAGATGAGGTATTGCAACCAAGGTCTGTGAACTGGTTTCTCAATTTCAGAGGCTTGCCAATTAATAAGGAGATGACACCATCTTGATTAAAATGCATGAAATCAGTTTTATCTATATTCACATAGAGACCAATGCCACTTACTGCCTGCTCCAGGCTTTACACCAGAGATTTGGCTTGATCTGGTACATTTTACAAGAAGCACCAAATCTTCAGTGTAATCTACATCAGAAATAGTTTCTGCATAATCATTTTCTTTCATTAGATCTATTGATGATTGTAGAACATAATCTAGACAGATTATAAATAGATAAGATGTTAATGTATCTCTTTGCAGGATTCCAGCAAAAATATCAAAGAAATCAATGTCACCATCAGGTGAGCAAACCATTGCTTTTGTATTTTTGTAGATCATTGTAGTGGTGACAGTTTTTTGTATTGTTCAATTTCTGTAGATGAGCTGATTGATGCACTGTCCATCTTGCAGTTTGACAACTGTGTTAAACATGGTTTGTCATTTGAATCACTATCAACTCAGAAGAAATGCATTACCCATCATCAGATACACCTCTGCTTTCATGTCAGATGTCATTTTATCAGACTGCTACACAGATGCTATTAACAAAAGAAATAACATTGAGAAAGAAAGAAAGAAAGAAAGAAAGAAAGAAAGAAAGAAAGAAAAGGAAATTTTGGAAGAAAGAAAGAGAGAAACAAAAGAAATTAAAACATTAAGAAAGAAAGAAATAAAGAAAGAAAAAAGAGGAGTAAATGATATTAAGCAAAAAAAAAAAAACAAGCAATAGACATTAAGAAAGAAAGAAAGAAAGAAAGAAAGAATATTAAGGGAGAAAGAAAGAAGAAAGAAACAAGCAATAGAAAGAAAGAAAGAAAGAAAGAAAGAAAGAAAGAAAAGAGACAAGGATATTAAGGAAGGAAGAAAGAAGCAAGCAATAGACATTAAGAAAGAAAAAAAAAGAAAGAAAGAAAGAAAGAAAGAAAGAAAGAAAGAATATTAAGGAAGAAAGAAAGAAACAAGCAATAGACATTAAGAAAGAAAGAAGAGAAAAAGATTAAAGAAGAAAGAAATAAAGCAAGCAGTAGAAAGAAAGAAAGAAAGAAAGAAAGAAAGAGACAAGGATATTAAGGAAGGAAGAAAAAGCAAGCAATAGACATTAAGAAAGAAAGAAAGAAAGAAAGAAAGAAAGGAAGAATATTAAGGAAGGGAGAAAGAAACAAACAATAGACATTAAGAAAGAAAGAAAGAAAGAAAGAAAGAAAGAAAGAAAGAAAGAAAGAAAGAAAGAAAAGAGACAAGGATATTAAGGAAGGAAGAAAGAAGCAAGCGAGAGACATTAAGAAAGAAAGAATATTAAGAAAGGAAGAAAGAAGCAAGCAATAGACATTAAGAAAGAAAAAAGAAAGAAAGAAAGAATGAATATTAAGAAAGAAAGAAAGAAGCAAGCAATAGACATTAAGAAAGAAAAAAAAAAGAAAGAAAGAATGAATATTAAGAAAGAAAGAAAGAAGCAAGCAATAGACATTAAGAAAGAAAAAAAAAAGAAAGAAAGAATGAATATTAAGAAAGAAAGAAAGAAGCAAGCAATAGACATTAAGAAAGAAAAAAAAAAGAAAGAAAGAATGAATATTAAGAAAGAAAGAAAGAAGCAAGCAATAGACATAACCAAGAAAGAAAGAAATATCATTTAAGAAAAAAGCAGCACTTTTCATATTCATTAGACCAAGTTCTGTGCAACTTTTTTGTGTTTCCTGAACTGAAAATTTATTTCAGCAGTGTGGATAAGAAAGACATTAAAAGAAAAAGTTTTCTTTAAAAGAAAGAGAAGTTTCATAAGTGCATCAACCAATGATAAACTCACTGGAATAACTGTATTGAATACCAAGGGAACCATTCCGAAGAAAATGATTATTTTATTCATTGTTAATTTCTGTCTTCAGTTTCAATACTCTTTTTTACTAACACCAAATTCAAGGAGCACAGCAAATTTAACTAGTTGGGAGTAAAGGAAACCATAATTCTGGTTATATTTTATTAGTTGTTATGTACCCTGGCAAGGTTTTAGTTTTTCTTACTGTTTCCTTTACCATAACTGATCCGCTTAGCTTTGATTATTTTGGATGCTCTGTTGGCTCAGGCAGTAGAAAATGCAAACTGCACCCTTGTAGAAGGATAAAACTCCCTCAGTCGGGACACTTGCTGGCTGTGTGTAGTCACTTGTAATGCCTGAGGATGGGATCCTGGCAGCTGAGTGATCTGGGACCCAGGCTCTTAGTTGTCACATGACATGCAATGCTCCAATTTGGCTTTTTCAAGGGCTAGACAGGTGATCAGAGAGGCCTGATCCGATCACTTTGCTGGCCATGTCAAGCCTTAGTACCTATCGGATTGAGTCCCACTTGTATTCTTCAAATTGCTCTCATGGCAAACAAACACCCAACACTTTTTATCTTAAGGTGCCAAAAAGATGGTGGCTGAGGGTCAACTGTTTTGATTGGCTTGGCTTGGTTTGTTTTGGTTTTATGGCATATCAACTACCGTAGGCTATTTGATGCCAAATCCTCTTTATATATATATATTAAATATATATGATTTGGTTTTAGTTGTGTTTTATGGCATATCAACTATTGTAGGTTATTTAATGTTAAATCCTCTTTATACATGTATATTAAATATATATGATTTGGTTTGGTTGGATTTTATGGCATATCAACTACCGTAGGCTATTTGATGCCAAATCCTCTTTATACATATATATTAAATATATATGATTTGTAAACACATTTTATGGAAAACATTTTAAAATGAGTCTGAGGTCTTTTGTTTGCACACAGTTAAGTGATTTCAAGTATTGTTATATAACAGTCACAATTCATTCGCTTGCATACAGTCAAATAGTTCTAATTATTGCTATGTAATATCAATAATTTAATTAAGGTACATGGTGAAAGAATTTCAAGTATTGCTATTCAATGCTAATAATTCTATTCAATTTTATTCATTTATTTGCACACTATTAGATGGTTTTATTTATTGTTACGTATCACTAACAATTTAATGAAACATCAGTCATTTGTTTCCACACAGTTAAATGATCAAACAGTTTTGTTTCTAACAATTCAATTTAGAATAAGTCATTTGTTTACACACAGTTTAAATGTCAAACAGTTCTATTTGACCAAAAGACAGGACCTTGGAGGTGCTACCATTTCCGGTCAGAGTGAACCTGGGAGCGATGGCAATGAAAGGATACTCCCAAATTTCACGGCCTGGAGCCTCACCATCAGATTGTTTAATGTCATGCACAGCGCACTTGTTGGGGTGGGATCTTACCCCTCTGCATTGATACAGATGGTGTATTCTACAGCCCCAGCTGACTGGGGTGTACTGTTTTGAGAGTTACAGTTGATGAAAATTATTTCTACTAATTTATTAATGAACAAAAAATCATATACAATAAAAACAAGATTTGTCATTAGATATCCCCCAAGAATTGAACTGCCATTAAAAAATAACCAAACCAAACAAAACCAAACAAAACCAAACCAAACTAATTTTTTTCTTGGAAGTTTTAGACATCTGAAATGCCAAAGAATTTTATCAGCGATTGGTTTGGTGTGGTTTGTTGGATTTTATGGCATATCAAGCCTTGTAGGCTATTCTATGCCAAATCCATTTTTATGTAAATAATCAGTTCTATTTCAAACAATTCAGTTTAACATGAGTACACAGTTTATTTGTCAAAAACATTTCTACTTTAAACTATTCAAGCCGTGATATATAACAATTCAGTTTAGTATAAGTACAGTTTCAATGTCAAAAACAGTTCAATTTCAAATAATTCAGTTTAGCATAAGTACGCAGTTTAAATGTAAGTACAGTTTAATTGGAAAAAAAAACATTTCTATTTTGAGCTATTCAGTTTAGTCAAGCAATTCTGATTCAGCTAATTCAGTTTAGAAAAAGTACAGATTTTGTTTACACACAGTAACATGTCAGAACAGTTCTATGTTAAACAATTCAGTTTAGTGTAAATACAGTTTCAATGTTAAAAAACAGTTCTATTTGAAATAATTCAGTTTAGCACAAGCATGCAGTTCAAATGTAAGCACTGTTCAATTGTCAAAAAACATTTCTCTTTCAAGATATTCAGTTTAGCATAAGTATGGCGTTAGTTCTATTTAAACCATAGATAGGCCCCTATCAGGTGCTACCACGCCGGGCCAGAGTGGACCTGGGAGTGATGGCAATGAAGGGGTGCTCCGTATTCCCCCAAGGTCCCAGCATTACTGGGATCTCACCATCAGACTGTTTAGTGTCATATCCAGGATACTCATTGGAGGGGGTCTTACCCCTCTGCAGAGGTGCAGTCAGTGTATTCAACAGCCCCAGCCGACTGGGCAATTATCCACAATTATTACAGTTTTAATCATAGCATATTATGACAGTTGTATATGAAAAACAATCATGTCTGCTTTTTAATGATGACTGTATTTGAACTAAGTATATGTTGTTTTTCATATCATAGCCCAATACTGAGTAAATTGGGTTGTTATATCTATAATATATATGTATTTATTATAGAATACATTACAAATATTTTTCTTATAGAAAAGTATTACAACTTAGAAAGAAATAGATTGTCAGTGGTCAGGAATTAAAGTAAGTATTACTCAGGATTGGTTGGTTGAGTTTTATGGCATATCAACCCTTGTGGGTTGTTAAATATCAAATCCTGTTCATACATATATGTATATTAAATATATATGATTTTTGAACAAGCATTACTGAGTAAATAGGGCTGTTGTAATATAACATATAAGGTTGTCACAATATACTACAATATAATATAAGAACATTCATTATAGAATTGGACTACAAATGATTTTGTTATAGAAATGCATTGCAATTAAAGAAGAAAGGGATTTGTCAGTAGTCAGTAATTTTTGCAACCATTACTGAATAAATAGGACTCTTATATATTTTGATAATTTCTTCTCCCCTTTTTTCTTACTTTATAGATGAAATTCTGTTTTTAAATTGTAATAATAAACTCCAACCGTAAATTAATTTGGCATTTATTTTGTTCTGGTCTTCTCCGTTTCAAGAACTCAAGTCCATCTTAAAAATCCAAGCTTTCAAATAAAATCAGACAATTATTGATTCTCAACTCCCACCTTCACCTGGCTTTTCCCTCTTACCCTTACTATATATTCCTCCCACTTACTCTCTTTTCCTCTTCCTACTACCATCACTCTAAAAGAATTTCCCACTCTAATTATTCTTACTGCCTTCTGCCTCCTACTTTCATTTTGTCTCTACTTTCAGACCCCATTTTGTTTCTGCTTCCCACCATCATATACAGCTTAACTTCTCACCTTTTTTTTAAACTTCCACTTTTACTCTATCTCAAAGTTCACCTCTTACCTTATATCTTCTTCTCACCCTCACCTATTCTTTCTCTAATCTGCATGTTGGCTCTGCTTTCTACTTTCATTTATCTCCTCATACTTTCACCCTTGCAGTCTTTATTTGCAATGTTTTTTTTTTTCTTGTCACTTTTCTTCAGTTCAAAATTATACCAGTTGATAGGCTGGTAATGAGCCTCGCTAACATGGCTCCTGAAATGGAACTTCTTACCTCCTCTCTGGTCTAAATATAGAACTAAACCTACAAGTGCACAAATTACCTTTGAAAAGGATTCTATAACATTCTTATTTTTCATGGGTTACTTATCTATCAATATATCTATCTATCTATTGCCCTCTCCCTATCTCTCTCTATCTCTCTCCTTCCTTCCCTTCCTCTCTCTTTATCCCTCTCTCTCTCTCTCTATATATATATATATATATATATATATATCCCACTCTCTATCTCCCCCTCCCTCTTTCTCTGTATATATATATATATATATATTACAGCAGGGTATGGTTGTCACTATCTCACCTGATGGGTTTGTGGCAGACCAAATGCGGTATAATGAGAGTGCTCAATATCTATGATAGAGCTATTATGTGATATAATCATACATAAATATGTATTAGTTTTGATATATACCAAATAACATGGATGCTATTAGATATATATATAAATGCTTGCATCCATGCTATTAGATATATATAAAAACTAATATATATTTATTATCATATCATATATATATTTATTATCATATCCTATATATATATATATATATATATATATATATATATATATATATATATATATATCCCCACTCAGTCAATTGTATTCTTTCTCTCTCTTTCAATAGCCTTTCCATTCCCTCACTTGATCTCTCTTTCTTTCTTATTACTCTCTCTGATGTTCTCAGTGTCTCACTTCATAATTTTCTTTCTTAACCTTTTTTTTTTGCACCAGTATCTCTTTTCCAGTCTCTTCTTTCCTTTTGTGTCTCTTTCATTGTCTCTTTTGTGAACATTTCACTTCTTTTATCCATTGTTTTTGGCTCTATTTTTCTTTTCTTTTTTTTTTCTTTCACTGTCACTTATTTTATGACTGTCTCCAGGTCTGACATCTTTCTTTTTCTTGTAAACATTATACCATGTGGATACATAAAACTACTACCCACCCGAGAAAGAGATCATCTTTTAAAATCAAAGTTCTCTCTTTATCATGCTGAGTGTGTGTTACCCTCCTAGAACTTAAACTGGAACCTCTGAAATCCTGACCTCTATTCCAAGGCTCTATGAAGTTCAGACTTTCTTATTCTTCCTCTTCTTTTGACAAAGGTTTGAAATAAAATCTACTATACTCTCCAAAAAGTAATTAAAAAATAACTACTAGGTCTTATACACAATGTTAAAATATCAGGTGGCCAATTTTTTACCCAGACATCAGTGCTTATAAGACCTAGTAGTTATAAACACCAATACATATACAGCCTCCTTTATTTCCTAAAAGTGGTTAAAAAGCAATGTTTGAATATCAATTGGATTAATTTTTATCCTGATACCAATACCTTGCCTAACTCTATAATATTGACACATTAAATACAAATGGTTGAGGGGTTTTATAAATTATCAAATATATAAAATCTACTTTCATACTTTCTTTTTCTAAAATAAAATATACCTTAGTTTTTTTTATTATAAAATATATCTTGGTTTTCCTAAATTATATCTTGGTTTCTGAAACAAATTTGAGGTATCTTGTCGGATAATGTTAACCGAAACATTGTAATCAACCAGTTCTTAAACCAAATCTAACTTCATGACACAATAATAGTAAATGTTTAGTGGGAGTCTTCTATGCAATAAAATGCAATATATCTGATTTTGTATTCTCTTTTTTCATTATGTGGTAGAAAAGATGATCTTAATCCTACTAATTAAACATAGATATGTTACCAATCTTTAATACTTTGGGGTGAAAAGCTTTGCTGATCAATGAGATCAGATACTTTGAGTAACATTTAGTGGGGAGAGTGTTTGCCAATGGTCTGGTAGACCTGGGTTCAATCCCAGGTTGCGTCATACCAAAGACTTTAAAAATGGTACTTGATACTTCCTTGCTTAACACTCAGCCATATAAGGTACATATCAAGGGTAAAGTGGAGCAATCCAGGGAAAGGAGTAGCAACCTCCCCTACAACTCAGTCCTCAACAATTTTACCTAGCCTAACATTAGAATAATATAATTTTATTTATAAATAAGGTGGTTATCTTTATGATATCAAATATACAAAATCTACTTTCATACATTCTTTAACATTTGGATTTGATTATACACATATTTATACCTCTCTCTCAGGGGGTGAGGCCCCACAGTATAATGGCTAAAATGCTGGACTATGGCCTCAGAGTAAGCTGGTTTGAATTCCAGTCATGCTATTACATTCACTTTCAGACTGATACCCTGGGGAAAGATATGAACCCAAGCTAATGGTTAAATATCATAATTGCTATTCTTCTACAATGATGGCTTTGGCATTAAATAACTCATGAAAATTGGTATGCCATTAAACAAACAAACAAACCAAACTATTCTCTTTCTCCTTCTATTTTAGTGCATGGTTTGTATGGTTTAGTTTGGTTTGGTTTGGTTTGGTTGTTTAGTGGCATATCAACCTTCATGGGTTATTTAATGTCAAAGCAATCCTTGAAGTAGAAAACTCATGGTACTATTTAACCAATTGCTGCGGTATGGTCAGTATGCTAAATTTGTACTCAGTTGATTGTGAATTCAAATCTTACAAAGTATTTCATAAACGTGGCCTTATGCCAATAGAAATTGGTTTTAGTCATTACTTTAGAAAACAAATACACATAACGGTTACCATATTTGATGGCATATAAGACTCCTTTTATTCCTGGAAAAATAGTTTAAAAGATAACTCTTAGGTCTTATAGTCAATGTCAAAATATCAGACACTATTTTTTTAATCAGACAATAGTACTTATACCTCACATGACTTAATAATACTGAAAGATTAAACATATGAAATCTACTTTCATATTTTCTTTCTTTTATTTTTTTTAGTCTTTGTCTGATTATATCAAATGTTTTTACTTCTTTTCAAGATCCCATTGCAGTTCATTGTTTGTGCGCTGACCTTGCAATCAGTTGATAGTGAAATCAAATTTTATAAAGTACTTCATAAATGTGGCCTTATGAGAACAAAATATTTTTATTCTACTTTAAAAAATGACTATAATGATTCCCACATATGATGATATATAAGATCCCCTTCTCTTCCTTGCACAAAGATTAGCTAAAAAATTTCTCCTTGTTCTTCTTGTTCTTATCTACTAAACATTTTTTTAGTCTGACACACAGACCATAGCTTGCTTTAAAAAAGGAATATCTATAATAATTCCGATAATAGATAGCATATCAGACCCCTTCACTTTTCTCCCCACTAAAAGAACTGTTCCAGGGCATTCTAAAGTAAGTAAAGTTGATGACCTCAGTCAAGGGTGACCCGAAGGCTCCCTTTTCAATAGCTACAACACAAAGGTGTAGGGGAGGGTGCTACTCCTTTCCCTGGATTGCTCCACCTTACCATTGATCCATACCTTCAAATGCTGAGTGTTAAGCAAAGAGGCATCAAGTACCATTTTTTGAGTCTTTGGTATGACTCAACCTGGGATGTGAACCCTGGTCTCCCAGGCCATTGGCGAACACTCTAACCATCATGCCAATGTCCATATTATAGTTGTTGTTGGTGTAATGGTTATCGTCATAGGAATTGGACATGACGATACGAGTTCAAATCCTGGACGAGACTGATTGCATTTCACATAGCACTAATACCCTTGGGAAAGGTATGAATCCAATTATTCTCCCTCCAGCTATGGGTAAATAGTAGGACAGACTAGGTTCTTCAGCCTTGGTGAGGCAACTAGTCTAGGAGAAGGAAAACTCTGAATTCAAACCTGTTAAACTCGGCTTAAAAATTGACCTTGTGTCATATCCTGCCCGAGCGGAGGGGTTGGGTAAATAGGATATTATAGTTGTTGTTTATTTCTTTGTTTAGTCTGATACTCAGACCTCAGTGGTGGGGAATCTTTGTAGCATAATGATTAAAATGCATGACTGCAGCCTTGAAGTAAGAGAGTCTGAACTGCAGTACTATATTCACTTTTGGACTAATACTCTTAGAAAAGGTCTGAACTTCTTTATTTCCTCATCCCCAGCTAAGCCGTTCTTATGCAGTTCTTCAATCAGGATGGTTGTGGCATTGAATAACCCATAAGGTTTGATGTGTCATTAAATAAAGAAACCAAACGAAACCAGACCTCAGCAAGGGTGCCCTCAGGGTGTAAAGGTTAAAGCGATGGACTGCGGAATCGTAGTAAGCGAGTTTGTATTTCAGTCACGCTATTACATTCACTTTTGGGCAAATACTCTAGGGAAAGGTATGAAACCCCTTATCCTCCCAGTTATGAGTTAAATAGCACCACTACTGTTCTTCTAGAAAGAGGGCTTTGGCCTTAAATAACCCATGAAGGTTGATATGCCATTAAACAAAGAAACCAATCCAAACCAGACCTCAGCGGGGGTGCCCTCGTGGGGTAATGGGTAAAGTGCTGGGTTAAATAGTTCCACTACTGTTCTCGAAAGATGGCTTTGCTATTAAATAACCTACAAAAGTTGATATGCCATTAAAACAAAGAAACTAATCCAAACCAGACCTCAGCTTGCTTACAGCAACTGTTGTTATTAAGATGTCAGCCATTTATACTAAACAGGCACATAGCTGCTTAATTTCATTGTTCAGGCAAAAACCCATACTTTCAGCAATATTTGACCATAAGTGAGCTGGGACTGATGGTTATTTTGTATATATATATATATATATATATATATATATGTATATATATATATATATATAGAATTAACTTAAATCGCTAGTCGAAAATCTTCTACTAAAGTTTCACCTTAACGGATCATCAGGAAGTTTCTTTAATTCTACAATTGGCTCCATTGTTTAATGTTGAGCACTTTAGTAATTGTAGCATTGCAGTATTCGCGGAGGGTTTTTGGTTTTCTTTTGGCCACTGACTAAGTACCCTTTGATTTTTTTCAAGGAGTAGGACGAGGTTGGTCTTTTCTTTCTTTTTTACCCAAAAAACTTTTTTCTTTTTCCTCTGGACCGTGATTTGAGATATTTTTTTCTCTTGTTCCTGGCCAGGGGTTTTTTGTTTTTTTCTGGTACCGTGAATACTGGTAGATATTTGATTAGTAAATATATATATATATATATATATATATATATATATATAACTTTGCATAAGGTTACAAATAAGAGGGGTCCTAGTGAGGATCAAATTCATTACTCAATCATAACTAATCTGCAATTCTAGCTTGCTAGACCATTATACTCAGCTAGAGTACCCTCTTTTGGGTTTTATAAGTAAAGGTGAGGTATCAAGTAGGCTAATTTAATATCTTAGACAAATAAGAGTGTATTATCAAATGTAGATAGTGTGTGTGTGTGAGGGGGGGGCTCTTGTATGACAGAAAATGTTTTTTTTTCGCAAACATTCACACTCCCTTTATACTTTCTACTCTCTTTCCACTCCTTGGTATTTTCTTAATCTCTCTTTCTCTTTCTTTACGGCTGATTTTTAAAAAAACTCTTTCACTCTCTATCTTTCGCTTTCTCTCTCTCTTTACTAATCAACTGTTTAACTTCTCTCTTTGTTTCTTACTCACTGAATACCTCTCTCTTTCATTCCTTGTAAAAATTCTCTTTTTCTTTCTCTCTTCTTCATCATTTCTTTTTACAATCTTCTTAAAACTTTCTTTCTTTTTCTCTCTCTCTCTCAGTCGCTCTCTCTTTGTCTTTCTCAGTCTCTCCTCCTCTTTCTTTACTGACCATTTTTAATAACACTTTCTCTCTTTTTCACTCACTCTTTGTCTCTCTGTCTCTCCTCTTCTTTCTTTACTGCTCATTTTTTATAACTCTTTCTCCCTCTCTCTCTTTGTCTCTCTCTCTCTTTGTCTCTCTCTCTCTCTTAGTCTCTTTCAGTCCCTCCTCCTCTTTCTTTCCTGCTTATTTTTTAATAACTCTCTCTCTCTCTCTCTCTCTCTCTCTCTCTCTCTTCCTGTTAATCTACTGTTTAACTTCTCTCTTTGTTTCTTACTGACTGAACACTTCTCTCTCTCATTCCCTGTAAAAAAATTTTTTCTCTCTCTTTCTTTTATTCATCCTGTTTTTCAAATCTCTCTTCTTACCTCTCTCTTACTCCCTTTCAATCTATGTCTCTATTTCAGTCTCTCACTCTTTCTCTCCAAATGAATTTTCTGCCATTTCTTCAAGACATGCTTTCTTTGCAGTGGCACTGGTGATGCCAACACTGCTACAGCTGCTATTGGTTGCCATAACGACAAGAAATACCCTCCTCCAAGCCATAACCACTATTACCACTGCTACCACCACAGCTAGAACTCCTCTGCCTCTTCCTCTTCCTGCTACTATTAATACCACTATGACTATTATTATTGCCTCTTTAAAGAACTTGGATCTAACAGACCGACTTACCCTGCTTTGTCTGTCTGTCTGCGTGGCTGTACCTTGAAGACTAACGACAAATATCCGGTGGCATGAACAGAGGAAAGAAGTGGGATTGGAAGTGAGGGTTGGTTTGGGACCTGAGTTGGGAGACCGCGCCGAACATGGCGGTGTAAGGAGAAAGAGGTTTTGCTTTTCTTATTAGTCTTTCCTTTCTTTTATTCTCTATTTACAAACACATTCATTAAGCTTGTCGAATGTTTTAATAAAAAAGAAGCTGAAGATGATATTGCTATGAGTAAAAAAAACCAAAACAAAAAAAAGAGAAAAAAAGATGAAAAAAAAGGAAAAAACTGAAAAAGTTTTCTTGCTAAAAAAAAAGAAAAAGAGAAAAAAATAAACCAACAAAAAGAAAAGAAAGAAAGAAAGTTGAAACAAAAAAATGTCAGGACAAAGGAAGGGAGATAATTAAGAAGGAAATTAGCACAATTAACTTAACCTTCAAATATCCCAAAACGAAAATAAAATTTTTAAAAATTATTTCTTCTACTTCCTTTCTTTCATTCACCTTTCTTTTTGTTTTTTTTAAATATTTCCTTTTACTTTGTTGCTTTCTAATACTTTGCTTTCTTTTTCCCATATCTTCTTTTATTTCTTTCCTGCTCAGTCATTTTACTCTCTGCCATTCTTCTTCTTCTTCTTCTTCTTCTTCTACAATCATTTGATAATTTATATTTTTAAAAATATTTTTCATCTTTCCTTTTTGCCTCAGTTATACAATTTAAAAAATACCTTTATTTTTATTTTTCCTTTAGTTCAGTTTCTTTTTCTTTTTATCTGATAAATTCTTTTTTCACTATATATTTTTTTCAACTTGTGTAGTTATTTAACAAGCTTAGTCTGACACAAGGCTTGATTGTGGAGCAACCAGTGAGTAGAACTGATAATAAATTGGTCTGCAAGATAAGTTTCCTAATTATTACTAAGCTTGGTTGAGTTTAGCACAAGACCAGAAGTGTGCAGTACTCAGTGGGGATTAAACTCACTAGCAATGGACTGTTAGGCTAGTTTGCTAACCATCACACCATTCCTAACCCCTAATTATTCTAGTGGAGGCACCTCATCATTTTGATATTTTACTTTTTTTATTGCTTTTTTTCTGTATTAATTTTCTCTTTCTTGACTTTTTTTCATATTCATTCATTTCTTTCTTGTCTTGTCCCTTCTTTCATTCATTTTCTTTTGTTTAAATTTTCTTTTTATCATTTCCTCCTTTTTCAAGTTTACATTTTCATCTCCTCTTTCCTTGAACACATCTTTTTTTACATCTTTCTTTCTTTCTTTCTTTCTTGCTTTCTTTCTTATGTTGCCCTTCTCTTTCTTCTTTTTCTATTTTTTGATATTTCTTTTTTTCTTCCCTCTTTTTCTTCTATTTCTTTTCTCTCTTCCTCTTTCTTTTCAAAAATTTACACTTTATCTCCCCAGCGTTTTTCTTTTTCTCTTTGGTTCCTAATTTCCTTTTTCATTTTTTCTCATATTTTTTTCATTTCTTTCTTTCTTGTTCAGACATTTTTCTGTCTTTTTTTTTGTTTCTTGATATAATTGTTGTTGTTGTTGTTGTTTTTCTTCTTCTTCTTCTTCTTTGAATTGTTTTTGTTTTTGTTTTTCTTGCTTGGTCAGCAAGTTTATAAGTAAACACTCCAGTCTATAAATCGTAACTTATTGCTTTCTTTCCACTGTGTCTGTGCGTCTGTGACTTTGTCTCCATGTTCCTAATTCTTGGGTGCACTCACTCCACTGAAAACTCTCCCACATCTTGTATGTCTCACAGACTGCTTCATGAATTTCTTACAGGTTGAGACAAGGCAGAAAAATACTAAAACAAATTTAAAGGTGGCTCCCCTCAACCCCTCCTGTTGATGGTGCAATTCTCTGCGTGTGTGTCTGACTGGACGGGAGTTTTGTTTTTCTAGAGGGAAGAAAAAGCAAGTAGAAAGAAATTTGAATATGTAAAAGTAGACAGTTATCTATTAGTTATACATGCACTCAATTTCACATGAATGTCTATAGAATATATAAAAAAAAAGTTCTGTATCTACAAAAAAAACCCACTAACAAAAACAAAATAAAACCAAAAACACTCACAATATATAATTATATGAAACCAGTATAAAAAAAAATCTATTGAGAATATATGAATTATACTGTAACAACTTATCAGTGTAACTTTGTAGATGTGTATATAAAGTGTGTGTTAATATGTACGGGTAAATTTAAATATCAATATAAAGATATTTATATAAGTATAAATATCAATATAAAGATACTTATATAAGTAAAGTAAGTAAAGTTTGCAACTGTTGTCAAAGGTGACCCAAAGGCTCCTTTTTCAATAGCTATTATGAGGTGTAGGGGAGGGTGTTATTCCTTTCCCTGGATTGTTCCTCTTTACATTTGATACATAATTTATACTGCTGAGTGTAAAGCAAGGGGCTATCAAGTACCATTTTTTGAGTCTTTGGTATGATTCAATCAGAGATCAAACCCTGGTCTTCTGGGCCTTTGGTGAATATGTGTATATATATATATATATATATATGTGTGTGTGCGTGTGTGTGTGTGTGTGTGTGTGTGTGTGTGTGTGTGTATTATTCAGTCCAATAAACCAGAGTCGGGAATAATTCCATCAGGACAAAAAATCATTCAACTATGAACATTTAAATTCTAATTTTATATATATATATAAATATAAATTTATAAATTATATATATATATATATATATAAATTTTATATATATATATAAATTTTATATATATATATTTATTCTAATTTTATATATATATATAAATTTTATATATATATAGATTCTAATTTTATATATATATATATATATATATATATATATATATATATATATATATATTCACCAATACTATTCATCAATATATATGTATTTACCAACCCATCCACATGAGCTAGATGTAACACAAAGTCAGTTTTTAAGTAGAATTTAACAGGTTTAATTTCAGAGTTTTCCTTCTCCTAGATTGGTTGCCATATCCAGAGTAATGAGCTTAGTCTATCCAATAATTTACCCATGGCTAGAGCAAGAATAATTGGATGCATATTTCTCCTAAGGGTATAAGCACTATGTGAAATGCAAACAGCCTTGTCAAGGATTTGGACTTTAGTCACCATGTTCATTTTCTACAGTGATACCCATCATAAAATGAGCACCTCATAAATAGATAATGTGTATATATATGATATGTATAAGATATATATAATACATGAATATATATATAATATATATATGTAATATATACATATATACAATATATATATACATACAAATACATTAAATATATATATATATATATACAAACACTCATATATATATATTTATATACAAATACATTATATCAACAAATACATTATTTCTAAATACTGGTATATATATATATATATATATATATATATATATATATATATATATATATATATATATATATATATATTATAACATTGTTTGTTGTCACTGTCTCACTTCAGAGGTTTGTGGCAGACCAAATGTGATATAATTTGGAGAGTGCTCAATATCTCTGATAGTGCTATTATATAATAATACTAAGTAAATATCATTGAATATATAAAAAACTAATATGTATTTATTTATTATTATATAAATATATATATATATATATATATATATATATATACACAATTATGATCATTATTCCTGAGTTTTACATTAAACTGTATCCAATGTTGAGGATCCAGTTCTGGAGAGTGTGGCATACCGATTTATAACCATTACTTCCAGGTCCATGTGACCTGGAGTGGTATCAACAGTTAGAGTCCAATCTATGCATCAAATAAGTGTATTAGCAACTTACTTGTATGGAGGAATCTCTTTCTTAAATGGCATTCACCTGATGTTGGTTAAACCGGCTCCAGATGTGTATTCATGAGTGGAGTGTCTGAGGGATTGGTGCCTGAATGTGGTCCCCAGCTACATTTGTGCTTGAATTCAGAGTTTTCTTTCTCCCAAATTGGTTGCCTTAGCAAAATTAAAGAGCCTGATTAACTCTACTATTTACCCATTACTGGAAGGAGTAAATGGATTCATGACTTCTTCATAGGCATTAACATGAAAATGAAACACAAACAGCTCCATCTAGGATTTGAACTTGTTGCTATGTCCATTAACTTCGATGATAACTGTTCAACCATGCACCTCCATCATATTGGAATACCTGATATATGAAATAAGTAAAGTTGGCGACTGTAGTAAAGGGGGACCCGAACGTTCCCTTTTTATTAGCTACTACACTGAGGTGTTTGGGAGGGTGCTACTCCTATCTCTGGATTGCTCCACTTTACCCTCGATCTGAACCTCATAATGCTAGGTGCTAAATAAGGAGGTATTAAGTACCATTTTTTGAGTCTTTGGTATGATTCAAGCTGGGATTGAACCCCGGTCTCCTGGACCCATGAGAAAAAATACTCTTAAGAAACAAAACTAAAAATGTTACAATAAGTGTACGCAATTCCCTAACTTCTTAGCATAAAATAACCCCAGACTGGTTGACATGCTATTAAAATCAATCAATAAATTAATTTTGATTAAAATCTAATGAAAAAAGTGTTTTCACTCCGTCAAATCTCTATAGTGCTCAATACACAAAAAGGCAGAGCAATATCCTAATATATTTAAATTATAAAGTAAAATATAAAACAGGATAAAAACTCATTCCTTAGAGTTTCATAGTTTTGATTATCATATGAGTTTGTATTCAATGCACAAAAGGCCAACGTTTGGGCTGTAGAATACAGAGGGGTAAGACCCTCCTCCACCCAGGAGTGTCCTGTATATGACACAAAACCATTTGATGGTGAGGCTCCAGTCCTGGAGCTCTAGGGAATGTAGAATGCCCCTTCATTGCCATTGCTCTCAAGTCTACTCTTACGCTGAGTGATAGCACCTCATAGGGTCCTATCTGTAGCAGAAAGAATTTAGCATTTTTGTTTGGTGCGTGATTTAATTCGACTGTTAGGGTCGACGCATAATTTCACCCCAATCAGGATGACTTATCCTATTCAACCCCAACCATCTTTTCGGGCGGCAGAAATTGGGGAAGTCGTCAAACACACTCTCTTTGGTAGAACAACTTCGTTCGGAACAGATGTCTTACTGTCTGCTCTTCAATTGCAGCAGCAGCATGAGGTGAGCTGTCTAATTTATGGACCCCTTGTGTCTATTTCTCTTAGACCAAGGGTTCCTAGTTGAATATGAATTAGATGAATTCAATACGCCACACACAGGAACAACTTTACGTCACCCCCAAAATTGGCTATGTCGACTGCTATGCAGAGTTCCGCTCTGACACCGAGCTACTTCTTCACTGGGCATCATTTTCTGGAGACATTCACGCTTCTCCCCGAAACAACCAAAACCACAAACTCACGGTGACTTCAACATTTCTCTCCTCAAACAGCAAACATGACTTTTGCTACACTATGGCGAACATATCTCCCGCGCACATCCAACAATGCCTTAACCTAACAATGCACTTTTCGCTCAGGCATTTAGCTGCTAAAATGCTTTCTCGACTCTATCATAACTTCATTTCATTTCCTTACTTCTTTCCTTCCTACGAGACTTGCAGCATAAACGTAAACTCTTCATTCCATGCTGCCATTAAAAACCTTCATATAAAAGCTAACGGCATCTTCGTCTTCTTCATTCTCCTTTATTTTACGACAACACTTAGCGAGAGAATAACACACACACATACTTCGCTAAAAATAGCAATGATAACAATATCATATCGCTAAATATCTATGAGTCGGATAGAACAGTTTGACATTTAAACTGAGTGCAAACAAATGTGTAAAAATGATAGGTTGGTTGGGTTTTATGGCATATCAACCTTTGCAGGTTATTTAATCCTAAATCCATTTTTATGTAAATAATCAGTTCTATTTAAAACAATTCAGTTTAATTGTCAAAACCATTTCTATTTCAAACTATTCAGTTTATTCAAACAGTTATGTATAACAATTCAGTTTAGTGTAAATACAGTTTCAATGTCAAAAACAGTTCAATTTCAAACAATTCAGTTTGGCATAAGCACTCAGTCTAAATGTAAGAAAAGTTTAAGTGTCAAAAACATTTCAATTTCTTGCTATTCAGTTTAGTCAAACAGTTCTAATTCAGCTAATTCAGTTTAGTATAAGTACAGATTTTCTTTACACACAGTTAAATGTCAAAACGGTTCTATGTTAAACAATTCAGTTTAATGTAAATACAGTTTCAATGTCAAAAACAATTCTATTTGAAATAATTCAGTTTAGCATAAGCACGCAGTTTAAATGTAAGTATGGTTTAATTGTCAAAAAAATTTCTATTTCAAGCTATTCAGTTTAGTCAAACAATTCAGTTTAGCATAAGTATGGCGTTAGTTCTATTTAACCCATAGATAGGGCCCCACCAGGTGCTACCACGCCAGGCCAGAATGGACCTGGGAGCAATGGCAGAAAAGGGTTACTCCGCATTCCCCAAAGGTCCAGCTTTACTGGAACCTCACCATCAGATTGTTTAGTGTCATATCCAGGACACTTGTTGGGAGGGGTCTTACCCCTCTGCAGAGGTGCAGTCAGTGTATTTTACAGCCATTGCTGAGTGGGCAAAAAAATCTTAAATACAAAAATGTGTTTACAAATCATATATTCAATGCATATATATGCATCCTGGATTTGGCATGAAATAACCAAAAGAGTTTATATACCATAAAAGTAAGTAAAGTAAAGTTGTCGCCCGTAGTCGAGGGTGACCAGAAGGCTCCCTTTTCAATAGCTACTACACCAAGGTGTAGGGGAGGGTGCTACTCCTTTCCCTGGATTGCTCCACTTTACCCTTGATATGTACCTTATATTGCTGAGTGTTAAGCAAGGAGGTATCAAGTGCCACTTTTAAAGTCTTTGGTATGACACAACCTGGGATTGAACCCAAGTCTCCCGAACCATTGGCAACCACTCTAGCCACAAGGCCAATGAGCCGGTCATTAAAAGCCAATAAAAAAATCAGAGCATTATCCTAAGATATTTAAATCCAATGCTAAAAGTTTTTTCACTGTCAAATCTCTATAGTGCTCAAGGTGCAAAAAGGCAGAGCAATATCCTGATATATTTAAATCATAAAGGAAAAGATAAAAAAGGATAAAAACTCATTTCTTAGAGTTTTATAGTTTTGATTATCATATGAGTTTGTATTCAACATGTCTGGTCAAGGCCATTGGCCTAATGAGTTGAGTGTTCGCCAATGGTCCGGGAGACAGAGGTTCAATCCCAGGTCAAATCATACCAAAGACTTAAAAAATGGTACTTGATGCTGCTTTGTTTAGCACTCAGCACTATAAGGTGAGGATCAAGGATAAAGTGGAGCAATCCTGGGAGTGGAGTAGCACCCTCCCCTACACCTCGGTGTAGTAGCTATTGAAAAGGGAGCCTTCTGGTTGCCCTCGACTACAGTCGCCAACTTTACTTACTTATATATATCTATCATACAGGACAATGGCATGATGGTTATATTGTTCGCCGATGGCCCAGGAGATTTGGATTCAATCCCAAGTCAAGTCATACCAAAGACTCAAAAAATGGTACTTAATGCCTCCTTGCTTAACACTCAGCAATATAAGGTACAGATCAAGGGTAAAGTGGAGCAATCCAGGCAAAGGAGTCGTGTTCTCCCCTACACTTATCGAAAAGGGAGCCTTCGGATCACCCTTGACTAAGGTTGCCAACCTTACTTATATATATCTGTATAATTTTGCATGTATGTTCTCAAAATTCAAATTATGCTTGCATATATATTGCTGTGATACAAAAAAAGCAGTATGTTATAAGATTTATTTATTAGAGAAAGATACTTAAAATTTTTTAACTTGGAGAATAAAGCTATTTCCAGTTCAATTTACAACTGAATGATAATTTTGTTGGGTTTGCACAAGCACTGAAAGTAATTTTTAATCCGACAAATTCTTGATATACTGGAGGTAACTATGAAATGCTAATAATAATCTTACACTGCTTTCTATCAAGAAACATTAATATCTTCATGGTATAACAAAAGGGGGGAAAAAAGAGTTCCCTGGTCATAAAAAATTATTCTAATTAAAAAATTAAAATTTTTTTTCAAATTCTATTCTTGCCAGAAGCAATATAAGAACACTCAAATAATTTTTCTTCACTTAACATCTGATGATGGTCATCATAGACCATAAATAAATTTATAATGACACTAAAGTAGGGAATTTTTTCTTCGTATTTTTATGGAAAAAAATTTGGGGCTCTGCACGTTGAGTTTTGATGTAATTCTTAATTCCAAATAAATTATATGTCGATAGCCGTTGGCATTGAGCACTCATATTGGATACTCCTACCCCTTGGATTTTCTCCTCGGATTATATAAATCTATGCATACAGAATGTATGTATACTTATATATATATATATATCATATCAAAGATGGGTAAAGCAGACCAAAGTAAACACACTCCAGGAAAGAGGAACAACGGCCCCTATATAAACCAGTTTGACCAAGCAAAGGTCATTTATACTGGAAACAAGAGTGAGTTCCAGTCTCTTTGAGTATCCCATTAAAAAGACCTTGTGCCACACATGTTCTCTGACGAAAGCAACAAGCTTGGAAACATACATATATATAACACATATGTAAGCACCAAATAAATAAATTCAAAAAATACAAATCTCTTCATGGACCTTCCTATTTTAAAATACATATATATATATATATATATATGAAAGTTAAAATATACATATATGTATATATACATATATATAATAGCAAAAACTAAATAAAGCATCATTTGGCAATTATAAATTTATTTCAGCTGGCACCTCTATAAATGAGACCAGCTTCACCATATGGGATGGCTATTTGATGAAGTTGGTCTCATTTATAGAGATGCCTGCAGATGTGCCAGCTGAAATAAATTTATAATAGCCAAATGATGCTTTGTTGAGTTTTTTCAGTTATACAGAAATTTGCTCTTTTAGAATTAATTTTCATACATTGACCACTCCTGGATTTAATAAGAATCCTCAAATAGAATCATTCCCAATTCATCTGATATTAGATATTCTTATTATATATATATATATATATATATACCTTTAAGAAAAACAAAAACCGATCACATTAAGATTATAAATTTATTTCCATCCTGTTATGAGTATTGATATGAATCAATTATGCCAAAAACAACAGGACTTCTTCAGATCTAATGGATAAAATAATCACAGTCAGAATAGACACAGATTCATATTAATCCTCATAACAGGATGGAAATAAATTCATAATCCTAATGCGGCCGGTTTTTGTTTTTCTGAAAGGAATTATGACATTGAGCTCTTTACCAGGAAAATTTGAAGGTTCATAGTTGAATGATTTTTTATATTCCTGACTCCGGTTTAACTGGACTGAATAATACATATATATATATATATATATATATATGTATATATGTATTACATATATATATATATATATATGTAGTGGATTATATATATTCTTATTATGTATATATATATATATATA
>OY757908.1:114645660-114695660 GCA_963585895.1 Sepioteuthis lessoniana | reverse complement strand
TGGGTTAATAATTTCCACTCACTCCTTTCTCAGTGTAATCGGACAACAGTGTGAACTTGTGGTTGGTCAGTAACAAGATTTAAAAATAGAATGCAATTCATTATAATCAGTTAATTTTGATTTCAAAATTTTGATTTAAAAATAAATATTGCTTTATTTATTCATTGATTTATCTATTAACAGCTTGGTCAGTGCATTTCCGTGAGGTGTCAGCCTGAACATCACCAAATTTTAATTGGGACCATTTCTTCAAACAAATCCAGGAAATGAAAGGAATGAAAAAAAAAAAACTTATAGAAAAGTTAATTTTTTCATTATCTTCTTTCTGTAAAAAGCTGTGGAAAAGTTATGTATGACCTTGTGTCTGACTCATTTTATGTATATACGTCAAGTTCATTTTACATTTTTCTTCATGTAGAAACTGATGATGAAGAAAAGAAACCTTAGATAAATATAACAACTAATTTACTCAGTTTTTTGCTTCGATATGGCACAAGGCTGAACGAATGGGGCACCCAATGAGACTTGAACTCTCTGAAGATTTGCTTGTCTCGTTTGCTAACCATTACACTGCACCCCAAGGCACCCATTTCAAAACAATTTAGTAATTTACTAAGCTTTTTGCTTAAATGTGATACAAGACTGTATAAATGGGGCACCCAATGAGACTCAAACTCACTTGAGAAGATTAACTTGTCTAGCTGGCTAAACATTGCACCAACAATTAATATTTATCAAACTAAACTTAAGGAAATTCCATGATTAAATTGGTATACGCAAATAATATTTCACAATAATTATATATATATATATATATATATATATATTTACTAACCTACTATCTACCAGCATTCACGGTTACCAGGAAAAAAGAAAAAAACCCTGCCAGTATCTAGAGATAATAATATCTTGAATTACCGCCCGGGGGAAAAAGAAAAAAAATATCATAGGACAAAAAAAAAAGAAAAGGCCAACTTCGTCACACCAGCTGAAAAAAATCGAGAGATATGCAAACAGTTGGTCAAAAGAAAAAGAAAATCCACCGTAAAATACTGCAATGCTACAATTACAGAGAGTGCTCAATACAAAGTAAAGCCAATTACAAAAATTAAATTGCGAGTCGGGCCTATCCTACTAAAGTTTCACCTCACCAGCTCATCAGGGAATCTAGTACCGACTCGGTACTAGATTCCCTGATGAGCCGGTGAGGCGAAACCTTAGTAGGATAGGCCCGACTTGCGATTTAATTTTTATATATATATATATATATATATATATAAGATATTATGAAATCCAGAGTTGGGAACAATTCCAATATATATATATATTTATTTATACATAAATGTTTGAAGGTCTAGACATATATTTTTGTAGCTGTAAATTTTTCCTCTGTTAAATTTGAGGTATGATGAAACCAGATGTTCTTTTACATGCCATAATAAGTTGATACTTGAATTGGAAGGGTTAATTTTATATTGGCGAAATAAGTATTTCTTTTTTCCCCTCGTCTGGTTGTGAATGTGAAAAAAGTTCATTTAATCCATTTTCTTGTTTGATCTGAAGAAGTCCTGTTAATTTTTTAGAGCATTGATTTATATCAATCCTTTTAACGGGGTCGAAATAAACTTATTATCTTAATGTTGGTTTTTTTTAAGAGAAAATTATAGATATATACATATATCTGTGTGTGTGTGTGTGTGTTTGTGTGTGTGTGTGTGTGTGTGTGTGTGTGTGTGTGTGTGTGTGTGTGTGTGTGTGTTGATATGGGTCACTTGAAAATCAGTATTGTAAATTTTATTTTATTTTATATTTAATATATTGTAATTGTTCAGCATTTTAATACTCTTTTTTTTATATATATAAAATATTGTGCTATACCAGTAAGGAGACCAGATACTTGGTAAGTGAACAAAATACAAAAAGAGAAATGAATTTGTAAGAATACTACAATTATATGATTTAAAATTCATAGTATATGTTCAGTTCATAGTATATTAAGTGCAGTTCATGAAGAAATCTTTGAGACAATTCTTATAGTATAACAACTTTATTAATGTGTAACCAAAGCAGGAACAAAGATAAAGTACAATCCATTTTACCAACCTAGCAATATCACTATATATATACATAAAAAAGTAAGTTGGCCAACCATTGTCAAGGACAAATCAAACGCTCCCTTTTCAACAGCTACTACACTGAGGTGTTGAGGAGGGTGCTACTTTCCCTGGATTGCTCCACTTACTTTTGAACCATACCTTATAATCCAAAGTGTTAAGGTGGTGTCCTTGTGGTGTAATGGTTAAAACGATAGACTGCGGAATCGTAGTAAGCGAGTTTGTACTCCAGTCGCGCTATTATGTTCCCTTTCGGGCAAATACCCTTGGGAAAGGTATGAACCCCCTTATCCTCCCAGATATGGGTTAAATAGTACCACTACTGTTCTTCTAGGAGAATGGCTTTGGCATTAAATAACCTACAAAGGTTGATATGCCTTTAAACAAAGAAACCATCAAACCAAAGTGTTAAGCAAGGAGGCATCAAGTACAACTTTTT
Organism: Sepioteuthis lessoniana; assembly: GCA_963585895.1. NCBI lineage: Eukaryota > Metazoa > Mollusca > Cephalopoda > Myopsida > Loliginidae > Sepioteuthis > Sepioteuthis lessoniana. The sequence goes on along the minus strand of OY757908.1, from coordinate 114,693,107 downwards.
AAGTCTTTGGTATGACTTGATCTGAACTTGAACCCCAGTCTCCCAGACAATTGGCAATCACTCTAACCATTATGCCAATGGGCTGTTATATATTACAGATGTCTGTAATTCATGAAAGCTTTTGACTTTGTGTCCTATGAACAAGATATTTCAATTGTGGTTGGCATTTGCCAATGTGACAATAGCACAAATAATTTATCCTGATAGAATCATTTGTGTTTTATGAATGGCAGTTAAACAATATAAAAATATAAAAGATATAAAAATTATCTGATATGCCTGAAATGTAAAAAAAATTTACAGTCTGATTTTATTATTTGTGTCACCAGTAACTTTGCGGACAGTGGCAAAATCAATATAACTAAAGTTCAACAGTTTATTCGATCCTTTTCCGCTCAATATTTTTTGGTAAAGTTTTGTCATATTATGCAGTAAGTGTTGACCTACCAAACACACCAATGCAGTCGGCTAGGGTCACAGAATACAGCAACTGCAAATGTGCAGAGGAGTAAGACCACCCTCCATCCCAACAAGTGTTCTAGATATGATGCTAAATCATCTGATGATGAGTCTCTTGGTCCTGGAGCTTTGGGGAATGTGGAGTACCCCTTCATTACTATTACTCCCAGGTCCACCCTGACGTGGAATGGTAGTACCTGATAAGGTCCCATCTATGCGTCAAATAGAACAGTTTAACCATTCAGCTGTGTGCAAACAAATAACGGATCTTAAATTGAATTGTTAGAGCTACATAGCAATGCCTGAAATCATTTAACAGTGCATGTAAATAGAATTATTGGTATTACATAGCTACACTTGGAACAATTTAACTTAGTGCAAATGAAGGAATAATATTGAATAGAATTATTAGTGTTAAATAGCAATACTTGAAACCATTTAACTTTGTGCAAACAAATGAGCTCTAATGCATTTAAAAAATGATATTACATATAAACCATTCACTTACAAATCTTATAGGTATTAAATAGCAATACTTGAAACCATTTAACTGTGTGCAAACAAATGAGCTCTGGCTCATTTAAAAATGTTATCTACGAACTACTTGTTAATGAATCATGAATTTAACATATATGTATAAACAGGATTTGGTATTAAATAACCAACAAGGGTTGATATGTAAAAAACAACAACCAACCACCAACCAACCAACCAACCAACCAAATGCACTTTGTTTTATTTCTGTTGCAAATGTGCTTTTGATCAGCTGCATGTTCTTCATAGATTGCCCGAACCAAAAGTGCCAGTAAATGGGGTGTTTCTGGAGGGTGGAAACCAACATCTACACTTGACTGAAGGCTTAGAAAAATAAAACTATCCTCACACCTTTTTCCTTGTTGCTATGGATACTATTTATGTCACTTCCCTGATCATTGGTAAAAATCATTGGTAAAATCCATCAGTAAAATACCGCGGTAAAAATGATTGGTAAAATAGATTGGTAAAAACTATTGGTAAAATTTGTCAGTTAAAGCTTAGTAAATTACTTCCACCTAACAGGTATGTCCACTCTGAATCAGAGTGGACCTGGAAGTAATGGCAATAAAGGGGTACTCCACATTACCCAGACCCTCAGAATTCGAGTCTCACCCCAGGATGCATTTTAATGTCATACCTAGAACATTCCTTTTTAGAGGGTTCTTAATTACAGGTGATACAGCCATTCTAAGCCCCCTCCTGTAAGGCTACCTTATTTATAACTCGCTTCATGATGCAAATAGAAATATTTGAAGGCTAACACTCCGATATGAGGACAACCTGAAAAACAACCTTTGTGTTCTTTGCATACTGATTAATCCATTGGATCAAGTTGCTTCATTTTGCAAGGAATGGTGAGCAAAATGCTACAAAGGCATCAAAAAGTTTGACAAAGTCGGTGCCAAACATCTCAGAGTATTGTGGAAGAAGATGAAAACTCGATTAATTGTCATATACCATGATGAATGAAGGAATGAATGATGTCAGTAATAGGTTGGGTCAGGAGAATTGCAATGTGTGCAAATATGTCCTTTGTAACTAGGAAGTTTTTGAAAGACACATTGGTGGGTGTTCTTGTGGTGTAATGGTTAAAGCGATGGACTGTGGAATCGTTGTAAGCGAGTTCGTACTCCAGTCGCGCTATTACAATCACTTTCGGGCAAATATCCTTGGAAAAGGTATGAACCTCCTTTATCCTCCCAGCTATGGGTTAAATAGTACCACTACTGTTCTTCTAGGAGAATGGCTTTGGCATTAAATAACCTACAAAGGTTGATGTGCCATTAAACAAAGAAACCAAGCCAAACCAAACCGAAAGACACATTATGAAATAGGACAAGTAAAGGGTACTTCACAATTATTGAAACAAAGCAGCAGCCACACTGCATGCAATCTTGAACAAGTCCTGGCGGCAGCACCCAACAAGACACCAACTGTACGGCCACTTGTCTCCTATCACAAAAACTATTCAAGTTAGACGAGCCAGACATGCAGGACACTGCTGGAGAAGCAGGGACGAACTCATAAGAGATGTACTCTTATGGACCCCCACACATGGCTGTGCAAAAGCAGGACGACCAGCACGAACATACATTCAGCAGCTATGTGAGGATACAGGATGTTGTCCTAAAGACCTGCCTAGGGCGATGAACAATAGGGAGGAGTGGCGAGAGAGGGTCAGGGATATCCGTGCTACCAGCACGACATGATGATGATGATGATGATTGATGAGAAATAGTAATTGAATATAGTAAAATCTTCTTTGAGATGGTGAAGCAGAAGATCTTTTGAGTAAAGACATATTACAAAACTAAGTCTTTCAAGTTCGTTCAAGCAATATATAGAAGAAAGTTCAATTTCAGCACATTTCCAAACAGGGGACAGATTTTAAAGTTGGTCAAGAACTTTGAAGCTCATAGCACATGTGAAGATCTTAAGGCCCTGACAAGGTTCAAGTGATCACCCAGGATGAAGGTGCATGCATTATCAACAACTTTGTCCACTGCATTCATCTGTGTCTTCAACCAAATGCCTAACATCTAGAACATATACTCAACAGCTCCTCTGGACATTTTTCGTTCATGCTTGATTGGTTGGTTGGTTAGTTGGTTGGTTGGGTTTTATGGGATATCAGTCTTTGTAGGTTATATAACACCAAATCCATTTTTTTTTACGAATAATCAGTTCTATTTCAAACAATTCAGTTTAGCATGAGTACACAGTTTAACTGTCAAAAACATTTCTATTTCAAGCTATTCAGTTTATTCCAACAGTTCTAATTCAGCTAATTCAGTTTTGTATTAGTACAGATTTTGTTTACACACAGTTAAATATCAAAACAGTTCTATATTAAACAATTCAGTTTTTTGTGTAAGTAGAGTTTCAATGTCAAAAACAGTTACATTTCAAACAATTCAGTTTAGCATAAGCATACAGTTTAAATGTAAATACAGTTTCATTGAGAAAAACATTTTGATTTCAAGCAATTCCGTTTAGTCAAACATTTCTAATTGAAACAATTCAGTCTAGCATAAGTATTCAGTTAGTTCTATTTAACCCATAGATAGGGTCCTATCAGGTGCTACCATTCCAAGCCAAAGTGGACCTGGGAGCAATGGCAATGAAGGAATGCTCTACATTCCCCAAAGCTCCAGCATCACTGGAACCTCACTCTCAGATTGTTTAGTGTCATATCAGGACATTCGTTTTTTTTTACTCCTCTGCAGAGGTGCAGTCAGTGTATTTTACAGCCCCAGCAGACAGGGCAATACACAGAGTTAATGTCTAAACAGTTTTATTTCAGATAATTCAGTTTAGCATAAGTACACAATTTAGATGTCAAAACAGTTTTATTTCAAGCAATTCAGTTTAGCATAAATACACAGTTTAAATGTCAAAACAGTTCTATTTTAAACAATTCAGTTTAGCATAAATACTCAGTTTAAATGCAAAAAACAGTAAACTCAAAAAACAACTGTTTAGTTCTATTTAACCCATAGATAGGACCCTTATCAAGTGCTACCACTCAGAGCCAAAGTGGACCTGAGAGGGATGGCAATGAAGAAGTGCTCCGCATTCCTCAAAGCTCCAGCATCACTGGAACCTCACCATCAGATTGTTTTGTGTCATATCCAGGACTCTCATTGAGAGTCTTACTCCTCTGCAGAGGTGCAGTCAGTGTATTCTATGGCCCCAGCCAACTGGGTGAGGTTCATGTTTGAGACTAAATGGTTGAAGATCTTTAAATGCTATCCATGTACCTTTCAATAAATGTTATTTTTATTACTCTATCATTTTTGGTCCATTATTTGTGCCTAATCATTTTGTTTCAAAAATTGTGACCCTCCCCTGTATAGTGCCATATCACATGAATATATAGATACCATTTTCTCATACTGGTTTCAAGATGATTTTTTAACTTCTGGGACCATGGTGAGGGGAGGTTAAACTCTGTCATGGCCTTCCAAAGACCCAAAGAGAGTTGTCTTTTTCATTACTTTATATAACCAATACATGAATGAACCATGGGGCCATATGAGGCATGCAAGCCAGAGACAGACTTGGGGAACAATAAACCGAATCTGTCTTGGCATTCATGAAAAGAAAGAGAATTAAAGGTACTTCCTTTTGTGTCTTCCAAGCTTGGTCTCAATTGTTCAGGTCCTATTTGCCTATTAAAGGATCTATCAAAAGGAAATTTGGTGAGCAGACAGCTCTTTGTTTGATCTACAAACAATGAAAATCTCATTGTTTCTCACTTAATGGAAAGTGTATAAAAGATTATTTAAGTTTGTTTTGAACACAGTGAAAGTTAAATCTGAGTTGTCTTCCAAGCAATCACAGCCATGGTTTGAACCTTGTTTGTCATGATTCCAATATCTATACAGAAAACTGATGCTGCCTCACCTCACCTGTATGAATGTATTTGCTCAACCCTTCCACCACAGGCAGGATACAACACAAAGGAAGTTCTTAATTGGAGTACAGCAGGTTTGAAATCAGGGTTTTCCTTTTTCTAGAAGAGCTAAAGAGCCTAGTTCGCCCTATGATTTACTCATAGCTGGGGGAAGGGTGGAGAACAGCTGGATTTGTACCTTTTCTAAGAATATCAGTGTGAAGTGATTCACTGCCTCATACTGGATTTGAACTTGGGTCAACAATAACTGTTGCAACACAATACACCTCCACATATATGACTATGTGTGCATGTGTGAATTTCACACACACTAAACATCTTACTTTATTATCACTATTTTTTCCATATTCTGCGGCAAAGGTACTTCCCATGGTTGAATCAATTTTTTAAAAAATGTTTTCCTTTTTTTGTACACTCCTCTCCAATGAAATGGTGAAGTGTGCTGACAGGATAACGGGAGAAAAAAAAGGGGAGTAGAATCTGGTGTTGGGGAAGGTGGTGTTGCTAAGATGGAGGAGAAAGGCAATTAACAGAAGAGAGAATCAATAGGGGGAGTCTTCCAAAGGGGAGAAGCTGTTGGAGTCTGGAGTGGATGGGTGGGTTTTGAGTGGGAACAAACCACTCAACGAGGCATAATGCATTGGATAATTAACAACACAAACCCCCACCCCACCTATATTTTGCATTCATTCTACTAGTTGTTACTGATGTCCCCAACTATTCTAGCCTCCTCTTTTTTCACCCCACAATATAACACATGGACAATTTGGCAGTTATCAACCAAATCTTAGACTGTCTTTTGAGAAAATAAGGTGAACTAAGAATATATTTGACGCCTGTTAACTGGGGACCCGTCATACAGACTGTACCTCTCCATTACACTGAAAGAGATAGAGTCAGGGATACACTGATATCTGCAGAAATGTCGTAGGCAACCAGGTTATTTTTGAAAGACCGGCAATAAAATATGATAAATATTGTATCCTATTTTTAAAATAAGTATTTGGTTTGGTTTGGTTTGTTTAATGACATATAAACCTTTGTGGTTTATGTAATGACAAGTCTTGTTTTTTTTGGGGGGGGTTGTATATATAATTTGTTTGATTTTATTTGGTTTCTGTTTAATGCTATATAGACTCTTGTGAGTTATTAAATGCTAAATCTCGTTTTTTTTTTTGTGGAGGTGATTGTTTATCTAATTTCTATGTGAATAGTTTGTACATATATATTTTTGTTAGAATACGAATTGTAAGAGGACCAAGGTTGCTGACCACACAACCTCTAAGAACCTGTCCTCAGACATTACAAGTCATGACTCATGCCCAACAGTTGGCCTCATTGGTTGCCAGGGAAGTGTCTTACTCCTCTGCAGAGGTGCAGTTGGAGTATTCTATAGCCCCAGTCAACAAGGCAGTAAGTTGTTCATTTTCTTCTCTTAGGTTAGCTCAAATCAATGCTCAATACTTTGATCAGAAAGACTTAGTTTGTACTCTTTAAGATGTTGAACGAGCCAATCAAATTCAGTTTGGTAGTTAGCCATTTTGACCTCAAGTATTGTTGATTATTTTTCAAATTTTTCATAAGCTCTGAGAACTGCAAGGCTTGTATCCACTTTAAAGAATTTATTAATCAAATAACAAAGAAGGCATGACAAATCTTTATATCCAGATTTATAAATAAATTCAGGTGACACAAATAACAAAGAAGGCATGACAAAACTTTAGATCAAAAGTCACTTGGATCTATCTTTCTGGTTTGACCTGTTAGGCTCAAAAATACTGTAGGGGTTCTTTTAGCTTTTGCCACATTAATAGCCAACTCCCAAATTTTCATCTCTTTTTAGCAGAACTCATATTTGTTTGCTGGGTCAAAAATCTTGCTGGCAGACATTTTGCAAACTCAAGCTCTGCTTTCCATCGTAAAAATGCAGCCACCTTAAGGTGATAACAGAGAAAGATAATTGTACAGTGTTTGACAACTATTGAAACAAAGCAGCAGCCACTCAGATCTTCCATTTATTCTCTTTCTTTTTTCTGATTGAGAGAGTTCTCATGGTGTAGTGGCTAAAGTGCTGAACTGCACCCTCAAAGTAAGTAAGTTCAAACTCCACTTGTTCTTTTACATTCACTTTTAGACTAATACCCTTGGGAAAGGTATGAACCCTCTTAAACCTCTAGCTATGGGTAAAATAGATTCACTACTGTTCTTCTACAAAAATGGCTTTGGCATTAAATGATCCACAGAGGTTGATATGCCATTTAACAAAGGAACAAAACAAAATGAAACCAAACCAAACCAAACCAGATCATTGCTGGTGAATAATTAACCTTTTGATACATTCAACCAATCAGGATAAATTTTATCTTAGATGATGGAACAGAAGATCTTTTGTGTAAATGTTTGAGGTTTAAAATGCAATGTTTTTCGAGTGGTTGAATTTATTGAGTCATTTTGTAATGAGGGCTTCTAGATATAACATCCACCAATCTTCTTGGTTTTCTTCACTTGATGTAAAGAGTCTGATAGATTTTCTTCAGTCTTCTCTATTTTAGAGAATTTATTGTCTCTGTTAAAGTCGTTGTCTTTTAGGTGAAAATGTTGTTCTCTTGGGAGAAGATTATTCAAATTATTCTAGAACTGATTCTGGTTTATGTATATACCATTTGATAGTATTGTCAAGATTCAGTTTCTTTGATAATTCCCAGTGGATTACCTTTCCCACCCAATCATGCCTACTCTTGTATTCCTTTTGAGTTAGTTTGTTACATCCGCTCATTCTATTATTAACCATTTTATCTTTTTCTCCACATAATCAAAACTTACTATTCTGATACCTATGATATTTTTGCTTTCATATAATAGGTCATTATGGCATTGTTTTCTGCTACTAAAAGAAGAGAAGGAGGTGTCCTCGTGGTGTAATGGTTAAAGTGATGGACTGCGGAATCGTAGTACGCAAGTTCATACTCCAGTCACGCTATTACGTTCGCTTTCGGGCAAATACCCTTGGGAAAGGTATGAACTCCCTTATCCTCCCAGCTATGGGTTAAATAGTACCACTACTGTTCTTCTAGAAGAATGGCTTTGGCATTAAATAACCTAAAAAGAGTTGATATGCCATTAAATAAAGATAATAAAAGAAGAGATCCTCCTAGGGCATCTCCTCATTTCATAATCTTTTCTAAGACCATGTGCCAAAAAATCCATTTCAGTAACAACTATACAAAAAATGTAAACATGAATATACAATGAACATGATTCCCTAACCGCTTGTCAGGAAATAACCTCAGACAGGTTGACGAGCCATTAAAAGTAATTAATCAATATATCATCTTTACAAAAAGAAAGATAAAACAGAAAAAAAAAAAGATGAAATGAATTGATTCCAAATCCAAAATTAACTTTCTCTTTGGATAAACAATAAATCTATATATCATTTGTGGTCAAATTACACATAAAATAGAGGCTCCCAGTTTGGCCACTGAAGTTAAGCAGAGATGGGCCTGTTCAGTATTTAAATGAGTAGCCATTTACGAACTGCAGGTACAATAAGCAAGCTAAGCCCTAAGCAAAGCTTAGCAAATTCTTACTATTTTCTTAAATCACCCTTTAAAGAAAAAAAGATCTTTTCACAGAACACTATTAATACAATATCTACATAGAGATAAAATTCTGTAAAGCAAAATTTAAAGCCAGACTTTTTAAACATACTTCCTGTTCATAACAAATTATTTATTTGTTTATTAATTTGTTTGTTATGTCTCCTTGGATATCTCTACTTTTAACTATCTTTTCATATAAACCTTTAAAAAAGAAATCTTTGCATAGAACATAGTCACTATTAATATAATATCTATATACAGATCAAATATCATCGCAGGAAATGGACACGACGACCTGAGTTCAAATCCTGGATGAGACTGATTGCATTTCACATAACACGAATACCCTTGGGAAAGGTATGAATCCAATTATTCTCCCTCCAGAGTAAATAGTAGGGCAGACTAGGTTCTTCAGCCTTGGTGAGGCAACTTGTCTAGGAGAAGGAAAACTCTGAATTCAAACCTGTCAAACTCCGCTTAAAAAATTGACCTTGTGTCATATCCTGCCCGAGCGGAGGGGTTGGTAAATATGATATACAGATCAAATTCTGGTAAGTCATTTATATGATATTACCCAAAAATCCCCTGTTAAATATTTTTCTTACCATTATTTCTAAAATTATCCAATTTATTCTTAAGATATTTTTGCGTTTTTTTTTTTTTGCAGTACACCATCTGATATGTTATTATTTTTATTATTCATTTTCATGCCTCCTTGGGCATCTCCACTTATTACTATACTCTCATATGAACCTTAAAAATAATCTTTGCATTGAACATATATACAATTAATACTATATCTACATACAGATCAAATTCTGTAAAGTGATTCATCCAATAATTCCCAAAAAGGCCCTCTTAAATTCTTTTAAGGCCCTATGCTTCTTCCTCAGGTTATTATAACTTTTTTGTTTCTTAAGATTTGAGACCAACTTTAAGTCTACACACACATCAATTTTTATGTGATCATATTAGTCATGTGGCATCACTGTGTACTGAAACGACCATGTCATCAGATATCCTCATTCAAGAATCCATTCTTTTGTGAGTTTTTTTATCCAAAGACAAACAGATTTTGCACATGCCCGGCCATCACACAAAAGTTTGATCCCCTCGGCTTTCCCCCTTTTGGAGCATGTTAAACGCCAAGCAGTAAACTTAGCCAGGTCAATCTTAAACGGAATACTGTTAGTTTAAATTCATTGTTCTTCCTTTTCCAAGTCCGGTTTCCATACCAAGGTTAAAGAGCAAGTCTGTCCTACTATTTATCTATAGCTGAGGAAAGAAGAAATAGATTCATGATTTCTCTAAAGGTATTAACACAAAGATGAAACATACACAGCCTGGTCCATGAGTTTAATTTACCTTATCCGGTTCATTTCTAACGAGGATAACCGTTATACTGCTAATGCTTCTACAAAAAAATTTGTTGTAACGTTAAAGTGAAGTTTGTGAAGGGGGGGAATTTGCCCATTCTTGTGTTGACTTGAAAACAGAAAAGTGTGTATATTTACAAATTCTTGTTTTCAATCCCAGTTTTATTAATGCTGATGCAGTTTCTACTCGGTCATGGAGTTTTGGTTTGGTTGGGTTTTATGGCATATCAACCCTTGTTGGTTATTTAATGACAAATCCAGTTTATAGATATGCAGGATGTTTCAATATATGTGAGACCCATGTGACTGCTAATAACTCTACTAATAATAATATTGTGTTCTCTTGTGTTTCAGATATGAAAATAGTATAACAACTATTAATCCTCGATCACAACGCCTTGGACAAGAGAGGAAAATATATTTTGCGTCACTATTTATTTAGGAGAAAAAAATCATTCAAAATTGTCTCAAAACAGATGTAACCCATTAATATGATATTGATTTATTTCTGAGACAAGAAACTCAAAAAAAGATTGCATGTCCTGGAAGCTGATATAATAACAATTAAAAAAACATTAATTTGATGTCTGTAGCTTAAATGATATATTTTTTACAGGGCATGTTCCAAATGACTGTTGTTGCACTTATCTCAGTAATAAATCATTATCATATTAATGGGTTGCATCTATTTTGAGACACCTTGTATATTAGATCTATATGATTTATCCAAGTATTGCAACATGTCACTAACAATTCAATTAAATACCAGTCATTTGTTTTCACACAGTTAGATGGTCAAACAGTAATATTTCTAACAATACGATTTAGCATAAATCAACAAAGTTAAATGGTTCCAAGTATTACAATGTATCACTAACAATTCAATTAAACATCAGTCATATGTTTACACACAGTTAAATAGTCAAACAGTTCTATTTCAAACAATTCAATTTAGCATATGACTTAAAAAATAGTGTTCAAAATAGCACACTAATTCCATTGAGTTATTTATTAGTTGAAGCACATCTGAAAATTTTTCTTTTGATACAATCTGAAGCTGTACTGCTGTTTATTCTTTTTTTTAAAGTCTTCCTTGTCCTCAAATCTTAACCATGAAATGAATATTTAGTTTAGGAAATAAGAAAAAAACCCCACAATGTATGGAGGGTGCTGCACTTGTGCTGTAGTGTGTTTCATTGAAAACTGGGTGTCCTGGTTATGGCACTAAACTGCATCTGATGGGGAAGGTCCATTCCTCAACATTTGAGTTGGGTTGATTACCTCTTCATTGCCATTACTTCCAGTTCCCCTCTAACAGAGAGTATTAGTAACTGCTAGGGTCCCATTTATGTGACAAATAAATATATTTAAAAATGTTTATATACTATAGGGCACACGAACTAAGAAACAAAAACAAACAAACAAAACTCTTTAGAAAAAAAACTGCACAAAAATGTAAATATGAATGTTCAATGAAGACAATTTTCTTATATTTATGCATAAAATAACCCTTGGTGGGTTGACATGCTGTTAAAATCAATCAATCAACTGTTCATAAATAAATAAAAAAGCTCACTCACGAACCATTTATAAAAAAAAGGTGGCGACCATAGTCAAAGGTGAAACGAAGGCTCTCTTTTCAATAGCTACTACACCAAGGTGTAGGGGAGAGCGCTACTCCTTACCTGGATTGCTCCACTTTACCCTTGATCCATACCTTATAATGCTGAGTGTTAAGCAAGGAGGTATCAAGTACCACTTTTTGAGTCTTTGGTATGACTCTACGTGGGATTGAACCCAGGTCTCCCGGGCCATTGGCAAACACTCTAACTGCCAATGTCCGGTACTAAACCATTTATAGTAAAAGATAATTTTCTTCAAAAGAAAAGATACCGGGATTTTTATCATTTCAAGAGGAATATTGTACAATCAAAATGGTTATCATTAGGGATTATTTATTTCAATACTCTACACCATTGGAATTCTGTATGTATAAATATGAATATATCACTGTTCAAAAATACTTACATCTCTCATATATATATATATATATATATATATATATATATATATATATATATATATTTCATTAAGAAAAAACACAAACCGGTCACATTAGGATTATAAATTTATTTCCATCCTGTTATATGTTTTTGATAAAATCAAAAAACACAAAAAGTCTTTTACATTGAGCTCTTTACCAGGAAAATTTAAATGTTCACTTTTGAATAGTTTTCTTGTCCTGATGGAATTACTCCCAACTCCGGTTTAACTGGACCAAATAATTCATATATATATATATATATAAGTCTATAAACGCAGTTTCTTCCAGGCAGCGGTTACATCGATACTGCTATATGGCTGCACTACATGGACGCTAACAAAACGGCTGGAGAAGAAGCTAGATGGCAATTACACAAGAATGCTGCATGCAATCCTGAACAAGTCCTGGCAGCAACACCCCACAAGACACCAACTGCACGGCCACCTTCCCCCTATCACGAAAACTATTCAAGTTAGACGAACCAGACATGCAGGACACTGCTGGAGAAGCAGAGATGAACTCATAAGAGATGTACTCTTATGGATCCCCACACATGGCCGCGGAAAAGCAGGACGACCAGCATGAACATACATTCAGCAGCTATGTGAGGATACGGGATGGTGTCCTGAAGACCTACCTAGGGCGATGAACGATAGGGAGGAGTGGCGAGAGAGGGTCAGGGATATCCGTGCTACCAGCGCGATATGATGATGATGATGAAGTCTATAAAGAATGAGTGCTCAGTGCACACGATATTTGTATTGAATAATACAAAATATACCTGCAGAGCAAAATATATATTTTTGGTTAAAATACAAGAAAATTAGGAATTGTATTCTATAATAAATTCATTTTGTTTTTTTAAGCTCATCAGATGGATGATTCCATTTGAAATCCATTTGATGAGCTTGAAAAAGGGAAATGAATTTATCATGGAATACAATCTCTAATTTTCTTGTATTTTAACCAATAGATATATATATATATATATATATGTATGTACATATGTATGTAAGATGGCGATCGTAGTCAAGGGTGACCAGAAGGCTGCTTTTTCAATAGCTACTACACCAACATGTAGAGGAGGACGCTACTCCTTTTGCTGGTATTGCTCCACTTTACTCTTGATATGTATCTTATATTCCTGCGTGTTAAGCAAGGAGGTATCAAGTACCATTTTTAAAGTCTTTGGTATGACGCAACCGAGGATTGGGTCTAGGTCCCCTGGACCATTGGTGAACACTCTACCCACTAGACCACTGAGCTAGTGTATATATATATATATATATATATATATATATATGTGTGTGTATGTATGTACATATGTGTGTGTGTGTGTGTGTGTGTGTTTGGTTTCTTTGTTTAATGGAATATGAACCTTCGTTTTTTTTTGTTGAGACAGCTGAAAATAAAAGTATCAATGATTTGTCTAGACATCTACATAGTGATCTAGACTTCTAGATATCATCACTTTATTATATAAATTTTTCCCACACCCTCATCATTTAAAGTGTAAATTTTTGTCTTATGGCTGTATTGAATTTTCTAAGTTTCAAATTATTTTAAAATTTGATTCAGTTCTGAGAATTTTTAATTGCACCTTGTTTTCCGATACAGATATACCAAGTTTACTTAGGTACACCGAAAAAAAAAATAATTGAGATCCCACTTTGATAGGCAATATATTTTTTATCCAGCCATGCTTCCTGCATTTTTATCAAAGATCTTTTTATTTTTTCAGCTTGTATTTATATATTCATATAACACATTCACTTTGTCATCTGCATGTGGATATGTTTATATATGTATGTGTGTGTGTGTGTGTGTGTGTGTGTGTGTGTGTGTGTGTGTGTGTGAGAGAGAGGGTGTATGTGAGTATATGTATTCTTGACTGTTGAATGGTGTGTGTGTGTGTGTGGGTGGGTGTGAGGGTGTATGTGAGTACGTGTATCCTTGTTAGATGAATGGTGAATGGTGCATGCATGTGTGTGTGTGTGTGTGTATGTGTGTAAGTGAGTATGTGTATTCTTGTTAGTTGAGTTGTGTGTGTTTGTGTGTGTTTGTGTGTGTGCATGTGTGTGTGTGTGAGAGGGTGAATATGAGTATGTGTATTCTTAACAGTTGAGTTGTATGTGAGTGTATGTGTGTGTGTGAGGGTGTATGTGAGTGTGTATTTTTGTTAGATGAGTTGTGTGTGTATGTGAGTATGTGTTTGCATGTGTGCGTAAGGTGCAAGTGAGTGTGTGTATTCTTGATAGTTGAATTGTGTGTGTGTATGTATGTGTGTGTGTACCTTATACTTGAGATTAGTGTATGTGTATGTGCGTACATACTTGAGAGTTGATGTGTGTGTGTGTGTGTGTGTGTGTGTGTGTGTGTGCATATAGTTGATAGTTGAGCTGCATGTGTGTGAGTATATGAGCTATTGGTATAGTTTGGTTTGGTTTTATGGCATATTAACCATTGTTGGTTATTTAATGCCAAATCCATTTTTTATACATATAAACAGTTCTATTCTAAACAATTCAGTTTAACATAAGTACACAGTTTAAATGTCAAAACAGTTCTATTTCAAACAATTCAGTTTAGCATAAGTACACAGTGTAATTCTATTTGACCCATAAATAGGACTCCATCAGGTTTTACAACTTCAGGCCAAAGTGGACCTGTGAATGATGACAATAAAGAGGTATTTTACATTCCCTAAAGTTCCAGCATTACTGGAGCCTCACTATCAGATTGTTTAGTGTCATATGTAGGACACTCATTGTGGAGGTCTTAACCCTCTACAGAGATGCAGTCGGTGTATTCTGCAGCCCCAGCCAAATGGGCCAGTTGATATTTAAGATTTATTTGTATGTGTGGATGTACATGTGATAGTTGAGATGTGTGTGTGTGTATGTGTGTGTGTGTGTGTATGTGTAGCATACTTTGACCTGCACCAATGTTTGACATCTGAATCATAAAAATAATTTTGATGGCCTGCCAGCCTACCTGTCTATAAAATCACCATTTGACATCCTTCATAATTCAAGGAATAGTATAAAACAGTCTTTCCTAATCTTCCCCATAACCTTGTGCCACACTGTGTATACATATATCTAAAGGTGAATAAATGAGCAGCTGTTGTGCCATATTCTCTCAGTATATATCTGTTCAGAGATATTCAAAGACTGGCATGTACAGAAGAAAACAAAAAAATCTGCATGTTAATTGATAGATTTATGTATGAATATG
Source organism: Sepioteuthis lessoniana (assembly GCA_963585895.1). Classification (NCBI taxonomy): domain Eukaryota; kingdom Metazoa; phylum Mollusca; class Cephalopoda; order Myopsida; family Loliginidae; genus Sepioteuthis; species Sepioteuthis lessoniana. The sequence goes on along the minus strand of OY757908.1, from coordinate 114,677,936 downwards.
TATATGTATGTATTTTCTGACCCCTCTGCATGAGTAGTATGTAACACAAGGTCAATTTTTAAGTGGAGTTAAACAGGCTTGAATTCAGAGTTTTCTTTTTCCTAGACTGGTTGTCTACCCAAGACTGAAGAACACAATCTGCCCTACTACTTACTCATAGCTGGAAGGAGAATAAATGGATTTGTACTTTTCCTAAGGGTATTAGTCCAATGTGAAATTCAATCAGCCTTGTCCAGGATTTGAACTTGTGTTGCTATGTCCCTTTCCTATGATGATAGCCATTCCACCACAGGCACCTCCATAAGTGAATATGTATCCTTGACTTTAGGATGTCTTGTTAAGAGTCTTAATACCTAGGTATTTATATATATATTTTCAGATGAATAGGTCTGCAAATAAATTTGAATTTGGTTATTTTAGGTTTTCGTACCCTATAATTATGCTCCATGTGTCTTTTGGACTTTGTGGCCCACTGAAACACGCGAGGAGACTAATAATGTCTTGGGTTGCCTCAGCTTCCAGCTTTTACAATGAAGATTCTTTTAAAGTGAAGATTTTTTTGTTAAGGATGTCATTCCTTTTAATTCAAGTTTCTTTTTTTTTATGAATGTATTAACAAGTTTTTTCTTTTCTCTCTCTTCCTCTTTGAATTGAATATGTGCGAGAATGTGTTAATAACTATTTAATTTACAGTTTAAAATAATGTTAAAATAATTTCTAAAATAATGTTCATTTTAAACCACTTATCATATTTGACTGCATATAAGATGGACAGGTGTATAAGATGTACCCCAATTAATATAATGAATATTATCAATGATAACACATCTAATCTGCATTTTAAACAATGCTAATAGGTATATGAAAATTACACTAAAGTCTAAGCTTATAAGAGTTGCCAGGTAGCAAATTTTGGCTGGCTATTGGGAATTTTAAACCTATATATGGCATATAAGACACAGGGGAATTTTTAAAGAAATTTTATGTAAAAAAAAAGTGCGCCTTATATGTAGTCAAATATGGTACTTTCCTCTCATTGGACAAACAATAGATTTTATGTATAGAAGAAGGAAGTTACTTATCAAGTAACAGAAACTCACCAAAAAGTGAGCAGATAGAAAACGCTCCTTTAGCCTTTCTTATTTCCCCCGAGCAGTTTTAACTCCATGCTTGTTTTGGGGTCATCAGGAGAGAATATGCGCCGTTTTGAGGCCTTCCTCTCAAAAAGCCCTGAAATGGTGCACATTCTCTCCTGATTTTATATATATATAATATAGATTTTATATATATATAATATAGATTTTATATATATATAATATAGATTTTATATATATATATATATATATATATATATATATATATATATACTTTCCAGAAAAAAACAAAATTCGGTCACATTTGGATTATAAATTTATTTCCATCCTGCTAAGAGCATTGATATGAATCAACAACTCAAAAAAAAATTTAACAGAACCTCTTCAGATCCAGTATGAAGATAAATGAATATAGCCAGAATGGGGATGGTCACAGGAGGGAAGGGGAGAGAAGGAGCCTTCTCCCATTAAAGATTATTTCCGGTCTCCTCTCCTTTTCTGGTTGAGACATTAACAAAATAATGAAGAAACATAAATTTTAATTTAATTTTTACAATAATTTAAGCTTCATTTTAAAGCAACTCTTTAGATTTAACGATAAAATAAGGAATTACAACAAAACTAAATTATTCCAAATAAACATGAAAAGCAAAGACCACAATATATAAGTATATATATATATATGTGTATATATATATATATTTATCAATGATAACACATTTAATCTGCATTTTAAACAATGCTAATAGGTATATGAAAATTACACTAAAGTCTAAGCTAATAAGAGTTGCCAGGTAGCAAATTTTGGTTGGCTATTGGGAATTTTACATGTATATTTAGTATAACACCCATAAAAATAGCAAACCTTATATATATATATATATATATATATATATATATATATATATACTAGAAGCACATGGGGGGGTGTCCACTTGGTGTAATGGTTAAAGTAATGGACTGCGGAATCGGAGGAGGCAAGTTCGTACTCCAGTCATGCTATTACGTTCCCTTTCGGACAAATACCCTTGGGAAAGGTATGAACCCCCTTATCCTCCCAGCTATGGGTTAAATAGTACCACTACTGTTCTTCTAGGAGAATGGCTTTGGCATTAAATAACCTACAAAGGTTATAATATAATTAAATAACCTACAAAGGTTATAATATAATTAAATAAAGAAACCAAACCAAACCTAGAAGCACATGACATTGTCTAGGATAAAAGATAAAAATAATTTATACTAAAATATATTTTGTTAAATGAAAACTCATTCAATATGCTTTTTGTACAAATGAATTCTATCTTTTTAAATTTTCCTCAAGAAAGTTACCGTCCCTATGTGAGTAAGAGTGAGTTCTCCAGTGGTTAGCAATTTTTACTTCCAAGACAAATTAGACGTTCGTGATCAGCTTTAAACGAAAATTTTGGGGCACCTACAGAAATTCAGGTGAGGTGAGAATTTACTCTCACCCCAGATGCCTTTGATATTGTGACTAAATATGAAATGATTACCAGTTTAAAATGGTTTTGGACTGTATCAATACATTAGCTTGTAAATATTGGCATTACCACTAAATATGATGCGTTTGCCAGTTTAAAATGGTTGTGAGAATGGATTTTTGATTTTTTAGCATAAGGATCGTGACTGACTTTAGTATAAAAGAACCCAATAAAGACTGATGCAGTTTAAAACCAACCAACCAACCAACCTCAGACATTTTCATAAAAAAAATTTAAATGAAATTGAATTCCTTCTGAAGATTGTGTGAAAACTTCAAGTAACTGTGTGCATAATTTAAATATATATATATATATTTACAGAGAGAGAGAGAGAGAGAGAGAGAGAGAGAGAAAGAGAGAGAGAGAGAGAATGGGGGTAGTGACAGACTTTCTGATGGTGAAAATAGTTGTAAACAGTCAAATCTGGGTGTTTTGTGATGTTCAGCAGAAGCAATTGAAAATCTAAAAAAAAAAAATGAAAGAAAAGTTAAAAAAAAAAAATGATTGAAGCCATAAAAAAACAAAACAAAAAAAGGCACCTCCCCTGAACTGGTTATCTTCCATTGTCACAGAAACCATTTAAAAAAAAGTCAAAGAAAACTTTTAAAATGCACACACACACACACACACACACACATGCACACATGCACATTTTCCTCTCTATTGAAGGTAAACACTACAAAGCTAATTGTTTCTGAGTAAAATGCTTTGTTTGTGATAAGATCTTTTTTCTTCTTTGTTATTTCAGGGTTGTATTTTAAGTTTGTAAGTGTGATGAACCGTGGATTTAATAGAAAGAATGAAATTGCTGCTAAATTTGACTGAATTGAAAGTTGTGTTTTTTGTGAGTCTCATTCTCTAAGAATATATTTCAAGTTGAATATAATAGTTCTGAGACATGGTGATAGTATATAAATGTATATATATATATTTATATATATATATATATATATATATATATATATATGTATGTATGTATGTTTTGGCAGCATTTCTTCGTTAATACAAATTTCATTGAACATAATAGACATTTTCTGTCTACATATTTTCTTCTAGATCCGTTCGTATTGCCGTATTGCTTTTATCGTATTCGGCAGGAATTGATTTATGTATTGTCCATAGTTGTATGTATCCCTAGTACTGCTCTTTAATGGTAAAAATGCTCTTACACAGTAGTAATATGCAAAAACAAAAGTTACATCACTTTTGTAATAGATCCTCCCCTGATGATAGCCCAAAGTCGGGCAGAAAGTACTAGGGATACATACAACTATGGACAATACATAAATCAATTCCCGCCGAATATGATAAAAGCAATACGTCAATACGAACAGATCCAAAAGAAAATATGTAAACAGAAAATGTCTATTATGTTCAATGAAATTTGTATATATATATATATATATATATATATATATATATATATATATATATATATATATATATATATATATTATTCAATCCAATAAATCTGGAGTAAGGAATAATTTCAATCAGGGCCAATAAAATATTCAAAAATAGAATGTTAGATTTAAATAATCCTGGTAAAGAGGTCAATGTAAATAAAATCCACTGAGCAAATAATTTTCTCTTCAAAAAACACCAACAATCGGTCACATTAAGATAATAAATTTATTTCCATCCTGTTAAAAGCATTGATATAAATCAATGCTCTAAAAAATTAACAGGGCTTCTTCAGATCAAACAAGAAATGGATTAAAATAAATTTTTTTCACATTTACAACCAGATTAAAAAAAGAAACAAACTTATTTCTCCTATGTAATTAAGCAAGCCTAAACCTCAAGTAACAATGAGTATCAAATTATTATGGCATGTAAAACAACATCCGGTTTCATCATACTTCCAATTTAACAGAAGCAAAATTTATAGTTACAATAATTCATGTCAAAAATTCAAACATTTATAAAAAAATAAGAAAAATTATTCAGACATATCTAATTTTCAGACATCAATTTTTCAATTTTAGTATATCAATTTTTATCATTAAAATGAACTAAAAAATCTAAAACTAATTATGGTACCCCCCACCAAATTATAATAAAAGGGTAAAAATTACTAATATAAATTCAAATTCTAATTCATTTACCAATTTAATAAATCATAGTTATTCATTTTCTGTTTATCTATTTATTTATTTATTCACTTATTTTTGAAAATAGTCTAAATTTATTTCTATGCCTATATCTAACTATTTAATCACTTCTCTGATTTAATAGGTTAACTGGATCAAAGAATAACTTAATTCGTATCTTTTCTTCCCGACACAAATTACATCTACTATCAAAGCAGCTAGGAGTAGTAGATCTTTTCAATATTCTCCATTGAATTTCTGGGGTTAAACCCATATTTTTCAACTTCCAAAAATGTTTGGATAAAGCCGTTTGATTTCTCAAGGGTTCATGAGAGAACGAATGAATATGATTATTATATCCTAACTTCCATCTAACAGACGAAATTCCAATATAAGTTTTTTATCTTTTACATTTTCCTTTGGAAAAATAGTAGCTTGATACACTTCTACATTTTTCAAATGGTCTAACATGATTCCCGAAGATGACCAGTGAAATGGTCAAAAGCACATGAGCTAATATAGGGTTCTTTCTTTACCAACTTGACTAGTAAGAAGACTAGTGAGAAAACTTTAATGTCTTCACTTAAGATTTTTATAAAGAAACAATTTGTGATATTCAAACAAACCTGTTTATATATATAGATATAGATATAGATGTAAAAGGTATGTTAAAATTATCAAGGCTAAAGATGATTGTTCTACCAATATATATATATATATACTTAGGTGAGTCAAAAGTTTTGTAATATTTTGGTACACCTCTATTTTTATATCATGTGACTGAAGCAGTTCAAGCCATGGAAGGAACCCACTGTGGTTGGTAATATCATGTTGGTACTTGATTGATGGTTTTACCTGATTATCAAGATTCTTGTAGCTGAAGAAAAATTTCTAGAACCATAAGGTTCAGAAAAGTCACAAGTATTTAGAGGGGTCTAAATTGTTGAGAAAGGTCAAAATGTTGAGAAAGATAAAAAATGTTGAGAAAGATCAAAATGTTCAAGCTTTTGACCTTTTTCAACATTTTTGACCTGTCTCAACACTTTCGACCTTTATAAACATTTTGATCCCTCTCAACACTTTGACTTTTCTCAACAACTTTGACCTTTCTCTGCATATTTGACATTTCTCAACACTTTTAACCTCTTTATCCCCTTCATCTTGCTGTTGTCCAGCAATGATGCCTTTTGATATTTAATAACAGTTGATAGGCCATTAAAAATATCAACTTTTGTGGGTCATTTAAAGTCCAGACTGTCAGTGTAGAAGAAGAGTAGTGGTACTCTTTAGCAGGTGAAGATACTGAAAGTGAATGTAATATCTTGACTGGAGTTTGAACTCGCTTCCTACTATGTTGCAGTCCAACACGTTAGCCACTACACCATAGGGACTCTCAACGTAATGGTAATGGTACTGGTGTAGGAATGATAATGGTAATGATATACAAAGAGGGTGGTTCATAGGTACAAGTAGACTGAGGTAGAAACAAAAAGGGTGACAGATAGATATATAGAACAATCAGGAGAATGTCCCTTGGTCAGCTGGGGCTGTAGAAATCAGCTGACAGCACTTTTGCAGAGGGATAAAACTCTCCCAACAAGTGCCCTGAGTATGACACTAAACTGCATCTGATGGTGAGGCTCCAGTCTTGGTTCTTTGGGGATTGTGGAGTACTTCTTCACAGCCATTACTCCCAGGTCCACTCTGATCCAGAGTGGTTGTACCTGTTAGGGTCTCATCTATGCATCAAATAGAACTAGTGTCCTGAGTATGGCACTAAACTGCATCTGATGGTGAGGCTCTAGTTTTGGTTCTTAGGGGAATGTGGAGTACTCCTTCACAGCCATTACTCCCTGGTCCACTCTGATCCAGTGGTTGTACCTATTAGGGTCCCGTCTATATGTCAAATAGAACTGTTCTTTTTTAAATTTGAATTTGAATTTTCACATCTAAAATCCCGGGAACCCAAGCATTAATTTAGCTTTATTAAACAATATCACAGTATAGAACAATTTTGCACTAATTCCACTTTTCTCATGAACTCACATTTTCCTTAGGGTATTTACTATTAATTTCTATTATTAGTTATTTGAGGAGGTGCCTGTGGTGTAATGGTTATCGTTGTAGGGGAATGGACACGGCAACACGAGTTCAAATCCTGGACGAGACTGATTGCATTTCACATAGCACTAATACCCTTGGGAAAGGTATGAATCCAATCATTCTCCCTCCAACTATGGGTAAATAGTAGGGTAGACTAGGTTCTTCAGCCTTATTGAGGCAACTTGTCTAGGAGAAGGAAAACTCTGAATTCAAACCTGTTAAACTCCGCTTAAAATCATTGACCTTGTGTCATATCCTGCCCGAGCAGAGGGGTTGGGTAAATATAATAATTAGTTATCTGAAACTGTACAGCTGTATGAAACTTATTTATATTAGGAATACTTGGGTAAATAGTAGGACAGACTGGGTTCTTCAGCCTTAGTTAGGCAACTAGTCTAGGAGAAGGAAAACTGAATTCAAACCTGTTAAATTCCACTTAAGAATTGACCTTGTGTCATATCCTGTCTGAGTGGAGGGGTTGGTGAATAGGATTAGGAATACTTGATAAATTGAATTACAAATATTAAATAGGAATGCATGAAAGCATTTAACTGTGTGCAAGCAAAAGAATAATATTTAGTGGATTTATTATTGTTAAATAGGAATACTTGAAACCATTTAACTGTGCGCAAACAAATGAGCCCTGACAATTCATTTAAGAATAATGTTACCAATAAACTGTTCACTTACAAATGATATATATAAAAACAGGATTTAGTATTAAATAACCCACAAGGATTGATATGCCATAAAACACCAACCAACCAGATAGTGAAAAGGAGAGAGAGAAAGAGAGAGCGAGAGAAAGTGAGAGAGAGGGAGAGAGAAGCAGGCTTAGGTAGATATTAACAGGCTGAGATAGAAAGAAAGAAAGAAAGAAAGAGATGGAAATAGATTGAATTAGATATTAAATCTGATACAGGGCTGCTATTTCTAAATGTTTGTTGATATTGAAACCTCTGTTTTAATTACTTTAGTTTGATATAAACAGTCAAATGGATAAAGAGATAGGAAAAAAGAAAAAGAGAGAGAGTGAAGCAGAGAGATAGAAACAGACTGAGGTAGATATCAATTCATTGATAAATAGATGGATAGATATAAACAGAACAAAAGGTGTGTTTTTTTTTGGTTGATAATATCTATCTATCTATCTATCTCAGTTTGTAATATCTATCTATCTATCTATATGTTGTATACATATATATACTGGATACATACCGACACAATGATAAATGATCCTATTTACCAACCCCTCCGCTCGGGCAGGATATGACACAAGGTCAATTTTTTAAGCGGAGTTCAACAGGTTTGAATTCAGAGTTTTCCTTCTCCTAGACTAGTTGCCTCACCAAGGCTGAAGAACCTAGTCTGTCCTACCCATAGCTGGAGGGAGAATAATTGGATTCATACCTTTCCCAAGGGTATTAGTGCTACGTGAAATGCAATCAGTCTCGTCCAGGATTTGAACTCGTGTCACCGTGTCTAATTCCTACAACGATAACCATAACTCCACAGGCACATCCCACAATGATAAATGATGCATCAAGGAAGATGCAGGAAGACTTCTTTACAATTACATTTACCTCTCACTTTATTGCAAGGGTTCGAAAGGGTTGTTCAAGGTTTTGAATGTGAGAGGGTGCTGGATACCAAACATAAACTTCATATTTTGACCCCACTGTTATGACCGTCACGTTGTGTCTTTCTTGTTCTCTTGATGTTGGGGTCTACTCCATCGGGGGTTTCCGAGGACCCCCTCGGTTGGGTGTGGCTTTCCCTACCACATCTGGTCGCTACTGTCTGGAAGTCTGCTGGCAACTGCCCTGGGACCCAAACTCAACTGAGTTAAATAATAACTCAACACCCACATGAACGTCTACTGGATCTTTGAAATTGAATGTTTAATCGTCATCAAGCGGAAATAACTGTCATGCAGTTCAGAGGTTACTCTCTTCCGGTGCATGACTGTAATGGCATAATGGGACCTTCACCTTGTCCCATATCATAAGACTTAATCCGCCCACGCGGTCTCTTTCGATTACAGGCCGTTGGAATGTGTCACTTCCTTCCGGTGTATTACCTTGGAATAGTATTTTTGGGCCGGGTCGAAGGTCAAAATATAACATATTTATCTATCTATCAATTACAAGGGAGAATCCCTGTAGCAGAGAGGCTAACATCCTGAATCGTGACATCATCGAAAGCAACTTTTAAACTCCAGTTGCACTATTATGTTCACTTTCGGACTAATACCCGTTGAAAAAGGCATGAACCCCCTTTTCCCCCAACTATGAGTTAAATAGAACAACTATTCTTCTACAAGGATGGCTCTGGCATTAAATAACCCATGAAGGTTGGTATGCCATTAAACGAAGAAAGTGAAAAATCAAACCTATTATAGCTTGCTCCGGTTTCTTTATTTAATGGCATATCAACCTTTGTAGGTTATTTAATGCCAAATCCATCCTTATAAAAGAACAGTAGTGGTACTATTTAACCCATAGCTGGGAGGATAAGGGGGTTCATACCTTTCCCAAGGGCATTTGTCTGAAAGGGAATGTAATAGCACGATTGGAGTTTGAACTTGCTTACTACAATTTTGCAGTCCATTGCTTTAACCATTACACCATTACTCTTTATAGTTTGCTCTAATCTATCGAGCTACGTTTGTTCATATGTATGTATGTGAGTGTGTGTGTGAGTGTGTGCGTGTGAGTGTGTGAGTGTGTGCGTGTGTGTGTGAGTGTGTGCGTGAGTGTGTGCGTGTGTGTATGAGTGTGTGCGTGTGTGTGTGAGTGTGTGCGTGTGTGTGTGAGTGTGTGTGTGAGTGTGTGCATGTGTGTGTGAGTGTGTGCGTGTGTGTGTGTGAGTGTGTGCATGTGTGTGTGTGAGTGTGTGCGTGTGTGTGTGAGTGTGTGCGTGTGTGTGTGAGTGTGTGTGCGTGTGTGTGAGTGTGTGTGTGTGAGTGTGTATTTGAGTGTGTGTGTGTGAGTGTGTGTGTGTGTGTGTGTGAGTGTGTGAGTGTGTGTGAGTGTGTATGTGAGGGTGTGCTTATTTTGTATCCATCCAATGTTACCATGGCCCAAACAAGAGTGTTTCATTTTTTTTTTTTTTTCCTGATTTTAATTTTCACATCTGAAATCCTGAAGACCCAAGCATTAATTTAGCTATAGTAAATAATATCAACATGTTCAACATTTTGCACTAATTCCACTTTTCACATGAACTCACACTCCACCCATGTACGGCTCAGAGGCATCCATCAAGAATATAGAATTTCAGAAAATGGAGAACATAATGAAGTGAAATCGTCTCCAAAAGATTTCCCATTGGAATTGACAGTAAAAGACAAGAATTTCAGTTTTGGGATTCATTTTGCATTTGTTAAAATACATAGATGCATTTTGGAAAAGTGGAAAAAAAACAAAAAAACAATGGTAAGAGTTAAGTGAATTTTGCCCCATTTGAAAAGGAATAATAAAGAAATATTTTTGAATCCTTATTTACCAAGCTATGCATAGTCTGGTACAAGGTCATAGAATTGCAGCACCTAATGAGAATTGAATTCATTCCAATAGTACATTGGTCTGCTAGATGAATGCACTATGAGAAAGAGAAAGAGAGTTTGCAAAACCAGATTGACATGTTTTCGAAGAGGTCAAGTGAGCTCAGAATTATTTACCAAAATTAATTAAATAATTTTTCCTTATTTCATTTGATTGCGTTCAAAATTTTACTAAACACACACACACACACACACACACACACACACACACACACACACACATATGTATATTACTGCAGAAACATATGGCATTAAATTTATGTATCTTACTATGAAAATAAACTGATTTTTCTAAAGAAATGTATTGTAAATGATTTTGCTATAGAAATGCAATGCCGTTAATCTAGTATTAAAATGCAAATGATTTAAATAGAATTTATTAAAGAAATTTTTGATAACACCAATACCTTTATAAATTGCTTATATTTTAATTTTACATTGCAAATTATTTTACTCTAAAAACAGATACTAGCTGTTTAGCAGAAGTCCCTTTGGCATAGTGGATAATATGCTTGAAGGTAATATTGTGGTAAGCAAATTCAAACTCTAGTCCCACTATTATGTTTACTTTCAAACACATAGCTTTGAGAAAGGCATGAAAACTTTTATCCCTCTCCAAATTATGGCTTTAAGAGTAGCACTACTAGTCTTCTACTCGGATAACTTTGGTATGAACATAACCCACAAAAGTAGATGTGCCATTAAAAAAACAAAAAACTAAACTAAATTCACTTTTTGTACAGCCCAAGATATCCTTGGTAGGATTTATTAAATGAATATATTAAAACATCCATTCATTTTAATGATTATATATATATATATATATATATTTATGTATAATTTGACAAATAAACTCGGGGTTGTCCTCATGGTGTAATGGTTAAAGTGATGGACTGCGGAATCGTAGTACGCGAGTTTGTACTCCAGTCGCGCTATTACGTTCACTTTTGGGCAAATACCCTTGGGAAAGGTATGAACCCCCTTATCCTCCCAGCTATGGGTTAAATAGTACCACTACTGTTCTTCTTGGAGAATGGCGTTGACATTAAATAACCTAAAAAGAGTTGATATGCCACTAAACAAAGAAACCAAACCAAACAAATAAACTCAATATTAAGAATAAATTAAGTAAACTAAATAGAAAAAATGCATGTATTATTTTTGAGGATCATAAACAGAACTTTGAAAAATCATCAACAGGCTAGATTGATTATTCTCCCTCCAGCTATGGGTAATTAGTAGGGCAGACTAGGTTCTTCAGCCTTGGTGAGGCAACTAGTCTAGGAGAAGGAAAACTCTGAATTCAAAACCTGTTAAACTCCGCTTAAAAATTGACCTTGTGTCATATCCTGCCCGAGCGGAGGGGTTGGTAAAAATAAACAGGCTAGATTGATTAACCCAACAAAAATGGAACTATTTTGATATAAAAAAAATATAATACAAAGAATTGTAACTAAAATCTTCAATAATTCGAGATATATTCAGTGAAAGAACTCATTAGATATTATTGAATGATTTAAGAATATCAAACATAAGAATAAAACTACCGTTATACAATTTGACATTATAGATTCTTACCTCTCCATAAATAAAGAATTACAATTACTTAGTATCAATTTAGCTAGAAATTATATGGATATAACTCAGGAGGAATTGGATATTATATTAGCATGTAGGAAATCTATACTATGTGACAATAACACTACTTAAGAAAAGACAACTGATAATTTTGATGTAGCAATGGGATCTTTTGACTCTGTACGAATTGCAGACTTAGAAGGAATATACATTTTAGACACCTGAGGTAGATTTTTAAATTTGAATAACATCAGAATTTATAGAAATGATGGATTTAATTTCTATCCCTTATAGCAATGGACTCCTAACATCTAAAATACAAAAGAAAGTCATAAGGGCATTTAAATATATGCGGTTAAAGATAGAGATTAGTTCTAACTTGAAAATAGTTAATTTTTAGATTTAACTCTTAATTTAAGTGAAAATTCTTATAAACCATTTAGTAAGACTAATACTATACCAAAATACATTAATGTTAGTTCTAACCACCCTGCATCCATAGTTTTAAAAATTCCTAATGCGATTAATATTAGAATCTACAGATTATCATCTTCTAAAAACATATTTGATAATCATAAGGAATTTTACAATGAAGCTTTACATAATAGCCGTTATAAAAATGAACTTGAACATCTAGAAGCCAATAGTCATCACAAAAATAGGGGCAATGATAGAGGAAACAATGGTCCCAAATATAGTGGAAACAATGGAACTTATAATAATATAAATATGGATGATAAAATAAACAAAAATATTAATAAAAATAGATGTAGAAATATTATCTGGTTTAACCTTTCTTTTTGCAAACCCTCTAATATCAATATAGGCAAATATTTTCTAAGTTTAATAAACAAACATTTTCAAGAGGATAACCCCCTTAGAAAAATAATTGATAAGAATATGTAAAAATTAGTTATTCTTACACTAACAATATATCTAAAATAACTGACAATCACAAGAAATTAATAAATAAAATGGACTGGAATAACAAAGACAACTTAAAACATTCATGTAATAGAAAAAAAAAAAAAAAAAATGAATGCCCACTAGGAAGTAAATGTAACCTTGATGATATTATATATCAAGCCAACATTTCAGCTAAAGAGAATGATAATAATTATAAGGCTTACATAGGTATGACATGCTTAAACTTGAAAATTAGATGTTATCACCATCTACAGTCATTTAGAAATCAAACTGCTCTATCTAGATATTACTGGGATCTAATAGAATAAGGACTAACACCTGTTATGAATTCCTTTGAGAGGAAGGCCCCGAAACGGTGCACATTCTCTCCTGATGACCCCAAAACAAGCATGGAGTTAAAACTGCTCGGTGGAAATAAGAAAGGCTAAAGGAGCATTTTCAATCCACCCACTTTTTGGTGAGTTTCTGTTACTTGATAAGTAACTTCCTTCTCCTGTTATGAATTGGAAAATAATTAAAAGATCCTCCTCACCAAACAGTTTACATGGTACATGTAATTTATGCTAAGAAGAGAAAATACATATATCAAAATATTTATTTAGAAATTTGCTTAATACTAGAAAAGAAATGATTTCAGCATGTAGACATAGGACAAAATTCATTGTAGATTTAACTTGATATATTATTAGCATTAAATATATTTAACTACTATTAATTAAGTGATTTATATATTTCTAATTCTATATATTGATATATTAATCCATAGTTTTTATAAAATAGACAAATCCATTAATTGATTTAATATTTTTCTAATAAAGAATACAATCTAATAGTTAAAATATAAGAATATTACAATAATAAGATAATAAAATAAAATATAAAAAATAAAGAAAAAAAGATAATAAAAATAAGATTAATAGAGAATTGATTTTTTAATTTATTGTGGACTTTTTGTCCTCATCTTGGTAGTTTTTGTGTTGTTTCTTCTTCACTACGTTTCAGCCAAATTTCATCTCTGGCCTTCTTCAGGTGATTAACTGCGACCTTGGATAGGAATGCTGAGTCTTGTAACCATATCCCCAGTAATTACTGCCTTCCATAGTTGTTGTCTATCGCACCACGTTTTTGACCAAGTAAACCTCTGGCCGGCCTGGGTAGGAATTGAAACTGCTATCTTCTGACAATGCTCACCTGGAACCGTAGAGACTCAACGCCTTCATTTGCTGCGCCACAGGCCCCGAAGGGTGATCAAGGTTGGAATTTTTGGTCTTATAAATCCAATTATTTGTTCTCCTTAACTGGTCTTCCATAGTCGGGTCTGTACCGAATTTGTAATTGTCTTTAATTAGAATCATTTTGAGATGAGGCTTCTTAATCTGAGAATTAATTTTTTATTTATTGCAGACTTTTTCCAATTAAAGACAAGATTATTAGACTTATAACAAGTAGGAATTATCCCAGTTCTACACCATTTTTATTACACTGCTCTTTGGAAAACAAAAATTTAGGAAGTGAATATTTAATTCATTTTTATTATAAATTATTTGTTACATCAATAAAATATAAATATAATTTAACAAAATATCTATTACGTATTAATTCTTTACTTATCATGATTACTTAATATTTGATATGTGAATTACATATTTATTATTTGCTTATTATGGTTGACTTAACATTCGATGTATTAATGTCAGCTTAATATAAATAACATGAGTTTTAAGATAATTTTAATTGTTAAGATTAGTATTTGTAAATTAAGATTAGCATTTAATCATTATTTCCTGATAACACAAATTATATTATTTAATATTGATAAAATATGATAGTTGCAATGAAAGTATGAATGCAGATTTTATCTATAGATTTAAATAAGTTGCATATCACTGATTATTTTTCTGGAATTATTTTTTTAAAATTTTCAATAATATCTAAACTAGGGGTGACATTGTTTAGTTTTTTATAAGTAAAGTACAGTTGGGGACTGTAGTCAAGGGTGACCTGAAGGCTCTCTATTCAATAGCTATACACCGAGGTGTAGGGGAGGGTGCTACTCCTATTCCTAGATTGCTCCACTTTATCCTTGATCCTTACCTTATAATGCTGAGTGTTAAGAAAAAAGGCATCAAATACCATTTTTTGAGTCTTTGGTATGACTCGACCTGGGATTGAACCCTGGTCTCCTGGTGCATTGGTGAACACTTTACTCATTAGACCAATGACCCAAGGATTGTATAAACATTGTATAAATGAAAAATAATGATAGATATAATGTCTTCATTGTTAAAAAAAATTCTTTTCTTGATTAAAAAATATGAAATAAGGCATTGAAAAATTATTTCAATTATTTTAATTAAGAAAAAAAAACAAAGAATTTTTTTCAAATCCCATTCTCGCCAGAAGCAATATAAGAACACTCAAATAAAAGCTTTCTTTCCTCTTCATCTGATGATGGTTTTACAACCAGAAATAAAGTTATAATGACACCAAGGAAATTAATTTTTTCTGTTTATTTTTATATAAAAAGAATTTTAGCTCTGTACGTTGAGTGTTGATGTATAATTAATTATACATCAATAGCCATCGACATTAAGCACTTCAATTGGATACTACTACCCGTTGGATTTCCTCCTTGGATTATATAAAAGTATATATATATATATATGTGTGTGTGTGTGTGTGTGTGTGTGTGTGTGTGCTTAGTTGGATGTGGTTGGGTTTAATGGCATATCAGCCCTTGTAGGTTATTTAATGCTAAAACTTTTATATATATATATATATATATATATATATATATATATATATATATATATTAGTTATACAGTGATGTGGTTTTTTCATCTATTGTTAGTTAACACTAATTATTCTGTTCAATACTATTCATTCATTTGGTCACACTCAAATGGTCCCAAGTATTGCTATATAATACCAGTAATTCTATGTTGCATACTGACAAATGGTTTCAAGTATTCCAACAAATAGTTTCATTTATTCATTGCTTAATTGTTCTTAGTATTGCTATGTATCACTAACAATTCAATTAAACATCAGTCATTTGTTTACACACAGTTAAATGATCAAAAAGTTCTATTTCTAACAATTCTATATATCATGAGTCACTTGTTTGCACATAAACAAAAGGGTTGTTGTGTTGCTGATCAAAGAAAGACAGGGGGAACATGAAAGGTTTGATAGAATAACATATATATTCAAGTAACAGAAACAAGAGACAAGTGAACTTGGTTTAACAGTAGTTAGTTGGTAGAAAGCTGAGAGTCCAGTGCGGTAGTGACTATCCGTCCACTGCGCAAATGGTATCACATTGATTGGATCACTCCATCTGGTGCTTTCATTGATGTGTATTTATGGAGGAGGGAGAGTCCATTATATAGGGAGTACAGCAAGGATCAAACAATTCTAAATGGTCAAATAATTCTATTCAACTTTATGGAGGAGGGAGAGTCCATTATGTAGGAAGTACAACAAGGGTCAAATAATTCTAAATGGTCAAATAATTCTATTCAACTTCATGGAGGAGGGAGAGTCCATTATGTAGGAAGTACAACAAGGGTCAAACAATTCTAAATGGTCAAATAATTCTATTCAACTTTATTCATTCATTTGCTCAAAGTTAAGTTGCTATGTAATACCAATGATTCAAATTTTGCAGACAGTTAAATGGTTTCAAGTATTCCCAAATAACATAAATAATTCTTTCAAACAAATAAATCATTTGTTTGCACACACTTAAATGGCTTCAAAAATTGCTGTCTAACACCCATAGTTTTATTTGCACATAGTTAAATAGTTTCAGGCATCGCTGTGTAACACTAAGAATTAAATTTAACATCAGTCATCGGTTTGTACTGAGTTTAAATGTCAAACAGTTCTATTTGACCCGTAGATAGGACTCTATCAGGTTCTAACATTCTGCGCCAGAATGGATTGGGGAGCAATGGCAATGAAGGGGTACTTCACATTCTCCAAAGCTCCTGGGCTGGAGCCTCAACATCAAATTGCTTAATGTCATATCAGAACATTTACTGGATGGGGGGGTTGTTACCCCTCTGTAGAGATGCAGTTGATTTATTCAACAGACCCAGCCAACTGGACTGTGTGTGTGTGTGTGTGTGTGTGTGTGTGTGTGTGTGTGTGTGTGTGTGTGTGTGTGTTGATGAAAAATATGATGTGGAAACCAAAGTTTATTTATCATAAGATTTTGACCTCTGTAAAGTTGATCAGATAATGATTTGGAAAAATTCAAATTGTAATATATTCAAGATAGGACCAAGATACGAATATGTGAAATATACAGATATGTAAAACGTTCATAATGCCTAAAATATTCACATGCATAGGAATCCGAAAAACACGAAACACTGACGACTCTCTTGGTTCAGGTATGGAACTTTTATTACCTTCTTGACTTTTAAGTTTTCAATACGAGGAGAGAGAGACAGAATTTTTACTATGCTGACTGTTCCATCGGACCTGACAACGCGTGGTGCACTCCCTAGACCCAACTGCATTCGTCTAGGTTCAAATCTCAACTAACTGCTTTTTTCAAAATACTCAAGAATCCCTGCCCATTGCTTCCAGGCATGATGTAGCAAGTTACATGTCCACCAAGTACTCAGGTCATGGAACACTCAGCCACTAGGATCCCATCTTTATGCATTATGAGTCAAATTGCTATCCACAGCCAACAGATGGCCCTCCTGGAGATGGGGGGAGGGTTACCTTCTACAGAGGTGCAGTTGGTGCATTCTATAGCCCCAGACAACAGGGCAGATGTATAAATAAATAGATATATCAAGCTGTGGAGTGATTGCTCAACCATCACACACACACTCACACACACATATATATTCATTTATCTCTCTCTCTCTCTCTCTCTATATATATATATATATATATATATATGTTTTTTGTTTTTTCATGTGAGTGTCATGTGTACAATCTTCTTACCATGAGACAAATATCTCACACAATAACTTCAATTGAATAGCCATTTTTTTCTCATATTTCCATTGAATGATTGTGCATCCCTCCTG
Source organism: Sepioteuthis lessoniana (assembly GCA_963585895.1). Classification (NCBI taxonomy): domain Eukaryota; kingdom Metazoa; phylum Mollusca; class Cephalopoda; order Myopsida; family Loliginidae; genus Sepioteuthis; species Sepioteuthis lessoniana. Next base: position 114,660,020 of record OY757908.1, on the reverse strand, counting down.
AAACTTCAAATACTGGACTTCAAGGGTTAATAATTAGAATGTTTTTTGGCTTTAAAATTTCTCTGCAATAATAACACCAGGTGCACAATGATTAGGGATTTTAGTAAATTACTTTAGTGACAGATTATTTTTTAGTTAAACTTTGAATGCGTAGCTATGGGTTTTTGAGTTGTAAAGGTTAGAGGACTTGAGTAACCCTTGGTTTGTGGAAACATATCAAAATAAGCACAAGTCTGATTTAGAATCAACTGTAAGAAAAATATATCAAGATAAACAATTTGGTAGATATCAGCTGGTATTTAGAAATGACATATTGCTAAAAGTTTTAATGGCTGCATGTGAGTTAATGATTGCATAAAAAAATATAAGAAAGAGATTAAAAGATGCAGGGCAGCTGGAGTTAGTCAGAGTCAGGACAGATGACAAAGAGAGCCCCGATGGGGGGTGAGGCTAGGTCAGTATCAGTAAAGAAGAAATGTCTAAGTTTTGTGGTTGTCGTCTTTTTGTCTTGCATGGTTTATAGTCTCTCTCTATTTAATCAGATGATGCATTTCCTCACCTTATCTCTCTCTCTTTTTGCTGACAACTGTGAAAAGAGTAGCAGCTATAAACTTTTGTATCCTGAAACTAACAGATTCATTTTTGTATTGTGCTGTGCTTAAAGGTTTAGTTTGGTTTCTTTGTTTATGGCATATCAACCTTTGTAGATTATTTAATGCCAAAGCCATCCTTGTAGAAGGACAGTAGTGGTACTATTTAACCCATAACTTGGCTCATACCTTTCCCAAGGGTATTTGTCTGAAAGTGAATGTAATGGTCCAACTGGAGTTTAAACTCACTGACTACAATTCTGCCGTCCAGTGCTTTAACCATTACACCACAAGGACACCTCCCTGTGCTTAAAGTGTAATGTTATACCTATATTCTGTTTGGTGGGGTAGCATTACGCAGGCACTACACAAGAATGCTGGGTGTTGTTTTGAATAAATCCTAGAAGCAGCTCCCAACAAAATACCAGCCATATGGCCTCTTATCCCCATCTCACAAAACCATACAAGCAAGTCAAGCTGGGTGCCGATGGAAAAGTAAGGATAGACTCATAGGCAATGTTCCCTTATGGACTCTTACACATAGACACACCAGTATTGGGCTAACCAGTACAAATTTACATTTATTAGCACTGCATGGACACTGGTTACTATCAAGAGGACTTGCCAAGAGCAATGACTGATAGAAAGTATAAGGAAAATGTGATGTTGGCATGCCTTGATAATGATGATGATGATGATGATATATAAAACCATATTATATATATATATATAGTAGAGGTTTATTGTTCTCACTAGCCCACTTAGTGAGCCAGTAGTGGACTAAATTTAGCAGTATTATTAAATAATGCTCAATATCAATGATAGAGCTTTTATACATCTAGGAATATATATATATATATTGAATGGTAATGTCTGTGACCCAGGGTTTCCTGATTTACGCATTTGTATCTATATATTCAATAATGTTTTCAAGGGTCTCTTTTACTTTGTTCATGTTCCATTTCAAAAATGGACCTAACTATAAATGGTATTCACTTTCTTTTTAACTTTAAACCTCAGATATTGGTTACTTTTATATTTAATAACAAAACTATTGTCTAGATTTATACTGTTAAGCTACTTTAAGTACTTTAAACCCTTCAGATTTGCCTTTAAAAAAATGCTGAAAACCCCAATGTGCCAGCTGTTTAGTAACTAATTTATAATCCTTTGAAGTCTTCTGTCAGATATTATAGGCTGCACATTTTAAATACTTTTTAGTTTTTGCTTGTAGTTCATTTCATTGGGTGTGGCTGGAATTTGACATGTATTTTCTGTTTTTTTTTCTTAGATCAACTGAATTGGGAATTTGGCCTTCTTGGCGAGTTCAAGTGACAGGCAGATTAGTGTTTTTGCAAAAGGAGTTGCAATCTTATATCTTAGTAGAACTACCATGTAATGCCTGTCTTTAAATAATTTTGAATGTTTGTTTGTTTTTTTCAAAGGATAAAAGTTTTAGTTTTATTTTCCAACTTATTCTTAAAAAGATGTCCCATTTTGTGATTGAGTTTGTTTAATGTTCTGAGATGAAATATTGGTTGTTCGGGTTTTAAGATATATCAACCTTTGTAGGTTATTTAATGCCAAATCCATTTTTATACAAATAATCAGTTCTATTTAAAACAATTCAGTTTAGCATGAGTACACAGTTTAATTGTCAAAAACATTTCTATTTCAAACTATTCAGTTTATTCAAACAGTTCTAATTCAGCTAATTCAGTTTAGTATAAGAATAGATTTTGTTTACACAGAGATAAATGTCAAAACAGTTCTATGTTAAACTATTCAGTTTAGTGTAGGTACAGTTTCAATCTCAAAAACAGTTCCATTTCAAACAATTCAGTTTAGCATAAGTACGCTGTTTAGATGCAAGTACACAGTTTAATTGTGAAAAACATTTCTATTTCAAGCTATCCAGCTCAGTCAAACAGTTCTTATTTAAACAATTCAGCTAAGCATAAGTACCCAGTTTATATTCTATTTAACCAATAGATAGGACCCTATCAGATGCTATCATTCTGTGCCAATGCGGATCTGGGAGTAATGGCAATGGAGGAGTGCTCCGCATTCCTCAAAGCCTCAGCATTGCTGGAACCTCACCATCAAATTTTTTAGTGTCATATCCAGGACACACATTAAGGGGGTCTTACCCCTCTGTAGAAGTGCAGTCAGTGTATTCTACAGCCCTAGCCGACTAGGCGATGAGATGAAATATAACAATTATTTCCTAAATTATTCAGATAAGTATGTATTTACCTTACTCCTCAGTCATGTGCCAGATACAATACAAGGTCACTTTTTCAGCTGATTAGAGCTAGCTTGAATTCGGAGTTTTCCTTCTCCCAGGCTAATTGCCATACCAAAGCTAAAAAGCCCAATCTGCCCAACTATTTACCCAAGCTACAGGGAGAAAAGATGGATTCATGCCTTTCCCAAAGGCATTAGAGTTAAAATTATCACTCTAGTCAGTACTTGATAGAACTAATGATAATTGTCGGGTCAGAGTTATCTGCCCTGAATCCCACATGGAATAAGGGTCAGGTTATTCTCCTACTTTTCATTACTCTCTCTGTTAATAAAAAGAACACAGCACATGTTTTAAAAGGTTGTCCTCCTGTTTTTGCCTTGTTGATTGAATTAAAGTATCCTGCCAAGAATATATGAAGATGAATACCGGCACTTGAAAAGGTATGTCTTATTTTTATGTGCAATTAGATTTTTAAATTTCCAACAATTAACGGGAAATACAAATAGCTTCATCTAGGATTTGAACTCGAGTAGCTGATTTTATTGTCTATGATACTAAGATGATACTAAGAGTGCCTCATCACTTCATTCTTTAAAAATTCTTTAGACACGCACATTTTTTTTAAAATTACAAATTAGGAATTTTGAAATTAAACAAATCTGAATCATCAATCTGGATACTTCTATATACTTTTTGATCACGTTCGTAAATAAATGAATAAACAGAATTGAAGATAAAATAATTTTTATTAGAACCAAGCTGATGTAGCCAATATCAATGACATTGAAGCTATTTATTTTCTTTAGAATATGCTGACTGCACCTCTGCAGAGGAGTAAGACCCCTTCCCCCAAAGAGGCCACTAGTTGGCCATGGTTAATGACCTCTTATTCTTGAGAATGGGATCCTGGTGGCTGAGTGGTCTGTAACCCAGTAATCAAAGTGGTCACATGACCTGCAACATTCCTCTTTAGCTAATACTGGGTTGGTTAGTTGTTTAGGTTTTATGGCATTTAAACCTTTGTATTTATTTAATGCCAAATCCATTTTTATACAAATAATCAGTTTTATATCAAACAATTCAGTTTAGCATGAGTACACAGTTTAATTGTCAAAAACATTTCTATTTCAAGCTATTCAGTTTATTCAAACAGTTCTAATTCAACTGATTCAATTTAGTATCAGTATAGATTCTGTTTACACACAGTCGGATGTCAAAATAGTTCTATATTAAACAATTCAGTTTAGCTTAAGTAGAGTTTCAATGTCAAAACAGTTCCATTTCAAACAAGTCAGTTTAGCATAAACACACAGTTTAAATGTAAGTACACAGTTTAAGTGTCAAAAGCGTTTCTATTTCAAGCTATTCAGTTTAGTCAAACAGTTCTTATACAAACAGTTCAGTTTAGCATAAGTATGCAGTTTAGTTCTATCTAACCCAATAGATAGGGCCCTATCAGGTGCTATCATTCTGGGCCAGAGTGGACCTGGGAGTGATGGCAGTGAAAGGGTGCTCCACATTCTCCAAAGCTCCAGCATTACTGGAACCTCACCATCAGATTATTTAGAGTCAATTCAGAACACTCATTGGGGTGGGGAGTCCTTACTCTTCTGCAGAGGTGTAGTCAGTATATTCTACAGCCTCAGCTGACTGGGAAAATATGACTGGGTTAGGAGGGCTGTCGGAGAAGCCTGATTAGCTGGTCATGTCAAGCCTATGTACCTATATGATTGTCTTGACCATATTCTTCAAATTGCTCTTGTGGCAAACAAGTAGATAACCCTATTGTATTTTAAAGGTGCCAGCAGGCAGTAGTAGAATGTCAATTGTATAGAGGTGGCAATACTTGAAACCATTTAACTGTGTGCAAACAAATGAGCTCTAACTCATTTAAAAATAAAGTTTCTGATATACTATTTGCTTACAAATCACACACACATATGTGGACACACACACACACACACACACACACACACACACACACACACACACACACACACATATATATATATATATATATATATATATATATATGTATGACTTTGGCATAATGGTTAGAGTGTTCACCAATGGCCTGGAAGACCTGGATTCAATTCCAGGTCAAGTCATACCAAAGACTCAAAAAATGGTACTTGATGCCTCCTTGCTTAACACTCAGCATAATAAGGTACAGATCAAGGATAAAGTGGAGCAATACAGGGAAAGGAGTAGTGTCTTACCCTACACCTTGGTATAGTAGCTATCGAAAAGGGAGCCTTTGGGTCACCCTTGACTATGGTCGCCAACTTTAACTTTTACTTTTACTATATATATGGAGGGGAGGGGATTATATTTCATGCCGACCACAAATGGTTCTTCTTTGGATTATTTAGTGAATTTGCTAATTGAAATAAAAACAGGCATATGAATGTATATATGATTAACATCAAATAATTTATCACCAAACAAAAAGGCTTAAATGTTCTAAGTCCAAATATAACTTTTTGAATAGCATCATAAAGTTCGAAAAACAAAGTTTGAGTTCTGTATTTGTAATTGACAGCCTCTCCCTCAGATGCAGTTTAGTGTCATACCTAGGACGTCTCTTTTGGGTGGGTCTTTTTTTTTGTTTGGATCATTGACTGCCATGTGATAAAAATTTTGTATAAAACTTTCTGAAATAAGTTTTGGGAGATGTTTTAAATTTTGGAATCGAGAAGTCTCTGTGAAATAATGGCTAAAGTGCTGGACTGTGAGATTGAGGCATGTGGGTTCAAACTCCAGTCAATCTATTATCTTCACTTTTGGACTAACACCTCAGAAAAGAGATGAACCATCTTATCTATTGACCTATGGGCTAAATAGTACCACTACTGCTCTTTTACAAGTAAGGCCATCAGTATTAATTGACAGTTCCGGTCTAGCACCGGGCCACCTGGCATTCATGCTGGGTGGCCAAACAATGACAAGCATAGACTAATATTGGCCAAGACCAGTGGGTCTAGTGAATCACCAGACAAGTATGCCAGGTGACCGGCAAGGTCACCTGGTATATGTGCTGGGAGACTTAACTATGACTAGCATGGTTCACATTGCATCAGGCCTTCAGGCCAAGTGAATCTATGACCAGCCAAGACCAGCAGCACACAAGTCTCGATTACCTCTCCCCTAATTCCCTCTATAAAAAAGACCTTGCGTCAAATTCTGACTGGTGGGAGGCACGGATAAATATTTACTATTCTTCTTCAAGAATGATTTTGGCATTCAATAACCAATGATGTTTGATATACCATTAAAAGAAAGAAATTTAAAACAATTCAATTTTTATGAAAAAGTTTCTCAGGGAAGAGACTTTTGAAAAATTAATTATATAACTGATACATGTCTAAATAATACTTGTACTTTTTATGAGTATTATGCTAGTTGAATATTCTGTAAGTAAGGTGTCATTTGACATTGAGATTAATGACCACCAATCAATAAATGATGATATCAATGTGACAGAGTGATGCAAAAAGTATCTGAATTTTACTTTTTTCCCATGTAGACTTCTACTCACAGACAGATAATCAGTTGATATATATTTTTCAATTTTTTCTTTTTGTTTTTCCTTTTTGTTTTTTTTGGTTTTTTTTTTGTATTTTTGCTATAATTCAAGGTAAAAAAGTAATGTTCATCACAAAGACAAACCTTACAAAATTATTAATCAGTGGCAAATTAGGCTGGAAATAGCTTTATCATATATTTTCCAACCCCTCCGTTCGGGCAGGATGTGACACAAGGTCAATTTTTAAGCAAAGTTTAACAGGTTTGAATTCAGAGTTTTCCTTCTCCTAGACTAGTTGCCTCACCAAAGCTGAAGAGCCTAGTCTGCCCTACTATTTACCCATAGCTGGAGGTAGAATAATTGGAAATAGCTTTATTCTCTAATTTAGAGTTAAATGTATTATAATAGTAAGTAAACTTGGCAACCTTAATCAAAGGTGACTTGGAGGCTCCCTTTTCAATAGCTACAACACTTAGGTGTAGGGGTGGGTGCTACTCCATTCCCTGGATTGCTCCACTTTACCCTTGAACCTTACCTTATAATGCTGAGTGTTAAGCAAGAAGGCATCAAGTACCATTTTTTGAGTCTTTGGTATGACTTGACCTGGGATGGAAACCCAGTTTCCCAGACCATTGGTGAACATTCTACTAGTTAGGTCAATAGCCCGGTATTATAATAAGGATCATACAATTATGTGGTATTTTTGATGGTTTATGGTTTTATATATAAAAAATGGTACTTGATATCTACTTGCTTACTGCTCAGCTTTATAAGATATGAATCATGGGTAAGTGGAGCAATCCATGGAAAGGAATAGCACCCTCCCCTACACCTTGGTGTAGTAGCTATTGAAAAGGGAGTGTTTGGGTCACCATCAACTACAGTTGGCAAACTTATATATATACGAGGATCATTAAATAAGTTTCCAGACTTTTTTTTATATTGGCACTTTTATTGATAGTACACAATGGAAACTCAAGTCCTCTTCAAAGTAATCTCCTCCCACTGCAATGCACTTGTTGTACTGTTGCAACAAGTTCTAGAAGGCCCCATGGAAGTGTGAGCGTGTCAATGACCTTCATCACAGCCTCTTTCATCTCCTCAATTGTCTCATAACGACAGCCTCTGAGCTTAGGCAATAACCAAAAGTCACAGGGAGCAACATCTGGACTATAGGGAGGCTGAGGAACTGTCTTGATGCCCATCTTAGTCAAATAGTCTGTGACAAGAATGGAGTTGTGGACTGGTGCATTGTCCTGCTGGAAATGCCACTGACCCGATTTGAAGAGTGCTAGCCTCTTCCCTAGGAATCTCTTCCTGAACTCCCTTAAAACCTCAACATAGTAACCCTAAGCCTAACCCTAAACCTTTGGCCAATCAACTCTGGTGTATTGACTTCCTTAATCCTCCCACACCTCTCACCATCCCACACAGACTCCCTGCCTTCCTTGAATCTCTTATGCCACTCAAAAACTGATGCTCAATTCATGCATGATGCTCCAAAAGCACTCTGAAGCATTCCATACGTTTCTGTGGCATCATTTTTTCCAAGTTTAAAACAGAATTTTATTGCATATCATTATTCTAATGTGTCCCCACGTCCAGATTGCATTTTTGAAATTCACCAGGTGTGACAATTAGGCTTTAGTAGGGTGTATTCCAATTGCTGCTGTAGCAGTTGATTTGAACCTGAAATCATAAAAGTTGGTCAGTCATCTCATAAGATGTATAGCAATAACATAGTGAATTTTCAAGAGTCTATGACAACTTTAAATGCCTGTACCAAAAAAATCTGGAAACTTATTGAAAGTACCACATATATATGTATATGTGTGTAGATATATATCAAGTAAATAAGGACTGTGAATATCCAAAGAATGAAGGCTCAATGCGTGGCTATTTAATACAAAATATACCAGCAGAGCAAAAAAATTTTTCTGTTAAAATACAAGAAAATAAGAGATTGTATTCCATGATAAATTTATTTTGCTTTTTCAAGCTCATCTTTTGAAATCCTTCTGATGATTTTGAAAAAGAGAAAAAAATTTCTTATGGAATACATTTTCTAATTTTCTTGTATTTTAGAAACAAAAAAATATATTCATATATATATATATATATATATATATCAATATATATATGTATATTTAGGCAGCATTTCTTCGTTAATGCAAATTTCATTAAACATAATAGACATTTTATGTCTACATATTTTCTTCTGGATCTGTTCGAATTCCCGTATTACTTTTATCGTATTCGGGGGGAATTGATTTATGTATTGTCCATAGTTGTATGTATCCCCTGATGATGGCCCAAAGTCGGGCAGAAAGTACTAGGGATACATACAACTATGGACAATACATAAATCAATTCCCCCCGAATACGATAAAAGTAATACGGGAATTTGAACGGATCCAGAAGAAAATATGTAGACATAAAATGTCTTATGTTTAATGAAATATATATATATATATATATATATGCACAAACATGATGAGAATCTATATATATATATACACAAATATATATATGGATATGTGCATAAACATGAGAATATATATAAGTAAGTAAGTAAAGTTGGCGACCATAGTCGAGAGTAACCCGAAGGCTCCCTTTTCGATAGCTACTACACCAAGGTGTAGGGGAGGGCGCTACTCCTTCCCTGAATTGCATACTTTACCCTTGATCCGTACCTTATAATGCTGAGTGTTAAGCAAGGAGGTATCAAGTACCATTTTTTGAGTCTTTGGTATGACTCGACCTGGGATTGAACCCAGGTCTCCCGGGCCAAAAAGAAAATTACAAGTATGTAAGAATATTTGAACAAAGATGAAAAGATGCAAGAAAAAGTAAGAAAAGAGTACCTCAGAAGAAGAAAACGTCTTAAAATCAAGCACTGAACGATAGGGAGGAGTGACGAGAGAGGGTCAGGGATATCCGTGCTACCAGCACGCGATGATGATGATGATGATGATGACAATTTTAAATGCCTGTACAAAAAAGTCTGGAAATTTGTTGAATGCACCACGTATATATTTATATGTGTGTAGATATATATCAAGTAAATAAAAACTGTGAGTATCCAAAGAATGAGTGCTTCTCAAAATCAAGCACTGTAGTAGAAATCTCATCAAAGGAATTAACACCTGGGTAGTACCAATTCTAAGATACTCTGGACCTTTTTTAAAATGGACAAGGGTGGAACTCAGACAAATAGACCAAAGGACAAAGGCATTAATGATGATGCACAAAGCCTTAATAATAAAATTGGTCAGTCATCTCATAAGATGTATAGCAATAACATAGTGATTTTCAAGAGTCTATGACAATTTTCATTCAGCAGCTATGTGAGGATACGGGATGTTGTCCTGAAGACCTACCTAGGGCGATGAACGATAGGGAGGAGTGACGAGAGAGGGTCAGGGATATCCGTGCTACCAGCACGCGATGATGATGATGATGATGATGACAATTTTAAATGCCTGTACAAAAAAGTCTGGAAATTTGTTGAATGCACCACATTTAAAATGGACAAGGGTGGAACTCAGACAAATGGACCAAAGGAGAAAGGAATTAATGATGAGGCACAAAGCCTTACGCTCGATAGATGACATAGACAGATTCAATGTGTCAAGAAAAAAAGAAGATGATTCACTGGCATTTTGGATTGTGTTAATGTAACAATTTAAAGACTCAAGGAATACACTAAAAAGAGCAAAGAAAGATTAATTACTGCAGCTTGTAACAACATTGGCAACATAAAAACAAAGAGAGAAAAAAAAAAAAAAAACAGAAATTGGGAGAAAAACAACTGTATGGATATTTCAAGCTACAAACTGGCAAGATTGCACATGACAAGATCTGTACATGGCTAAAAAAGGGAAACCTTGAGAGAAAAACTTAATATCTGTCAATTGTAACATAAAATATTGCAAAAGGAACAATTACATCAAAGCGAAAATTGATAATATTCATAATGTTGGTTATGTGGATACAGAGATGAAATGTGTTAAGCCATGCAAGTGACCTCCCCTGATACTCTCGAGAAAAGAGATGTTTTGCTAGGACCGGATGTAAACAAACGGCCATAATTGGGTTATGTGAGAGTGTAAGAAGAAGGGTGTAATAAAAGGCTTCTCCGTATGCAGAGTGTTATAGCCTGAGTTCTTTGTTTTTAACAAAATGATTAATAACATAAGTGAATGCTGCAAAAAAGGAGTACATGACTAGACCTGACTGGGTGGGAAAGGTGATATTTTGGAAATTGTGCAAGAGATTAAAGTTTGACCAAGCTAACAAACAGTGTATGGGCAAACAAGAATCTGTCCTAGAAAATGAGATACATTAAATTCTTTGGGATCTTGAGATATTAACAAATTGCCTAATCCTGGCCAGATGACCAGACCTAGTATTAATTAACAAAAAAAAAAAAAAGAATTGTCCATGTATAGATTTTGCTGTTCTGGCAGATCACAGACTGAAAGTAAAAGAAAGCAAAAAGATAGACAAATACTTGGACCTTGCCAGAGAACTAAATTAACTGTAGTATATGAAGATGACAGTCATACTGATTGAAGCAGATGCAGTTGGAATATTCCCCAAAGGTTTGGAAGAAAGTCTGAAAAAATTTGAAAACAGAAAAAGGAGACTATCCAGACCACAATATGTTAAGAGTCCTGGAGACCAAAGGAGACTTGCTGTCACTCAGGCTCCAATAAAAAAACCACCCGCCAATGCTGGTGAAAAAAAGTCACAAGAACGGAAATAATAAGAATGACAAATCATCATTGTTCAATACAATATAACTAAGTGACACAGAAGGTATCTCAATTCCACTCTTTTTTTTCCCCATAACTTCAGAACTTTCTCTGACAGATAGCCAATCATTTTCTATGCCATTCATCCCCACCTTTTTTAATTCTTTATATCATAATAGCATCATCGGTATTTCCAGAAAAACCTCCAACACCCGCACACTTAATTCCCCCAGATATTTAAATGTAGGTTAAAGTCATTTGCTTCATGACATTTTTTGAACATGACCTGTTTGACGACAATTATAGATAAGTATACATATGTACGTCATTTCATTTTATTATTTTATTTTTTTGCATATGCCACACACACATATATATATATATATACATAATCTGAATAGAAAATCTAAGGGGTAGGAGTATCCTATGGGAGCATTCAATGTCAACAGCTATCGATGTATAATTAATTATACATCAACACTCAATGTACAGAGCTAAAAATCTTTTTATATATAAAAAAAAAAAAAATGTCCTTGGTGTCATTACAACTCTATTTCTGGTTGTGAAACCATCATCATCAGATGATGAAAGAAAGCTTTTATTTGAGTGTTCTTATATTGCTTCTGGCGAGAATGGGATTTGAAAAAATTCCTTGTTTTTATTTTTTTTAATTGAAATAATTAAAATAATTTTTTAATGTATTATTTCATATTTTTTAATCAAGAAAAAAATTTTTTACTGGTGGAGATATTATATCTGTTATTATTTTTCCTTTATACAATGTTCATGCAATCATTAAAAAAAAAAAAAAAAATGTTAATTTAAATACTACAGAAAATCAAAAAAACAAATTCCAGAAAAAGTAAAGTAATTCCGAAATAAACTGCTTACCACTATTTATTTTTTCTGGAATTAGGTTTTTTAATTTTCATCAGTATTTTTTTGTTTTTTTATTAGATTGTATAAACATTGTATAAATGAAAAATAATAATAGATATAATATCTCCACTGATAAAATTTTTTTCTTGATTAAAAAATATCAAAAAAATTATTTTAATTATGAAATAAGTAAAATAATGTTTTTTTAATTTTTAATTGAAAATTAAAAATTAAAAAATTGAAAATCAAGAATTAAAAAAACAATGAATTATTTTTCAAATCCTATTCTTGCTGGAAGCAATATAAGAACACTCAATTAAAACTTTCTTTTGTTTACATCTGATGATGGTCTCACAACCTGAAATAAATTTATAATGATAGCAAGGAAATGAAATTTTTTTTCTTGTTTTTTATTCTTATACAGTGTATTACAAAAGTGAGTACACCCCTCACATTTCTGCAGATATTTAAGTATATCTCTTCACAGGACAACACTGACAAAATGACACTTTGACACAATGAAAAGTAGTCTGTATGCAGCTTATATAACTGAGTTAATTTATTATCCCCTCAAAATAACTCAAAATATAACCATTAAAAGCTAAACCCCTGCCAACAAAAGTGAGTACACCCCTAAGAAACTACACCCCTAAATGTCCAAATTGAGTACTGTTTGTCATTTTTCCTCCAAAATGTCATGTGACTCATTAGTGTTACTAGGCCCATGTGTTACTAGGCCCATGTGCATCGGGAGTAGGTGTGTTCAAATTTGTAGTGCAGCTCTCATACTCTCTCATACTGGTCACTGAAAGTTCCAACATGGCACCACATGGCAAAGAACTCTCTGAGGATCTTAAAAGACATATTGTTGTGCTACATGAAGATGGCCAAGGCTACAAGAAGATCGCCAACACCTTGAAACTGAGCTGCAGCTCAGTAGCTAAGATCATCTAGTGATTTAAAAGTACGGGTCCACTCAGAACAGGCCTCGAGTAGGTTGTCCAAAGAAGCTGAGCGCACGTGCTTAGCATCACATCCAAATGCTTTCTTTGAAAGATCAGTGTAGGAGTGCTGTCAGCATTGCTGCAGAGATTGAAGAGGTGGGGGGTTAGCCTGCTAGTGCTCAGACCATACACCGCACTCTACATCAAATTGGTGTGCATGACTGTCCCTTCAGGAGGAAGCCTCATCTGAAGATGATACACAAGAAGGTCTCCAAACAGTTTGCTGAAGACATGTCGACAAAGCACATGGGTTACTGGAACCATGTCCTATGGTCTGATGAGATGAAGATTAATTTGTTTGGTTCTGATGGCTTCAAGCATGTGTGGTGGCGACCAGGAGAGGAGTACAAAGATAAGTGTTTCATGCCTACGGTCAAGCATGGTGGTGGGAATGTCATAGTCTAAGGCTGCATGAGTGCTGCAGGTGTTAAAGAGTTATATTTCATTGAGGGAAACATGAACTCCATGTACTGTGAAATACTGCAGCAGAGCATGATCCCCTCCCTTCAGAAACTGGGTTGCAGGGCAGTGTTCCAGCATGACAATGACTCCAAACACACCTCCAAGACGACCACTGCTTTACTGAAGAGGCTGAGGGTAAAGCTGGCCAAGCAAGTCTCCTGACTTGAACCCAATAGAACATCTTTGGGGGATCCTCAAGTGGAAGGTGGAGGTGTGCAAAGTCTCAAATATCTGCCAGCTCCACGACATCGTCTTGGAGGAGTGGAAGAGCATTCCAGTGGCTACCTTTGAAGGTCTGGTAAACTCCATGCCCAGGAGAGTAAAGGCAGTTCTGGATAATGATGGTGACCACACAAAATATTGACAGTTGATATGGTGTATGTTAATATTGACAACTTTCCCTAAGGGGTGTACTCACTTTTGTTGGCAGGGGTTTAGCTTTTAATGGTAACATTTTGAGTAATTTTGATGGGAAAATAAATTAACTCTGTTATATAAGCTGCACACAGACTACTTTTCATTGAGTCAAAGTGTCATTTTGTTAGTGTTGTCCCATGAAGAGATATACTTAAATATCTGCAGAAATGTGAGGGGTGTACTCGCTTTAGTGTTACACTGTATATATATATATATATATATATGTGTGTGTGTGTGTGTGTATAAACTGTAGGAAGGAATTTTCCATATTGTCAATTTCATCATTAAAAATTTGGGAGTGCGAATAATAAGAGCTCTACGGTAAAAACCTATGATTATACCCCTTTTTATTTTGGTGTTATGATGCGAGTTAAAATGTGTAGGGTCATTTTTATTAGTGGATTTGTGATGAACTTTGAATTCTAGTTTGTTGTCATTATTTATAAGTAAACTGTCCAAGAAAGGTAAAAAGTTGGC
>OY757908.1:114393160-114640660 GCA_963585895.1 Sepioteuthis lessoniana | reverse complement strand
CAACCAACCATTCAAAGTAACTAACTACCAACCAAATTAAACCAAACCAAACCAAACCAAACCAACCTGACCAACCCTACCAATCCAACCAACCAACCTACCAACCATTCAAACCAACCAACTACCAACCAAAAAACCAAACCAAACCAACCAACCCAACCCAACCAACCAATCAAGCAATTAAGCCATCCAACCAACCAGCCAAAGCAATTTTATGAAAATTTTTTCCAATCTTAATCCAGTTCCTATGATTACTAAAAACAAATATTTAAAAGATCCCCTTCATTCATAAATTATACAAATTGATATTACAGACCAATTATTATAAGTAAACAATCATTTTTCTGTCATTGTGAAGATATATGCTGGTGGTCACATGACAAAGTAGTCACATGACAGGACATGCTTATTTTCTGGTTTGCCATAGGGAATTTCTCTCCCCAAAATCAATAACTGTGGATAATCTTTTAAAAATAAGCTGAACTATTGATTTCAGTACAAGTAATTTTTAATTCATATTTTTAGCATGTTACCAGATCAAACAGTTGAAAGAAAATAGTGGAGTAAGATTGTATTACATCAATCACCTGGAATTCAGTCTCGAAGTAAACAAGTTCAAACTCCAGTGATGATATTATGTTCATTTTTTAACTAATACTCTGGGGAAAGGTATGAACTCCCTTTCCCCCCCAGCTATGGGTTAAATAATATCACTACTATTTTTAAAAGGATGCCTTTGGCATTAAATAACCCACAAAGGTTGATATGCTATTGATCAATTGATAAGATTAGAAGTGCTAGGAGGCAGAACTTACATTGACTTCTTTATCGACTGGAATTTGATACAAAAAACTTGCAAGAAAAGATGGAGGTAACACAAGGTCAATTATTTTAGAGCAGTAAAGCTATTTTTTAATTCAGAGTTTTCTTTTTCCTAGACTGGTTGCCTAACCAAGGCTGAAGAACCCAGTCTGCCTTATAATTTACCTATAGCTGTGGAAAGAATAGATAAAGTCATACCTTTCCCAAGAACATTAGCATTAAGTGAAATATAAACTGTCTCATCCAGGATTTGAACTCAAACCACCAATTCCATTTCTTACAATCTTGACTGTTATTATAAGCACATCCAATTGTATATGCACGCATATGTTTAAGAATGATTACATATACATGTATGTAAAGAATAATTGCTAACAAAATAATCCAAGTAGAAGGAATGAATTATTGAGAAACAAAGTCAACACTATAGCATTTCAGTTCTGCTGAACCATCATCAGTACTATGAGGGGTTATATTAATGATGTTAAGATAACGATGGGTGTATAAAAAGTGTAAAAATATATAAAAAACATTGTTATTTCAACATCACTAACCCCTCATAGACCTGATGATGGTTCAGCAGAAGCAAAACGCTAGAGTGTCGACTTTGTTTCGCAATAATTCTCTCCAGCAAGAAAAAATAATAATTAGATCATAGAAAAGAAAGTTACTTAGTCTTTATCCCAACTTTCTGCAATATATATATAGATATATATACACATTTGTTTTGAACAAATCCAGGAAGCAACATACCATAAAACAACAGCTGTGCAGCCACTTGCCTAAGACAAACAAGACATTCTAGGCAGTTGGAGAAATAGGGATGGACTCATATGCAATGTTCTCCTATGGACTCCTACACATGGACACACCAGTGTTGACTGAGCAGCAAAAACTTACATTCACCATATCTATGCAGATACTACTTGCCGTTAAAAAAACTTACCAACAGCAATGGCCAATAGCGACAGATGATGAGAGAGAGTTATTCATTGATGATGATGATGATGATGATGGATAGCAAGCCGGTTGTGAAGACAAATTACTACAAAAATTTCTGTGAAATCCAATTATAAGATACAGATATTTGAATTGTATTATGTTATATTTTTTCTTTTTTTTTTTTCTTGTTTCTTTATACATAATCAAATCATCTGTCTTATATTTTTCTTTTATTTTTCATTCTTTTTTTCATTCATTCATTCATACATTCATTCATCTATTCTTTGTTATTTATTTACATACTTATTCTTGTGGGTTAGAGTATAAGTATTCGAAAATTTCATTGTTTGATTAACTGGGTGTAAGAGGTCTGCATCCAGCGATATCCAAACGACTCCCTAGGGAGGATATCTGGCTTGCTCAAAAATATTACATTAATCAAACTCTGGAACATTCCGAAATTGTTGACTGGAAAGATATTCTATGTCATCGTTTCAAAGTCATTATTCTTATTATTTTTCATAGGGCCTTCTTTTTTTTTCTTTTACTAAATAGCACAGGAAATTGGAGAGGGTTTGGGCATGATTGGTTCCACAATTTCTTCACAAAATTAATTGCATCTTTCCTTTCATAAGAGACAATCACCCTCACTTGGCTTGTTACAAATGACTGGAAAGACTTTTGGAAAAAAATTATTTCAAGTTCTAATAAAACCATCAATGAACTGACCCCTGCCAAAAGAAAAAAAACCCAAAAAACTCCAGTACCCTTGAGATATTGTCTAAATAATGTTTTTTGTTTAATGATCTGTTGATATTTTTAACTATATATACTAGTGAATTAAATTTTTTACATAGGATCCTCACTTTTAGTTTTTACTTTTTAAAACTTTTTTCATTCAAAGAATTTTTTTGGATAGTCTTTCATTGTAAACTTTATTTCATATTTGAAAGAAATATTGCTTTTATTCTTCACGTGCATCCATTCAAGTTTGATGGAAAAAATATTTTCTAGTAACTTTTTGATTTGAACTAATTAGACCCTCAGATTCACCAAATCTTTTTTATTTTTCAAAAAGAAAAGAAAATCTCACATTTAATAAAGGGGGTTCACGTTTGCATCTTAATTCAATGTAGAATGATCATGCATTTCTAATACAAGTATCTAAATAAAAAGGACCCCCCACCACTGGTAGTAAAAAAAAAGAAACTAAAATAATTCAACTTGTCTTTTCCAATGCTAATTATTCCAGAAATAGTTGATCATTCAATACTGAATTAAAATGTGAAAATGAGCCTCCCTTATAAATCTAAAATAATTGTTTTTCTTTTCTTTTGAAAAATTAAAAATTGAAAATTTCTGTGAGTTTGTCAAACTAGTTCAAATCAAAATAAAATGACTAGAACATTTTTCCCTGGTGATCTTGAATAGATGCACGTATAAAATTTTATCAAAATATTTTGTTTTTCCTCACTCCTTATTATTACCATATACACTTGGATATCAAAATTGACACCTTTTGTAGCTGGAAATTGTAGGAGTATCAGTTGGCCTAGATCTAGCCTTGGCCAACTAATTGTGCATAAAGTTTGTTTCTTGTGTATGGTATGACCTTCTAAAATTTGGTTAAAATTTGCGTCTCAGAAAGTAGCATGATATGCAAATATATATGGTATCATTAATTTTGACAGATTGATTTATTGATTTGAATGGCATGTCAACTCATCTAGGATCATTTTATGTCTAGAAGTTAGGGAATCACATTCATTGTAGATTTTTTGTGTAGTAACTTAAGAGTATTTTGCATGTAGTTATAAGATATCCAGTATTTCTATATAATACAGATAAATATCTAACATCTATTTGACGCATAGATGCAACCTAACCAGGTTCTACTACTCTGGGTCAGAATGGACCTTGGAGTAATGGGGGTAAATTAGAGTTTTCCTTCTCTTAGTCTGGTTGCCTAAACAAGGCTACAGAACCAAGTCTGCTCGGCAAGTGAAATGCAGACAGTTTCAAGCAGGATTTGAACTTGGATCCCTAATTCAATTTCCTCTGATGATAACTGTTACACTATGTGCACTTCTTGCAGCTGAATACAATTTTTGTATGTCCTTGCTGTATAATGGTTAATGTCATTGGAAATGGACATAATGACCCTAATTCAACTCCTGGATGAGACAGGGCTCTTTAACCTTGGTATGGTAACTGGTCTTGAAGGAAAATCTGATTTCTAACCTGTTAAACTCTGTTCAAAGAATTAAACTTATGTCACATCCTACCTGTGCTGTGGGGTTGGTAAATATAAACTATTCTTGTATGTTTAAATGAGTTTATCTTGACTTTCCTTCCGTTGTGTTCAGTATTAGTATATCATGGATATTGTAATGCTAATATTGGTGAGTGAGGACTTAACTAGAATATCTTTCCCACCACCAAGTATTCCAATACCGTCTTTATTCCTTGTTCAGACTGGCTCTACTAGTACATAAATTTTCTTCAAACCATCATTTTGGCTGGAGGAGAAATTCTTTGTCCAATTCTAAATTACTATCAATCTTTCAGATCAGTGGTCTCTTGGGGTCAGTCTAATCACAACTGGCTGCATTGCTATCCCAAACTAAACTGCTGGAGAGCTAAACTGTATCATAGACTCTGTGTTTCTTATCATGTCACTATCCAGTATCCAATCACATCCTTACTCTGATGAAGATGGGGGAATCTGTATATATCATTATGTGGTCTCACTAAATATGTCCGTTTGTCATTCAGAGTACCTGTTGTCTTTTGTGGTTTTCTGCATGTGTTGACCCACACTCAACAATGGCCACATTTATCAAGCAATAGCATAACATTATGATACTGTAATGTCTACTTTATTAAAGCAAAAAGAAAAACAACAGATAGTTGTTTATTGATTCAGAAGTTAATTTCAAGATGAAATCTACGCAACCCTCTTCACTCTAAGGTACATGCATATATGCATACATATGCATACAAACATACATATATATACATGTATATGGGAGAAAATAAAGGATTGTAATCCGACAGTTTGTAAAGAAAAATTGCTAACAAGGTAATCCAAGTAGAAGGAGAGAATTATTGAGAAACAAAGTCGACATGATAGCGTTTCGGTTCTGCTGAACCATCATCAGGTCTATGAGGGGTTATATTAGTGATGTTAAAATAACAATGTTTTTTATATATTTTTATACCTTTTATACACCCATCGTTATCTTAACATCATTAATATAACCCCTCATAGTACTGATGATGGTTCAGCAGAACTGAAACGCTATAGTGTTGACTTTGTTTCTCAATAATTCATTCCTTCTACTTGGATTATTTTGTTAGCAATTATTCTTTACATACATGTATATGTAATCATTCTTAAACATATGCGTGCATATACAATTGGATGTGCTTATAATAACAGTCAAGATTGTAAGAAATGGAATTGGTGGTTTGAGTTCAAATCCTGGATGAGACAGTTTATATTTCACTTAACGCTAATGCTCTTGGGAAAGGTATGACTTTATTCTTTCTACAGCTATAGGTGAATAATAAGGCAGATTGGGTTCTTCAGCCTTGGTTAGGCAACCAGTCTAGGAAAAAGAAAACTCTGAATTAAAAAAATAGCTTTACTGCTCTAAAATAATTGACCTTGCATTACCTCCTGCACTTGGTAGAGAAGTTGGATAAATACAAGAGTCATTCAGTAAATAAGGCGAATTTTTCAATAAAATAATTCATATTTCATCTAGGATAAAAATTTTTTTGCTTTTTTTTCAATATAATCTCTATTTTTTAAAATACATTTTCTCCATTAAAAAACAAACTTTTGTATTCCTTTTGTATTCAATTTGTTGTTTTCCTTTTTGCTTTAATAAAGTAGACATTACAGCAACATAATGTTATGTTATTGCTTGATAAATGCTGTCGCTGTTGAGTGTAGGTCAACCCATGCAGGAAACCACAAAAGACAGCAGAGAAATATTTGAACGGAGATTTTAGCCATTAGCTCAAGGTGTTATTCATTTCATCATTGCTTGAAATCTTTGTTCCATGTAGAAATTCTTTGAGTGGAGGGGTCCACCAAGAAATCAGAGGAGGCTACATCTGGAGTGTAAGCAGGGTGTGGTAGCTGTTCCCAACCAAAATGACTGTTCTTGCTGAGGCCTTGCATTGTCCAGGTGAAACTCAACAATTGACCTTAAAAAAGGCAACGTCATCAAGCACAATATTGAGTACTATACTCACAGAAATTCTGGGTCGTTCCAAAATATCCTCTATTGCACCTCTTCTTCAGTCAGAATGAGTGCTTTAACTGATTCCTCCATTTCAGGTGTTCTTGGCATTGTGAACTCAACTGGTTTGTTTTCATCTTAAATACCAGTTCAACCTACTTTGAACAATTTAGTCCATTTGTAAACATTTTTTGGTTAAAACATGCTTCTCCATAGACATCACACATTCTTCTGTATATTTCACATGGTTTGCACTTCTCAGCCACCAAACATTTCATGACAGAACTCTGTTCAAGCCTGGAGCACTCTGTCTGATTTGCTGTCCTTTTGATTTGCATCAAAACAAATATTAAGATTAAAACAATTTTTGTTATAAACCATGGAGAATTGACATCTATGAAAAAAATTTTGCAAAAAATTATTCTTTTAAAATTCATGTTTTTTATTAAACATCTCTTGAGCTTGCATCAAGCAGTAGGATCTCAACTTGCATTTGATTCTTATAAATTGATAAGCTTTTCTTGGCCCAGAGGGCTCACATTGCTTACAGTACCTTTGGTCACTCATTTAAGTACCAAACAGGCTCATCACTGCTTAACTTTAGAGTTTTAATTGGGATTTGTGCTTTAACTATTAAAGTCATATACCTATTGCTGGCTATTCATTGAAAAAATAAGTGAAAAATGATAGAAACATTTTTTGATTTTCATAGACTCTAACAACATTTTTAATTAAGACAGTAAACAAAGACAAGGGAGATTACTCTTATATATGAAGCATTTAAGATGTGTGAAGTGGTAAATAAACTCCCTATGTCTGTGAAATGAAGCAGAATGAAGCGGAACATGATATTATGAGTTAAGTGTGATTTGACTTCAAGTCGACTGATCTGTGATTCTTGACTTCTTGGCTGGAAGCATGTTGGATAACAGTTATCATTGTAGGAAACAGAATTGCAGATCTGAGTTCAAATCCTGGACAAGTTTGTTTGTATTTCACTTTATTTAAGGCTCTTAGACAGGCATGAGTTTATCTGTTTTCTCTCCAGTTATGGGTAAATAGTAAGGCAGACTGGGTTCTTCAGCCTTGGTTAGGCAACCAGGAATGGGAAAACTCTAAATTAAAAGCAGCTGTACCCTCCTAAAAATTGACCTTGTGTCACTTTCTGCCCATGATGTAGAGATTGGTTGGTTGGTTGGTTGGTTGGTTAATGGTTTGTGTTTTATGGCATATCAACCTTTGTAGGTTATCTGATGCCAAATCCATTTTTATACAAATAATTAGTTCTATTTCAAACAATTCAGTTTAACATGAGTACACAGTTTAATTGTCAAAAACATTTCTATTTCAATCTATTCAGTTTATTCAAACAGTTCTAATTCAAACAATTCAGTTTAGTGTAAGTACAGTTTCAATGTCAAAAACAGTTCTCTATCAAACAATTCAGTTTAACATAAGTATGCAGTTTAAATATCAAAACAGTTCTATTTCAAGTAATTTAGTTTAGCATAAATATGCATATTAGTTCTATTTAACCCATAGATAGGGCCCTATCAGGTACTACCACACCAGGCCAGAGTGGACTTGGGAACAATGGCAATGAGAAGGTGCTCCACATTTCCCAAAGTTCCAGCATCACTGGAACCTCACCATCAGATTGTTTAGTGTCATATCCAGGAAACTTGTTGTGGGCGGGGGAGGGTCTTCCCCTCTGCAGTGGGATAGTCAGGGAATTCTACAACACCAGCAGACTGAGCCACGTAGAGATTGGGTAAATATATATAAGAACAGTTCTGACTTTAGAAAATGTATGAAGTCATCTGTTCTCTTCCCAGCTATGGGTAAATAGTAGATTAGCCTTAGTAAAGCAACCACTCTTGGAGAAGGAAAACTTTGAATTCAAAAACTACTTTATTCCACTTAATAATTGATCTTGTGTTACATTCTGTCTGTGCTGGAGAGGTCGGATAAATATGTATACACACCAAAGCAGTTCAAGCCATGGTAGATACCCACTGTGGTTGGTAGTATTGTGGTGGTGGGTGTGTTGATATGTTGTGCATAGCTTCACTTTTTGTGTAATTTGAAAACCACACATATCAATGAGCAATTGTAATATATTGCATTGACCACCAATGAACTCAGCGAATGTAGTTGACCGATACATCCGGTCATTGATAAAATCAACAAAGTGACTATCAGAAATATGTGGGTGCGATATCCAAGTCATAAAAAAATGTGTGGGTGTAATCCATGTCCAATGGAAAACAAGCATTGTGTTAGTGAAGAGGTGTGGCCATTTGAGTCATGTGGGAGTTTTAAGACAACATAAGGTCAAGAATTTTGGCTGAAGTTCAGTTCACACTGGCTGCATTATCCTACTTGCTTGAGACACACTTCAATCGGCTGTGTTGGTGAGTGACGGATCTGGTCGGGTGTGTCCAGGCTCTGGAGGCAGTCGGTTTTGACCGACATTCTTGAGCTTCAGGGGGCCGTTCCCCCAGACTTTAACCCTCTTTGGAGGGGTTGGGTTTATTGTCTGGTGCCTGAGGTATCCCACTTTAGTGGAATGCCAATTTGGCCCTAGGCATTTTTAGAGCTGCCGGGCTTCAGTCCTACACCCAGATCCAACTAAAAAAAGGCCTTGTGCCACACTTGTACGCTTGGTGGGGTGTATGACAAATAGCAGTTCACACTGGCGGTTCTGACTCCCAACAGCTCCTCTGTGTGTGCGAACTCTCTTCGACTGCTCTCCGGCTTCACATAAGCGTCACCATTGAAGATAAGATTATATTTTTATGTATACGTGTTCCTTGTTGTTTGTTTAGATTCAGCGGTAGTATACTACATAATGTAGTCTAATTTGGAAACTTATATTCTATGAGATCACACTTGGTCATAACAAGATAAAAGCAAATCAAAAACATTTGTTGTGTGAAAGGTGAAGATACAGTTGATCATAGTACAGTAACCAGATAGGTTGAGAAATTTTGCTTTGGAGACAAGAATCTCGGTAATCAGCTGAAGTCTGGTTGGCTTAAGACCAGGGATTCCAAGTTTGTGCACAAATCCATTGAGAAAAATCCAGTGTAGCACTTGGAGAGTATCAGGCGAGCTTGGCATCTCATAGTCTTCGGTGGTGCGTCACCTTTCTTGACCTTAGCAAAAGCATTTGAAGCTGCTGAATTGTGCCTTGCATTATCAAAATATTGCAAAATTTTTGACTCACTTTAGTAATATTCTTATAAAGCAAAAATAGCAGGATTTTATTGCACATACAAATACAAACGCACACAAATGCACACAATATAAAAGCACACCATGATATGAAAATCAGAAGAAACACACTGATTATCTGAGATGATACAAGTGATTAGAGTTGAGGGTCGAGTGGAGATTAACTCCTTCTTTTTTGTCATTTTGTCTTTAGTTCAAGTGATGAGCTCTTTTCTGATGACCTTAATAGCCATTAATACCTTTAAAATGAAACCCATATTAAGATCTGTTTAGACAGGAGCTGTCAAGATGGGGTCAATAATATCACCAGAAGAAGGGTATTTTGAAGGAGTGAAGGAGAAGGCTTGAATAGAAGTGGAGGAGGGTCATAAAAGGCAGAATGGTCAGTGAACATTATAGGCTCTTTTTCTCTTCCAATTGTTCTGATATATATATATATATATATATATATATATATATATATATATATATATATAGGTATTATTCGGTCCAGTTAAACCAGAGTTAGGAGTAATTCCTTCAGGACAAGAAAATCATTCAAAAACTGAACCTTTAAATTTTCCTGGTTGAGAGCGCAAAATATTCATGCTCTGTCTGATATTTATCTTTTTTTTTTTTACAAGTGAAAACTTTGTAATTCTTATATTTCAGTAAACTTTTAACTCAATTTAAAGAAATAAAAATTCACAAATTTGTAGATCAGAGTTTTATTCAATCATTAACACCAATTCCTGATATATATATATATATATATATATATATATATATATATATATATATATATTTACGAACCTACTATCTACCAGCATTCACGGTTACCAGGAAAAAAAAAAACAAAAAACGCCAGGAACAAGAGATAAAAATATCTCAAATCACCGCCCGGGGAAAAAAAGAAAAAATATCATAGGATAAAAAAAAGAAAAGGCCAACTCCGTCACACCAGTTGAAAAAAAATCAAGAGATATGCAGTCAGTTGGTCAAAAGAAAAATAAAACCCACCGTAAAACACTGCAATGCTACAATTACAAGAGTACTCAACACTAGTGGAGCCAATTACAAAATTAACTTAAATCGCGAGTCGGAATTCTCCTACTAAAGTTTCACCTCAACGGATCATCAGGGAGTCTCGCACCGACCGATATATATATATATATATATGAAGGTAGAAGAAAAAAACCTAATCCAAATAGATGAATATATTATGATGTAAAGTCGACGTTAACGTTTCGGTTTCAGTAACCATCATCAGGACTTGGATATCAAAATAGTTCACATAGTGATGGATGCTTGCTGAGATGACTGGAGCAAATGAGAAATATACAACGAAAAGATACATAAACATGCACATGGCATTCATAATTCAAAAGTCATAAGAATGTGTTTGGCGCATGGAAAGATATTGGAAAATGTTGGATTTCTGCTACCTTCATACTGTCGGATTGTAATCCATATTTACTTTCATATATATATATATATATATATATATATAGGGGAGTTGTCATACAGTAATTATCAAAGTGCTAGACAGTGGCCCCCAAAGCAAATAAGTTCAAACTCTAGTCATGTTATTACATTCAGTTTTGAACTATTATCCATGGGAAAGGTATGAACCTTCTTATTCCATCAGCTGTAGGTTAAATAATATCAGTACTGTTCTTTTATAAAGAAAAGGCCCAGTCAGCTAGGGCGATAGAATACACTGACTGCATCTCTGCAGAGGGGTAAGACTACCCCAATGAATGTCCCGCATATGACACTTACCAATCTGAAGGTGAGGCTTCAGTAATGCTTGTGCTTTGGGGAATGCAGAGTACCCCTTCATAGCTATCACTCCTTGGTTCACTCTGACCAGGAGTGATAGCACCTGATAGGGTCCTATCGATGGGTCAAATAAAACTAAGCTGTGAACTTTTGCTAAACTGAATTGTT
This sequence comes from Sepioteuthis lessoniana, assembly GCA_963585895.1. Taxonomy (NCBI): domain Eukaryota; kingdom Metazoa; phylum Mollusca; class Cephalopoda; order Myopsida; family Loliginidae; genus Sepioteuthis; species Sepioteuthis lessoniana. The sequence goes on along the minus strand of OY757908.1, from coordinate 114,629,477 downwards.
TGAAATAGAACTTTATATGAACAAAAATGGATTTGGCATCAAATAACCTACAATGTTTGATATGCCATAAAATCAAACCAAACCAAACCAAACTGAACCAAATCTGCAAGGAAAGGCATGAATTCTCTTATCCCTCTAGCTATGGGTTAAATAGTATCACTGCTGTTCTTCTACAAGGAAAGGAATGAACCCCTTGATTCCTCCAGCTATGAGTTAAATAATATCCCAGCTGTTCTTCTGCAAGGATGGCTTTGATATTAAATAATCCATGAAGGTTGATATGCCATTAAACAAAAAGAAACCAAAAGAAACACACACAGAGTCATGAGCAAAATCAAATTAAAAAATTTTAAATATATATATATATATATATATATATATATAGAGAGAGAGAGATGGGGGGAAGTTATGTGCAAAAGATATGAGCTACCTTGCTAAAAATGCAATTCATGTAATATTTGATAAAAATACACTTGACTTGATTGAGGCTCATCTGTTGTTTGTGCTGCGTAGATTAAAGTTGAACTGGTCTCAGTAGGCCTTCCACCTGTAAGCAACACCTGCTTAGCAGGCTCAGTTTATTGCTTGGCACCTGATACACCTCAAAAGGTGAATTCTGAGAAGATCAAGCATTTTTGACATGGCCATGTCTGAATCTTGATTCATCTATAGGAGGTCAGAAAAAGCTTAAAAATCTTTTAAATGCATTAAAGGAAAAATTCTTTGTCCGATACTAAATTACTATTGATCTTCTAGTTCAGCAACAGCATCTTTTTTCTGTCTGCTATAGGAGTCATCCTAAGTTCTAAACTCTGTAAGCTTCTGTAACACTGGATTTCATCAAGATTGAAATTAATCTTACATTAAAAAAATGATTAACCCAACATTAGAAATTGAAATTCACCAAAGATAAAAGCAAATAAATGATAAAAACAATTGCAATCATTGAAGTTATGACTAATGGACTTTGTCTTCTATTATATATATATATATATATATATATATATATATATATATATATACCATATAATATCATATCATATCATATTTACCAAACTCCTCTGCTCGGGCAGGATATGACACAAGGTCAATTTTTTTAAGCGGAGTTGAACAGGTTTGAATTCAGAGTTTTCCTTCTCCTAGACTAGTTGCCTCACCAAGGCTGAAGAACCTAGTCTGCCCTACTATTTGCCTGTAGCTGGAGGGAGAATAATTGGATTCAAGGGTATTAGTGCTATGTGAAATGCAATCAGTCTCGTCCAGGATTTGAACTCGTGTCGCTGTGTCCATTTCCTGCAACGATAACCATTACACCATGGGCACCTCTAATATATAATATCATATTATATAATATTATAATCTATACATATAATACATATATGTGTGTGTATGTGTATTTGTGTGTATGTGTAGGTATGTATATTTGTATGTTCATCTTTATCTCTCCCTCTCTCTCTCTCAGTGCATAGTATGACTGTGTGTAAATTATTTATATCAAATCTGAATATATATATTCCTATCATATTCCTATCAAGTATACCAATATATATATATATATATATATATATATATATATATATATATATATAAACAGCTTTGGTTGAATACTGCGGATTTTTTCCTTTTTGAAATCTTCAAATGAAGATGTTCAAGTCTTCCCACTACTCTTCTTACTCCTCGGTCAAGTTGGTAAAGAACCCTATATTAGGCCCAGCGCTTTCGACCATTTTGCTGGTCATCTTTAGAGGTCGTGTTTGATTGTGGCAGTGAGTTTTATATGTATTTGGAATGGTATTTTTTTCTTTTATTATATGTATATATATATATATATATATATAAATTATTGATGGGGTTGGTTCATTCAGTTAGGATGGGTTATTAGTTATTGTATATGTTTAATATGTTTATACTTGTGGTGAATGCTGTTTTATTTATAGTGCGTTTCTTTTATTTTTTTATAGTTAGTGCTTCAAGGATTTCTAAATGGTTTTTATTGTTATTTTCATATATGATTTTTGTATTCTTAGTTCGGATCTTTCTTATGTCTGGGGATTTGAGTTTGTTAGTGTTTTTGTTACGCATAGTCGATATATGCTGTTTTATGGAACTTATGTCGGAAAGGTGGTAGGTAAGGCGACGAGAAAGTGTGGTTGTAGTATGGCATATGTAGGTATTAGGTGGTATGTTATTTTCCGAGAAACATTCTTGAAATGGATATGTAAATTTGTATACTACATTAGTTTGAGTTATGGGAGTTGGGGGAGTTAGTGTTATTCTTAACGATAAGGCTGGATGTTTTAAATTTAGTGTAATAGATAATGAGTTTTATTTGTTTTTGATGTTCGGTGAGTTTAATGTGTCTGTAGAGAAGAGGAAAATCTCGTATTTTGGTTTGGCGCTCAATTCATTTCCACACTTAATTTCACCCAATCAGGATGACTTATCCTATTCAGCCCGGACCTTCATTTCCGGCTTGCAAAACGGGTGAGCGGCCAAACTCACTCTCTTCGGCGTGAGACGACGACCAGAACAGACGTTCTTTTGGCCGTCCCTGCTTAGCGATGCTTTTTAACATAGCAGCACCAGCAGCGGCAGCATGGACACTCAACGAGGGAACCATCTAATTTATGGATTCTTTACGAGGAATCCCAGTTGAACATAAATTAAAAACATACAACATGCCTCGCACAGGCCCAACTTTGTGTCACCCCAAAAATTGGCTATGTCGATCCGAGCGTAACTCCGTTCTCGACACACTAGCTCCCATTTCACTTCTGGTCCATATTAATGGAGATAACGCACACTCTCCCCAAAAATACCAGACACACAAAAATACACGGTGACTCTAAACACAATCCCTCACACGCCCTGCAACACACGCTGCTATCTCAACATCCCGCTAAGCCATTTCGTCTCCAACACTAACAAGCCTAAACTCCACGAGTCTTGCAGCGACCAGAACAGACGTTCTTTTGGCCGTCCCTGCTTAGCGATGCTTTTTAACATAGCAGCACCAGCAGCGGCAGATTCCATGCTGCAAATAAAAAACTTTCGTTGTTGTGTTGTTAAAGAAAAGTTTCGTAATTCATTTGTGTTGCCAAAAAAATATAGTGTTAGAGAAATTAACAATTTCCCGAAACGCTATATGTCTATGTATAACGTTGGTAATTACTTGCTAATCTACTTTATATTCTTTATGCATTTGATTCTTGTAGTATAGGTTTATTCTGTTAGTATTGTTATTGTTGTTGTTATTGCCATTTTTGTGGATGTTATGGAGATATTGTTTGATTTGTTGATCGATTAGTTTATTAGGAAAGTTATTATTGACTAAAGTTTGTTTTATGTTCTTTAATTCTTTGTAAAATATTGTTTTGGAGGAGGATATGTGATAAGCTCTATGGAGTAAGTGTTTTTATAAGGGCTATTTTATATTTTGTGGGGGCATTTGCTTTCATAGTTAAGTAAGGTGGAGTTGTGACTGGTTGTTGTTTTTTTTTTTTTTGTATAGGGATGTAATGAATTTGTCATTGTTGCTGGAATCAGTAAGAACATCTGGAAAGAGAATTCTTTTTATTAATGTTGAGTTCAGTAGGGAACTTTCGTACACTTCTTTTCAAGGGTTTGTTTTAGTTTGTTAATTTTGTTGTGGGATTGTTTGTCAATGAAAATATCGTCCACATAGATGACATAGATTTTGGGCTTTTTTATTGTGTTAAATATTTTGTTTACGATGTGGGATATATTGTCATCATCATGTCGTGCCACCAGCATGGATATCCCTGACCCTCTCTCGCCACTCCTCCCAATCGTTCATCGCTTCTGGCAGGTCCTCAGGGCTACATCTCATATCCTCACATAGCTGATGTATGTAGGTTCGAGCTGGTTGTCCTGCTTTTGCCTGGCCATATGAGGGGGTCCATAGAAGTACATCACTTATGAGCTCTTCCCTGCTTCTCCAGCAGTGTCCTGCATGTCTGGTTCGTCTAATTTGGATAGTTTTCGTGATGGGAGGTCGGTGGCCGTACAGTTGGTGCTTTGTGGGATGTTACCTCCAGGACTTGTTCAAAATTGCTCGCAGCATTCTTGTGTAGTTGCCGTCTAGCTTTTTATCCAGCCATTTTGTTAGCGTCCATGTAGTGCATCCATATAGCAGTATTGAGACGACCGCTGCTTGGAAGAAACTGCGTTTCATTTTATCGGTCAGATAGCTTATCGATAGCTACTCATGTCTTTGTTAAAGTGGGGAACTCATACTAATATCGTCTGCTGGTGTGTATATTTTTCCTGAAAGGTCGTAGAAAGGAACTTAAGTTGTGCAGTCATAGGGAAGTTTTTAATTTAAAAAAAGCCCATCTGAATAGAGATAGCACTCACTTCAAGAAACAATTTAACATGACCTTCGAAGATGAACAGCGAAATAGTCGAAAGTACTTGGGCAAATATAGGGTCTTTCTTTATCAACTTGACCCAGATGAAGTAAGAAGACAAGTGAGAAGACTAAAACGTCTTCACTTGAAGATTTTAAAAGAAACAATCCGTGATATTCAATCAAACCTATTTAGATAATGATTTGCTGCCTAAGTATACAATATACATATATATATATATATATATATATATATATTGTCATCCACAGACGGTCTGTTTCGTTGTATCACAATTCTTGTGTGGTTAGATACGCAGGATGCTGGGATCAAAACCTGCCTAACTTTACACTAGTCTTTGTATCTTACCGCTCAGCCATTTAGACGACCTACATTAGCTCGGGAATTATAACGCATTAGGTATAGCTTTCGTTTGTTTACATTTTGTGCTACCAGATACCGGAGTACTCAATTTATTAGAGGAGCTTTGCATTATGCGGGTGACAGCCGTTAAGTCCTTCACCAGAGCGCTCAACCCCAGGGAGAGGAGCGTATATATATATATATATATATATATATATATATATATATATATATATATACACTGATGAGTTCTGATTGAACGAAACAGATATGTCTGTGGATGACTATATATATATATATATATATAAAGGTGATTTAATAAATAATGGGAATTTTGCCTAAGGGCTTGGCAATTGGAAGCACGGCTTACAGTTGCACTTTTTCAAGAAAACCAATTGTAATGGATCCTTTCATGTACCAGAAGAAAGCCAGCATGACCTTCTTTACTGATTAAAACATGTTTCTCTGTACACATCACTCATCCTTTTATAAATTTCATATTTTGCGCTTTTCAGTCTCCAAAAATATGATGACATACCTCTGTTCAAGTCAGGAGCACTGTTTGATTTGCCGCCTGTGTGAATAGCATCAAAACAAATATTTTTGTAAGATTAAGATAATTTTTGGTATAACAAACAAAGCAGAGTTTATATTTATGAAAAAAAATTCTAAAAAAAAGAAGCTGCTTTTTATAAAAAAATTCACCTTATTAACTAAATGACTCTTGTATATATATATATATATATATATATTTAGAGAGAGAGAGAGAAAGAGAGAGAGAAAATGTTGTTGAATATCTACCTCAGAAATCGTCCTCAAAATCGTCATGCCTGTGTGGGAGGTTCATTTCCTGAGTAAAGGATCCTTGTGTTAATCGTGTTTTTCGTCACATCCTGCTATTTCCAGTTGAGGAGAGGTAATTACATCCTCTACATACCATGTCTTGATCCCAACCCAAATTCTAAACTCTCTAAGTCTTTGTAACACTGGATTTCATTAAGATTGAAATCAACCTTACATTATAAAATAAAAATAATTAACCCAATATTAGAAATTGAAATTCCCCAAAGATAAAACCAAATGAATGATTAAAACAAATGAACTTATTGAAGTTATTTCTTTTGGTCTCTGGCTCTTATAACATATTCTGACGGCTAATATCAAATTCATCAATCCAACAAAATTTCAACAAATTTTTGATACATATCAGTTCAACAAAACCAACTTTGAGACAAGGCCAAATTCATTAATCACCCAGCAGTGTCAACTCACTAGAGATGGCTTGCGAGATAAATAAGCCAGCTTATTAACACTCTGCTTCAGATAACATATTTTAATTTACATTCAAACTCATTGATTGCAATTAAGTTATATTTTTTAAAACCCTTTGATTCTTCTGGACAATTCAAATTTTTAAAAAACAAAACAGTTGACAAGTTCTTCACATAATCCATATCTATAAGATGCGATCAAAAAGTGAGAATGTAAAGTTGACGACCGTTGTCGAGGGTGACCCGAAGGCTACTTTTTCGATAGCTACTACACCGAAGTGTAGGGGAGGGCACTACTCCTTTCCCTGGATTGCTCCACTTTACCCTTGATCCTTACCTTAGAATGCTGAGTTTTAAGCAAGGTAGCATCAAGTATCATTTTTTTAGTATGACTTAACCTGGGATTGTACCCATTGGTGAATACTCTAAAATTATGCCAATGTACGGTATTTTAAGTCTTAAAATTTAAAACTACGCTGGGTGGGTGAATAAAATCTTGGCAGGGTGGATAAAAGCACAGAGGCCTACAGGGGCTGAATTTACTGGTCTGCATTTATAAATCCCTTTTTAACAGAAGAAAAATTGCTGGATCATGTAGGCTAATTGCCAGGTATTGTACACCTAGCAGAATGCCTGAATGGATACAATGACCATTTGTGATGTGTCATTCACATATGACCTGTTCAAAACATACGGGTCATTTCACTGACTGAACACTCTGGCTCTGACCAAAATCTTTCAGCATTGTTAACAATCATATTTTCAGGAAAGAAAACATTTAAAAAAACAATTATATCTTAAACAAATTATTTTATGAAAATAGGGCATTCTAAAAACATCCCTTTTTTTAATATAGTTCATAAAATGTTTTTAGGAAAAAAGAGTATTTGATAGGAAGAATAAAAATATAGATTTAAAAAGAAAGAAAAATAAGAAAAAAGAAAAATTGAAATACCGGGAATTTTAATTCTTCACTGTCGTTAGAAATTTTTAAATGAATAAAATTAAAATTGAATTATTTCTAATGAAAAGTTCCATTCCGACTGAAGAGATCCAGCTCTTCATTTATGAAGTCAGTTTTAGTATTACCATTTGTTGGTGTAGGTGTTATTATATGATTTAATATTCTATTTATAAAAACTTTTCTATGTTTTGTAAAAGTTTTTATCTTGAAACAGAAACAATTTTAAAAAATCAACCAAAACCATTGTTCACATGAAAAGGTAATTCAAGAATTAAAGGTACTATTTACCCAACCCCTCCGCTCGGGCAGGATATGACACAAGGTCAATTTTGAAGCGGAGTTTAACAGGTTTGAATTCAGAGTTTTTCTTCTCCTAGACTAGTTGCCTCACCATGGCTGAAGAACCTAGTCTGTCCTACTATTTACCCATAGCTGGAGGGAGAATAATTGGATTCATACCTTTCCCAAGGGTATTAGTGCTATGTGAAATGCAATCAGTCTCGTCCAGGATTTGAACTCGAGTCGCCGTGTTCATTTCCTACGACGATAACGACTACACCACGGGCACCTCCACAAAAATTAATTCAAGAATTAAAGGTGCATTTGCATTTATAGTTTACTGATTTTTTTCTCATATCATCATCATCATCATCATCATGTTGCGCCATTAGCACGGATCTCCCTGACCCTCCCCCGCCACTCTTCTCTATCGTCCATCGCTTCCGGTAGGTCTTCAAGACTACATCCTGTATCGGCAAAGAGCTGTTGTATATAGGTTCTAGCTGGTCGTCATGCCTTTGCTCGTCCATGTGAAGGGGTCCACAGGAGTATATCACTTATGATTTCGTCCCTACTTCTCCAGCAGTGTCCCACAAGTCTGGTTCGTCTAACTTGGATAGTTTTCGTGATGGGTGGTAAGTGGCCGTACAGCTGCTGCTTTGTGGGGTGCTGCTTCTATGACTTGTTCAATATTGCCCGCAGCATTCTTGTGTAGTTGTCGTCAAGCTTTTCCTCCATACGTTTAGTTAGCGTCCATATAGTGCATCCATACAGCAGTATCGACACTTTGGAAAAAACTGCGTTTTATTTTATCGGTCAGGTAAATTGTACTAAACACAGGTAAATTAGTTATGTCTTATAATTTGATATTCAAAGGTGCCCGTGGTGTAATGGTTATCGTCGCAGGTAATGGACACGGTGACACGAGTTCAAATCCTGGACGAGACTGATTGCATTTCACATAGCACTAATACCCTTAGGAAAGGTATGAATCCAATTATTCTCCCTCCAGCTATGGGTAAATAGTAGGGCAGACTAGGTTTTTCAGCCTTGGTGAGGCAACTAGTCTAGGAGAAGGAAAACTCTGAATTCAAACCTGTTAAACTCCGCTTAAAAAAATTGACCTTGTGTAATATCCTGCCCGAGCGGAGGGGTTGGGTAAATATGATAATTTGATATTTAAATGATTTATTTGTGAGTGAATGGAAATTAAACTTAATTACCCGGGGAGGGACATCAAGAAAAAAAGTTTTAGAAGCTGTGTTCTTGATGAATCAGAGACAGTTCTTACTACATTTTATCACAAGTTTTAGTACTTCTTCATCAGCAATTTTTGACCCCCCCAAATCAAACCAAAACAAAAACAGACTTATACAAGTGCAACACCCTCATTATTTATCACACCTAATTCTGTACAACCTTTCAGTGTTTCCTAAGGTTTATCTTGTTTGCAAGAATTGAAAATGTGGAGGACATTAAAACATGATTGCGTAGCTTCCACAGCGTTCTATTGTATAGAATGCCATGGTAGCTTCATACCATATTAAAAGGTGGCCTCAATCAATAAAAAACTCAACAGTTGCCTCAATCAATAAAAAATCTCAAAAGTTGCCTCAATCAATAAAAAATCTCAAAAGTTGCCCTAACCAATAAAAAAAACCACTAGAATTAGTGCGATGAATGCCAAGGCGACTATTTTGAAGAAAATTAATGTTTCATTCATTGGTAATTTCTGTCTTGGTAAATACAGCTTCAGTTTTGATACTTTTTGAATACACCTTATGTAAAACAATATGTGCATTCAACCATATATATATATATATATATATATATATATATATATATATATATATATATACGATTAAAATTTCCAGTTAAAGCCACTCTAAATAAGTAAAGTCTACTGTTCTGTACTCAAGAACGCAAAGAAATATCATATTTCAGTTATAAAATAAAATAAACAGTATAAAATTCCCAGTACTGAATTTCTGAGGTTTTTGGGTTTGTCAATACAAGCTCACCAGAAGATCTGACATAAAATTCAGAGTCAGGTGTTTTAGTGTTTTATTTTATTTTATAGTCGATATATATATATATATATATATATATATATATATATATATATATATATATATATATATATATTGCTATTTCTTGATAATATTCTATTTTCGTTGATAGCGTTCTGTTTTTTAATTCATCAGCAACTCAGCTTTATCCAACTTTGCGTTTGCGTAGTTTTGTTATGTTATAAAAGCAAAAAAACTTTCAAAACTCTTTAAAAACATTCTTTATACATGTTAGCAACCCCTGATGATGGCCTATGAAAAGTCCAAAACGTTCGGGACTATTTTGATATATTCATCCACCAATTCCAACCTGAAACCGAGACACTTATCTGGAAACTTGAAAGGATCTTAATAAAATCATATAGACAAAACGTGTCTTTATTATTTAATCAAACATGCTTAAATAAAAGACAGCTGCCTAACTACACACACACACACACACACACACACACACACACACACACACACACACATATATATGTATGTATATATATATGTATATAATTGGGATATATATATTATATATATAATTTGAATATATGTATGTATGTATGTATAATTGAAATGTTTGCAAGTTATTGGTATTATATAGGAATACAAATACTGTGTGCAAACAAACGATTATTATAAACTAATAAAAAAGATGTGATAAAATATCATTGTAATTAGATTGTGAAATACATCATCATCATCATGTCGTGCCGCCAGCACGGATATCCCTGACCCTCTCTCGCCACTTCTCCCTATCGTACATTGCCTCTGGCAGGTCTTCAGGGCTACATCCCGTATCCTTACAGAGCTGCTGTATGTCTGTTGAAATACAAGTGATTATAATCATAATGGATCATTTACAAACAAATCAAATTTCAGGTTAAAATAACTCACAAGGGTTTGATACGCTATTGGATAAATTAAACCAAACTAAAACAAAAAACATTTATTCAATTCATCTTGTTTGTATATATATATGTGTGTGTGTATGTGTTTATGTGTTAGTGTGTGTGTGTGTGTGTGTGTGAGGGTGTTATAAAAATTCAATTCTTTTGTCAACTACTGCTGGTTCGAATTCAAAGTTTTCCTCCAAGACTAGTTTTCTTACAAAGAACTTAGTAAGCCATAACTGGAGGAAGAACAGGTGGATACGTGTCTTTTCCAAGGGCATTAGCAAAAAGTGAAATGCAAACAGCTTCATCCAGGATTTTAACTTGGGTCACTGATTTCATTTTCTACAATGATAACAGCTGAGTGCTCCTCGAGCACTCTGGCGAAGGAATTTACGGCTGCCATTTGCATAATGCAAAGCTCTACCAATGAATTGAGTACTCTGATATCCGGTAAGTCAAAAATGTAAACAAAAGAAAACTACTACATAATGCCTTATAATTCCCGAGCTGACGTATGTCGCAAGTTGGCTGAGCGGTAAGATACTAACGCTAACGTAAAGATAGGCGGCTTTCGATTCCGGCTTCAAGTGTCCTACGTGTCGAGCCAAACTGAAAAGTTGTGATACAACGAAACAGTCTGTCCGTGGTTGACAATATATATATATATATATATAGAGAGAGAGAAGCTGGATGGGGACTACACAAGAATGCTACATGCTGTTTTGGAGAAATCCTGGAAGCAACACTCCACAAAACAGCAGCTGTATGGCCACGTACGTCCCATCTCGCAAACGATCAAACCAAGACAAACAAGACATGTGCGGTACTGCTGAAGAAGTAAGATGAACTCATAAGTGACATTTTTCTTTGAATCCTTATTCAGGGACCTACCAGTGTTATCTGACCAGCAAGAACTTACTTACATCAGCTCTCTGTGGAAACTGGATGTAGTTTGGAGGACCTGCCAGGAGTGATGGATGATTGGTATTGATGGAGAGAAAGAGAGAGAGAGAAAGAGAGATTCAGGGATATTCACAGTATCAGGATGACTTGATAATGATATGTGTACACACACACACACACACACATATATATATATATATATCGGTCAGAGACCTGACCGATAAAATGAAACGCAGTTTCTTCCAAGCAGCGGTCGTGTCGATACTGCTATATGGATACACTATATGGACGCTAACGAAACGGATGGAGAAAAAGCTTGACGGCAACTACACAAGAATGCTGCGAGCAATATTGAACAAGTCCTGGAGGCAACACCCCACAAAGCAGCAGCTATTCTGCTACTTACCACCCATCACGAAAATTATCAAAGTTAGATGAACCAGACATGCAGGACACTGCTAGAGAAGTAGGAACGAGCTCATAAGTGATGTACTCCTATGGACCCCTTCACATGACCGAGCAAATCAGGGCGACCAGCTCATACCTACATACAGCAGCTCTGTGAGAATACGGGGTGTAGCTCGTAGGACCTGCCGGGAGCGATAAACGATAGAGAGGGGTGGCGAGAGAGGGACAGGGATATTCGTGCTGATGGCACGACAAGATGATGATGATGATATATATATATATATATATATATATACACGCACACACACACTTGCCCAGTCGGCTGAGGCAGTAGAATACACCGACTGGACCTCTGCAGAGGGCAAAGATGAGTGTCCTGATTTGACTCTAAATAATCTGATGGTGAAGTTCCAGTAATGCTAGAGCTTTAGGGAATGCGGAGTACCCCTTTATTGCCATTACTCCCAGGTTCACTCTGGCCAGGAGTGGTAGCACTTGATAGGATCCTATCTATGGGTTAAATAGAACTAAACTGTGTACTTATGCTAAACTGTATTGATTGAAATAGGACTGTTTTGATATTTAAACTGCATACTGATGCTAAACTGAATTGTTTGAAATAGAACTCTTTTGACTTTTAACTGTGTGTAAACAAAAAAAAAACTATACTTATAAACTGAATTGTTCGAAATAGAACTGTTTATATGTTTAAAAATGGATTTGGCACTAATAACCTAAAATGGTTGATGTGCCATAAAACCAAACCAATGTATATAAACAAAAACTATACATATACTAAACTTAATAGTTTGAAATAGAACTGTTTATATGTATTAGAATGGATTTGGCATTAAATTACCTAAAATGGTTGATGTGCCATAAAAACAAACCCAAGTAAGCACACACACACACACACACACACACACACACACACACATATATATATATATATATATATATATATATATAAGTCTTATTCGGATATCTCTCTTAGTCATGAATAAAACATTGAAAATATCATTGATCCTTAATCTTTTGTACTTGCTTTTAATTAAAACAAGGAATTTTCTCAAGTTCAGCCAGTTTCTCAAAATCTAAATGTAAAATATCATGAAAAGTGGTTTTGCAAATTCTGAGTATTAAATTGTTACAGGCCAAAAAGATAAAGAGAAAATGAATTTTAAAGATGTAAGAGTCTACCACAAAATCGTAACAAATTCTTTATTTACACTTCCATTTTCCCGGCAGCGTTTTGATGTGGACATGATATGATTTTGTTTCCCCGGGGAATAAGTCTGTAACATTGCAAAGTTGTATAGATAATTTAAGAGAAATCACTCTTGTACAAAAGGGAGATAAACAAGGAAGATCTATGTACCTTTCTTACCTTCAACAACAAAGATGGCCGGAGGCAATGTGTGCGCTTTTTTTTAAACATAGACAGTCTCACAGTCAATTTATTTGTTTATCACACTGTAATCATGTTCCAAACCAATTCTGTTCATTCATCGTTAAAGATCTTGTAAAAAAAACTTTAAAGTTCAAAAACAATGCTTGTTTGATTTTTTTTCTTTTAAATGAAAGCATCTAGTAGAATTTCCAAGTAGAAATATTTCTCCATGCCTACCTAGAAAAACAATACTGAAGTTCGAAGCAGAATTTCAAGACCAAAATTGGGGAAAGAAGGAACTAAATGAAGGTATTACATTCTGAAAATAAAGATTCCGTACAAGAGTAAAAATTTTGCATTAATTTGATCTTAACTTTCAATTTCTGAAACTAAACACCTGAAAATACGTAAAACTTGGCCTTACACTGATTAACATTATACTCAGTTCAATATAAGTAAAACTAAAGTTGGCGACCTTTGCCGAGGGTGACCCGAAGGATCCCTTTTCAACAGCTACCACACCGAGGTGTAGAGGAGTGGATTGCTCCACTTTACCCTTGATCCTTACCTTATAATGCTGAGTGTTAAACAAGGTGGCATCAAGTACCATTTTTTGAACGCCGGTTTTCCGGGCCATAGGCGAACACTCTACTCATTAGGCCAATAGCCCGGTAAACTTGTATGAATAATCATTGTTCTGGGCTTTGCATGAATATACATTGTACTGAACCTTGCATGAAAATATACATTTGCTTAGATGAATATACTATGTACTGGGATTTGCATGAAAATATATTATATTGAGACTTGCATGAATGTACATTGTACTGGGTCTTACATGAAAATATATATTATATGGTACCTTGCATGAATATACTTTACGCTTGGCCTTGCATGAAAATATATATTAAACTTTGCATGAATGTACACTGTACCGGGCCTTGCATGAAAAAATATATATTATATTAGCTTCACTCAAAATATGTTATATTAGACATTTCCTGAAAATACTGGGCTTTTTAGGTTTTCCGTACAGCAAAGCCATCCTTTCAATATTATTGGTTAGATATTCATCATCTCTTTTTGATTGGTTTCTTTTGGTTAATGGCATATCAACCATTGTAGGTTATTTAATGCCAAAGCCATCCTTCTCGAAGAACAGAAGTGGTACTATTTAACTCATAGCTGGGAGGATAACGGGGTTCATATCTTTCTCAAGCGGTATTTGTCCGAAAGTGAACGTAATAGCGCGACTGGATTTTGATCTCGCTAACTACGATTCTGGAGTCCAGCGTTTTAACCATTACACCACGAGGACACCCCATCTCTTATTGACTCACCGTATTAACAGAGTAAATATTTTTGAGAACTAATGGTAAAGCTTGGAAACAAATAGGAGGCACTACTTTTAGATCATCCTTAGTATTTGTTTTTTTTTTCTTTTGTAGGTTACCTCCCGTCTTAGATGTCCTGGGTTTGACTCTAAACTGCATCTGATGGTGAGGCTCCAGTGTGCATCCTCGTCATCATCGTCATCACGTCGCGCCGCCAGTGCGGATCTGACCCTCTCCCGTCACCCTTCTCTATCGTCCATCGCTTCCGGTAGGTCTTCAAGACTACATCCTGTATCGGCAAAGAGCTGTTGTATGTAGGTTCTAACTGGTCTTCATGCCTTTGCTCGTCCATGTGAAGGGGTCCACAGGAGTATATCACTTATGATTTCGTCCCACATGTCTAGTTCGTCTAACTTGGATAGTTTTCGTGATGGGTGGTAAGTGGCCGTACAGCTGCTGCTTTATGGGTTGCTGCTTCAATATTGCTCGCAGCATTCTTGTGTAATTGCCGTCAAGCTTTTTCTTCATACGTTTAGTTAGCGTCCATATAGTGCATCCATATAGCAGTATCGACACGACCGCTGCTTGGAAAAAAACTGCGTTTCATTTTACCATCAGATCTGATTTCCATATGACCGATAGCCTATTGATGGCTGTCCATGCCTTTGTTAGTCGCGTGTTTATGTCTGTCTCACTTGACGAGACACTGCTTCCTTGGTAGGTTAATTTGTCTACTAGTTTCAGAGAATTACCGTTCAGTGTGGAGATAACGCCTCTTTGATTAAAGCACATGTTTTCCGTCTTGTGCGCGTTGACATGGAGGCCTATGCTCGCAACTGCTCGTTCAAGACTATGTAGCAGGGTTTCGGCTTAGGCAGGTGTATTTACCAGAAGCGCTGTGTCATCGGCGTAGTCCGCGTCCGTAAATGTTTGTGCGGAGTATCTTCTGCTTCTTTCCTTTGTCAGCTTGAAACCGTCATCTTTCATCTGTGGAGGTTGTATGCTATTTGGTTATTTCAGTGGATATGCATCCGTATTTTTCGGGTATTGCTCTCTATATTATTTCCTCCACAAATACAACATAAAACTTTACAATCGCGCAAAAGAAATGGAATAGAACACAACGAACATTCAACAACAAACAATTTAATATGCATTAAACAGAATGTGAAAACAAATAAAATATGTGTAAATGATGTGTAAATGGCCTTTTGGAAAATAAAGTTTGGCAAGAAGAAAATAAATTTGTTTAAAGGTGTGTGTATGTTCATGTTAACGGAGACCGTAAAAAAGTCGTTCTTACTTACATTAAGCTCATATAGGGTTTTATGATTGTGGCGACAGCGTGTCGCGTTGATGAAAGAAGGTTTGTCGGGTTTTTCTTTTGAACGTGATTCGCGGCCATCTGTAGCTAGGTCATGAACTTTTGGTTGTGGAAGGAAAGGAATTTGCCGGACAGAATATCGGCTACTGCTTTACTGACTTCATACCTTAGTGGCTTAGTCTTAGTGAATGGCTCCCTAACTGTGTGTTATTTATACCGTAATAGTGGATCAAAGAATCGTCCTAAAATTTTGGCGCGTAGACATTTATTGACCAATCAGGTTTGTATTTTACTATTTTATTTCAAAGCCTAAATATTTTCTGTTAGTTGACTTCCGATCCTATTTTTCTAGAATGTTCTATTCTATGTTTTAGCTGATTGGTTGAAAAATATAGAAATGTAACTTAAATGCTAATGCAGTTTTGATCCTAAATTTCTAGAATGTTCTTAAGTATGTTTTTATTGCTTATTTTAAGACTAGAAAAAATGTGTATCCCATACATCTTTCATTTTATCAATAGACATTCTAAGCACGTACCTCTTTATTGTCATTATTCCTAGGTTCACTCTGACCTGTATTGGTAATACCAATTCAGGTTTAATCTATTGCTAAAATAGATTTTTTCGGAAATGATTAGTATTGGATAGGAATACTTGATATTATAAAGCTGTGAGTAAAGTAATAAGTATTATAGATAATGAAATAAAGCATCATTTAAAAAGCCAAATAGATTTTTTAAAATGATTGCGATGGAATGTCGAAAGAATAAATGGTTATGATTATGATAAAACATAGGCAAATTAATCAAATTTTGGTTTTAAATAACCCATAAGGAGTTGATATGCCATGAAACAAATTAACGAAACCAAGAAAAATTTACAAAAGATATAGAATCCTTTATACCCTAAAAGTATTGAACAATACTAATATGTAGAAAAACTGATAACAACGATCCAAGTGGAAGGAATGATTTATGAAGAGGTCGACACTATAGCGTTTCGGTTCTGCTGAACCATCATCAAGGCAATGAGGGGTGATATTAACAATTTTGAGTTAACGATGGATGTTTAGGAATGTGAAATACAAAAACCTAGGAGAAAATGGGTATAATAAGAAAAAGTTGGCCGTTTAACTGGCGAATGTTTTAAATTACGTCATTTGACTTATTAGGAATATTGTATAGAATTTATGTACGTTTGTTTAACGAGAACGATTTCGAGTCAGAAGGAAGAAAAGAAAGAAAGAAAGAAAAAATGGAAAGCATCAAAATTATGAGATATACGGAAAATATTAACAATATTAATATACACGAGTTATATTGCAGAGAAAGACAGCAACACCGATGTATAAAAATATAATCAGCTTCTTTTCTTTTCCTTTTATTGGCCAAAATGTACAGACGGGTAAGATAGATAGATAGATAGATAGATAGATAGAGAGAGAGAGAGAGAGAGAGAGAGAGAGAGAGAGAAAGAGGGGATTGTATAGCAGAGAAAGACAGCAACACTGATGTATAAAAATATAATCAGCTTCTTTTCTTTTCCTTTTATTGGCCCAAATGTACAGACGGGTAAGATAGATAGATAGAGAGAGAGAGAGAGAGAGAGAGAGAGAGAGAGAGAGAGAGAGAGAGAGAGGGGGGATTGTATAGCAGAGAAAGACAGCAACACTGATGTATAAAAATATAATCAGCTTCTTTTCTTTTCCTTTTATTGGCCCAAATGTACAGACGGGTAAGATAGATAGATAGATAGATAGATAGAGAGAGAGAGAGAGAGAGAGAGAGAGAGAGAGAGAGAGAGAGAGAGAGAGAGAGAGAGAGAGAGAATTGTATAGTAGAGAAAGACAGCAACACTGATGTATAAATATATAATCAGCTTCTTTTCTTTTCCTTTTATTGGCCCAAATGTACAGACGGGTAAGATAGATAGATAGATAGATAGATAGATAGATAGAGAGAGAGAGAGAGAGAGAGAGAGAGAGAGAGAGAGGGGATTGTATAGCAGAGAAAGACAGCAACACTGATGTATAAATATATAATCAGCTTCTTTTCTTTTCCTTTTATTAGCCCAAATGTACGTACATGTGGGTAGGGTACAGAGGATTGAAGGTGGCTGTGCTTCATACACACAGGGGCCAACGGTACGGATCTTCTGTGAACAGTTTTCTTTTTCGTTTTCCTTTTCAGGTCGAAATCTCTCTGGTTATATAAATATTGCGGATGTCCATTCAAATTCTTATAGTTACATCTCTTCTGACCAGTTGCTTACACATGGACATGCTTCTTTCTAGCATGCCACCCACACAATTTTACATGGCATTTCCACCAGGGACTCATGTGTCCGGTTTACTTTAGATTCTAGGTGTATATCCTGTTATATTCATTCCCAGTGTCCCACTTCCGCAGCTGCATCGACATGTCATAGAGGCTTTCAAGTCAATATCCAACACATCAACAATAGATAAAAAAAAAACCCATCTCAGTCCATTTTTTCCTGGTAGCTTAATTTAATAATATATTTTCAGTTCATTATTTTGGAACTAAAATAGAGTGTACAAATTTGGTCCTGTGTTGAAAAAATGTATGGACAACACTGGACCAAGGCTTTTATTTGAATTTGAAGACTGATGGCTAGGTCTGATGAGAAATACAGTCTGTCCTTCGGCAGGCTTTAAGTAAATATATTAGGCTGTATCAAAAGTATAATAATTTTTTAAAAATCTCTTGAGTGTTCATAGGGAGTCTCTCAAGAACGCCTGTATATTTTTAATACAACGTTTTGCATATAGTCTAGTTTGATCCCAGCCCTACTGAAAGTTTTTAAAGTTTATCTAATTCTCTCTATATAACATCTTCAGTTGATCCTAGCTCTTGTGAAAGTATTTTTAAGCTTATACAATGCTCTACATATGGCCTCTTTAGTTGAGCCTAGCTCTTGTGAAATTGTTTTTAAGCTTATAAAATGTTCTATATACAGCTTCTTTAGATGATCCGAGATCTTCTGGAAGTAGTATCTTTAGATGATCCAAGATCTGAAAGTTTTCTAGTGCTGTTGATCAGGTTATTTTCTATTCCCTTGAGAGGCTCTCCATTTTCTTAGAAAGAAAGAAAAAATAAAGAATGAAAGAAAACAACATTGGCCTTTCCAATGTTTCTCAGCTGAAAAGGCTGAAAAGAAATGTGAAAAGTTGTCAGTATTGACGTAACAGAATAAAAGTGTAAAGAATTTAAAAAAAAATGCTGCTGTTGTTGAAATGTTTGTTTTCTTAAAATGAAGAAATCTCAGTTGATTTTGTGTGACTCCCATTGTTGTTAAAATCATGCCTTTCTATTCTGTCCAAGGCTTCTCTCACTGTTTGTGTTGAGTTGAGCTTACACAGCATTTTTTTTTTATTTTCATCCTGGAGATTCTTCACATACGGTTCCTGCAAATAGCTCCCATCTTGCTCAAGCTTTCTTTAATGTTAAACCTGCAGGTACAATAGTTCGTTTTCTTTTCCTTGCTCAACTGGAGTTGATGGAAGAGTTTGTACCTAGGTAGATCAATTAGTCCATTGCCTTGGTAGATCAATTAGTCCCTTAATGAGTGGTCAATAATGCATTAATTACTAGGGTGAGTCAAAAGTTTTGCAATACTTTTATATATGCTAGTTGGCAGCATGTATATCACATGACGGAAGCAGTTTAAACTGTAGTAGGTACTCACTGTCGTTGGTAGTATATTAGAGTGCTGATATTCCATGTATGACTTGGAATCTGAACAGATGAAGGGGTAATGTAGTCTAATTCAGAATTTATGTTTTACAACTTTGAACAGTGCTATAATACTACAGAAGCGACCAAAAACATTTGTTAGGAGAAAAGTCAAACTGCAGTTGATCAAAGTAAAGAAACCAAGAAATTCAAGAAACCCAGGCAAGGTCAGATAAACCTAAAACTGTGAATGCTGAGGCCATGATACGAGCCATAGAGGCCAAGTGGATAAGTAGCACTCGAAGATTATTGAGTGAACTCAGCATCTCACAATTCAGCATCGTTTATCGCCTCGGCAACCTCGGTAAAATCATCTGAAGCTATGCCTCATGTTACCAAACTATTGCAAAACATTTGACTCGCCCGTAATACATAGTTATTTTTCAACATAATCTCCTTCTTTGTCAATGCACAAAATTTAGTTAAGAATTTCACATGAATCTCTGTTTGCAGACTTATTGATGCATCATTGTGTGCATGCACATATATGTAAATATGTATCCATCTTTTCTACCCCAAAACAATGAGTAAGAACTACGGCAAGACTTAGTTCTCTAACCTTTGTAGAGCAACTATTTTAGAAGGAGGCAAGACTCCGAATTCAAAATCTAGAGTGTGTTGATTGAAAGAATCTGTTACACGCTGGAGTAGCATTCTTCTCTCATAAGTTCATTCAGAAAGTGTTGTTGATTCTGGTCTTGGCACTTCTTTATATATACTCACAACACTCACACACAGGTATATATATATATATATAGTCGTCATCCACAGACAGATTATTTTATTATGTTGGTCAGTAAAATGGTAATTCTTGTGTATATAGTGAGTGAGGGAGAGGCTCTCTGCTATTGGATATACGAATCACGTGATGAGCCCAGACGTCTTGGCGCAAAATCCAAAATCCAGTCAAACACTTGTTTAGGTGGGGTCTTACCCCTCTGCAGAGGTGCAGTATATGTATTCTACAGCCTCAGTTGACTGGGTCAGAACTATTTAAGAACTATGCAGGTAAAAGCAGAGAAATTATATACTGAAACTTACGGCGAAAGAAATAGAATCCATACTCAACATATTCATTTCGATGACGTTTGTTTTCTGTAAAAAAAAATGAATCACTGAATAACATCATAATTTCCATCATCGTATAACATTAGATATAATTGTCGAGGTCTCTATTTGGTAAACAATGAACAATACACCTCCGACAGATGAAACTCCACGGGGTCGTCTCGTTTCTGTTATGACGTGTTTGTTTTGGTTTCTCATATGACATCGAACTTTAATATATCAGAAGGAGACTGAGAAAATAGTTTAAAAATAGTAGGTGGCTGGTGGAACCAAATAATGAGTCTGGAAAGTATTTTCAACGCCGTGATATGTAGAAGATGTTGCGAAAACGCAGTGGGGAAACAAATAATTGTCTCTTCTATAGAATGGGCGTGTCCATTGAGAGGTCCCCGCGGACTTTCTCGAAACCTATGTATGGCACGAGACCTTGCTGTTTAGTTCAAGCCATAACCCGGCATGCGTGCCTGGACCCACATTTGGGTTCATGAAACTGCTTGCCTCATCAGGCTCACATTGCACCAAATGATGCCAATGAGCAGCATAGACTAGCAGGGTTCGAGTCTCGGCTCGTTCCCGACCTCCCCCTCCCCTTTATCCCCACTTTAATCGGCCTTCGGGCTTTTGACCTTGTGTCAAGTCCTGTCTGGTGGGAGGCAGCGACAAATAAACAGAGTGTCCATTGAGCACCTGGTGGAATGTTCACGACAGTTCAGAAAATTGTTATATACAAGCGTGTGGTTGCAAGAAAAATAAGACTAACAAGAAGATTTAGTTTATTTCGTTTATTGAATTAATAAAATAAACAAGCGAATGGAATATCGAGTCGGCTGACGGGTGGTTATTTGGTCGGCGGCAAACGGTTGCATTGATCTAGTCTGACGGTGTTGTCGGGTGACGCTCTCAGCGACGGTCGACAATTCAACTGCCCGTGTGAACTCCGCTTGCCCTATTTATATGTTCCTGACTTCAAAAACCGGCTCCAGAAAATAATATTTGTGGAAAAAATAATGATTTTCGATAGCTAATTATATCATTCTTCGCTTGGCCAGCAAGCGATACATAGCCCAAGACACGTAACATGGGCGCGTATATAGTCTGCGACTTTTTTCTTTCCTGTTTTGCCTTTCGGCTGGACTTGTTCCATTCTCACGCACGCGCACGGCCTCAGACATTTCGTCAAATCCCAAGAAAGACAAACGACCAACAAGGGAGAAAGCACGGCCTTGCCATTCTAATGTGTATTAGTTCTTCACGTGAAATACTGAGTCAACATACACACATAGTAGTCTACAGAACACTTTTAATATTCAGTCTTCTAGCATACACCTAAATAATAACGCATAAACGTAAGTAAGATTTCTGACATTCTTACCCTTCGTTCCCAAACAAAATACGCATTCACTGTGATATTCTAGTTAGTCACACACACACACACACATGAATATTAAAAAAAAAAAAATTCGTGTGTGTGTGTGACTAACTCAAATATCACGGTGAATGCGTATTTTGTTTGAGAACGAAGGGTAAGAATTGTAGGTGAATGGACCTGTGTTTGGTATTTATATGGTTTTAATATTTAGTATTTAGCGTTTCCCCACAGGTTTAATGTTGAGGTTTGATATAGAGTTTGGTGTTTTAGAAAAAAGGTAGAATAAGCACATGGATAAAACAAATGAATGAATAAAGCATGTGAATACATAAGGGAAGATATGCAACAAATGAGTAAAAGATCTGAAACAAATAATGGTTGTAAAACGGCGTGGACAAAATGAACATTTAAAACAAGGCGGACGAACAAAACAAATTTATATACTATGATAACAAAACTTACATTGATACCTAAAAGAAATTACTAACAAAATAATAGTGTGTATATATGTGTGAGCTCGTGTGTGTGTGTGTGTGTGTAACACAACTAAGCTACAAAAAGAATTGCAAGTTTAAAATGTCCTTTTTCTATGGTTAGAAACAGGCAGTGTCTCAGTGACGGGAAAGCGTCTCATAGTCCTTGTATATGAATGTCTGCGAGGCCCATTCATGGTGTTGCTGCTGCGGAGAAATTTAGTCAAAGAGAAAGAGGGTGTTTGAAGACGACGTATTAATAGAAAATACGCGTCTTGTAAGTGGCTCAAAAACGCAGGACTTGAATTTACGCGCGCCGACGTAGTTGTAAGCATATCACGTGGTCCTCCGGGCCAATGGTTTCCCGAGACTGAATTAGAGCGTCCGCCATCTTTGTGGGAACAAGTGGCATACCACCCAAAATAATTTATTGGAGTGTAAAGTCCTATAGAATGTTAGAAATCTTACTTACGTTTATTTAACAAACTATATTCGAACATTCATGCTGTTTTTGTAATGTTTCCTTTTTTTTATATTTGTTGATATATGAATTTATTTTTGTTTGTATTGCCTTGTTGTGAATATTCTTTTGTCTATATCGTTTATATTGTTTGCAAATAACCACACACCACTACACATTTATTGAACAATATGGTCATATTTCTAGTTGCTGGGATACGTTCGTGCATTCTTTTGAATACTATTTTTATATATTCTTTTCCGTACTACTATTATGTATATATTAAATATTTTTGTATTTGTAAAAAAGTTAATTTTGTCTTTCCTTCTGTTTATTCAGGGTTTGGTCTGGCTTCTTTGTTTTGATGGCATATTAACCGTCGTGGACTATTTAAGGCCAAAATCATGCTTGTAGAACAGTAGTACAATTTAATTCATAGCTTTGTGGAGGGGGGATAAGAGGCTTCATGCCTTTTCCATGCTTATTAGTCTGAATGTGAACGTAATAGCCTAACTGGAGTTCGAACTCGCTTACTACAATGTTGCAGTCCAGCACGTTAACCTCAGCCCCGTGGTGTAATGGTTAAAGCGATGGACTGCAGAATCGTAGTACGCGAGTTCGAACTCCAGTCGCACTATTACGTTCACTTTCGGACAAATACCCTTGGAAAAGGTATGAACCCCCTCGTCCGCCCAGCTATGGGTTAAATAGTACCACTACTGTCCTTCTAAAAGGATGGATTTGGCATTAAATAACCAGACAAGGTTGATATGCCATTAAATAACAAACAAACAAACAAACAAGCAAGTCAATACTGGTGATCCTTGGTGCGAAGAGACTCGATTATAAAACTCCCCGACTTCCAAGTATTTCAACAATGCTAATAAAATTTCGTGTAAATTAAAAAATACTGATACAATTCTTGACAAAAGAAAAATTCTTATAGTAAATGTCTTATTATGAAATCGAAGAATTCTTTGAATCTTGGAGTGTTTTGTTTTTGAGTGTTTAAGTCTGTTCAGTGCCTGAGTGTTTTGAGTTTTTAAGAGAAGGAAAAATTCTTTCAGTGTTTTGACTCTTTGAGTGAAGGGTCATTACCTTTTGCAGAACCAAGCACAGTATCTTTTTGTAGACTCAATTCTAATTTCCAGCACTTGGTCTCGTCTCCATGAGAACATTCACAAGCAGTGAGGATGTGCTTAAGGCTAGCTGTAGCTGTCTTCCCACACGCACTGCATCTTGTCAGATCTTATTGACTGATACAATCTCAAGTTGACTGGTGTGTGGTATATTGCCATTATCAGGAAACCGATTTCCTTTGGGTTCATCTGTTTGACGTCACAGCATGTGGGTTTTTATCACAACTTTCCAGATCATTTAGTTCAACAGTCGCAAGATATTTGACCTAAACATGTGTTATGAAAAGATGAAGAAAAACTAACCAACACTTAATAGGATGAAAAATTTTTTTCCAAAAAAAAAAAAAAAATACTCGATGCTCACACTGTGTGTTGGAAATAATTTTAGATAATTCTACAAGATTATTAAAAAAAAATAGCATCAAGATTTAGCAATATGACCAACATTTCACTTCCATAATATATTTCTTATTCAATCATTTATTAAACATTTCATATACCTTTATTGATATGCTTAGTGGCGGGGAAGGTATTTTGAGTCGGGTCCTCACTCTCCAAGGACCAATATTAGCATTAGTGTATCCGTGATATACTAATACTGAGCACAACGGAAGGAAAGACAGGATAAGCTCTTCGTATATTTGGATCATTCATGAGGCACGCTGAACGTAACGGTCACTCCTGTAGGAAATGGAATTGGTGACCAGAGTTCAAATACTGAACGAAGCTGTTTGCATTTCACTTAGTTTGTGGGAAGGGCATAAATTTATCGGTTCTTACTCCAGCTATGGGTAAATAGTTGGATAGACTGTTTTCTTTAGCTTCAGTACGGCAACCAGTTTTGGAGAAGGAAGACTTTATATTCAAACCAGCATTATTCTTCTGGTGGAAGATTCATAAATGTGTCCCAACATATAGAACTATGCACATATTGTTCCATGGATCAACCATAGTAGAAGGGGTACAAAATAGTAAAAAAACTAACTTGATAAGGTTTGCTATAAGATAGCAATGTGTCTTTACCGTTCCCTGACTGAGCCAGAAACAACGTTTCTATAGTTCGAAGACTAACGGCAAAAAGAGGTCGAAAATAAGTTTCTGTGACTGCCACGTAACCCACTACAGGGCGCCTAGCGGAAAGGCAATCTATCAAAGGGCATTAAATAACCTGAGAAGGTTGATATGCTATTAGATAACAAACAAACAAAAAAGCCAATACCGGTGGTCCTTGGTCATTGTATAGCTACACCTTCATATTCATACGAGTTTACTCCTATAATCTCCGTAGACATTTCTTAAAAGAAAAACTATGAAAACGTTCCATATTTTTCACCATTTAATCTGTATCAGCTTCTTGCTCGATAGTCAGGTAACAGCCAAGTTCATGACTCGGCGATATGAGTTCAAATCCGGGACTAAGTTATTTACATTTCACTTCGCGCTAGCACCTTGGGAATGACATGAATATATCTCCAGGAATAGGTAAATAGTAGGACAGACTGACTCTTTAACTTTGGAACGGCAACCTGTCTGGGAGAAGGGAAACTCTGAATTCAAAACCAATTTTACTCCGCTTAAAAATTGACTGCCTGTGTTGGGGGAGGAATTGGCTAAATACATGAGGTTTTCGTTTTACGATAACTTGACTATATATTTTTCGACTTTAAGATGCTACTATAGCGATTAACATTTAATAGTAAATTGTTATTTACTCTGCTTAGTTTGTCACAATGCCAGCAGTATGTGGCACCTAGTGTAACTCGAACTCACTACTTGATTGTGATTGGCTAGGAAATCGAGCTTGCAAATAATTACATCATAAACAGGTACTGAACACTGAGGAGATAATTATCAAACTT
This sequence comes from Sepioteuthis lessoniana, assembly GCA_963585895.1. Classification (NCBI taxonomy): domain Eukaryota; kingdom Metazoa; phylum Mollusca; class Cephalopoda; order Myopsida; family Loliginidae; genus Sepioteuthis; species Sepioteuthis lessoniana. Next base: position 114,603,798 of record OY757908.1, on the reverse strand, counting down.
TCTTTCTTTGATTGATACACTTTCTTTCTTTCTTTCTTTCTTTCTTTCTTTCTTTCTTTCTAGATACTCTTTCTTTCTTTGCTTTCATTTTTTGTTCCCAATGCTTTTACCCTTTCTTTCTTTCTTTCTTTCTAGATACTCTTTCTTTCTTTATACTCTTTCTTTCTTTTTTTCTTCCCAATACGTTTACCTTTTCTTTCTTTCTTTCTTTCTTTCTTTATTGATTGATACTCTTTATTTCTTTCTTTCTTTCTTTTGGATTCTGATGACGATCGACCATTAGCGAAATATGCCAGTCTGATTTTACAAACTAGCTTTCTCTCTCCCTACTTCTCTCTCTGTCTCTCTCTCTGTCTCTCTTTCACATACACACACAGGTTAATACACACACACATAAACACACATATATATACATATATGAGGTGTGACCAAACTCTATTGAGATTAAACTTTGGTTTGTAAAAATCGAAATGAATGAAATAATCTCCGCAGTAATCAGCACAATTATTCTTCTCACTTTTTGATTAGACGAAACTCAAATCGAGGTAGAGAGATATGAACAGACTGAGATTGATAGATAGACAGAAAAAGACTGAGATAGATAGATAGATAGATAGATAGATATGACCAGACTGAGAAAGAAAGAAAGAAAGAAAGAAAGAAAGAAAGAAACTGAGATAGAGAAAAAAGACTAAAATAGATAAATGGAAAAATGCTATGATAGATTTGAATAGACTGTTTGGTAGATAGATAGATTGATAGATAGATAGATAGATGTGAAAAGACTGATATATATATATATATATATATATATATATATATATATATATATATATATATTATGGAAACTACTGAGATAGATAGATAGATAGATTGATTGATTGATTTGTAGAATCTCATCATTATCTTTCAATCTTTAGCTTTCGCGACACAAGGTTCATTCCTTTTCGTTGGCCTCGCTTTCGAAAGCAGCTATAATGAGCCAACCAGAGGTACATCGCATGATGTAATGGTTTGCAATCTTGGATAATTTACCATTGACAGTGAGTTCGATTCTTACTGGTTACTCGAGTCTCTTAGCCTTGTGCTAAACTAAACTACTAGTCACCTTTAATGACGTCATCTTCCTCCTCCACATCATCATCATCAGGTCATGCTGAATCTCTCTCACTCTCAGTGCCTATTGTCCATCGCTCCTGGTAGGTCCTCTCGATGGCATCCAGTATCCGCACAGAGCTGCTTTATGTAAGTCTATGCAAGTCGGCCAAATCAAGGTTGTTCTTAAAAAAACGTCACGAATGAGTTTGTCCTTACTTAACAAGCAGCACACAGCATGTCTTGTTCGTCTTTGCTTGGATGGTTTGTGAGATGGGAAGTAAGTGGCTGTTCAGCTGCTGTTATGTGGGATGTTGCTGCCAGGATTTGTTCAGAACTGCACGTGGCATCCTTGTCTAGTTCTTATCTAACTTTTTTTCTAAGCGTTTCAAGGTGGTGCATTCATACTGTAGTACTAACATAGCTATGACGAGGAAAAAATCCAGATTTATTTTATCAAAGAGATCAGATTTCCATATGATAATAACTTATCAATAGTAGTCCACACATTTCCAATAAGTTTGTTGACACCCCTTTCAGTAGATGTGATATTACTGCCGAGTATGTGAATAGGTCAACTAATTTCAGACACTTGCCTCTCAAAGTGAAGCCCAGTCGGCTGGGGCTGTAGAATACACCGATTGCATCTCTGCAGAGGAGTAATATCCCTCACCAACGAGTGTCCGGGACATGACACTAAACCATCTGATGGTACTATTTACCCAACCCCTCCGCTCGGGTAGGATATGACACAAGGTCAATTTTTAAGCGGAGTTTAACAGGTTTGAATTCAGAGTTTTCCTTCTCCTAGACTAGTTGCCTAACCAAGGCTGAAGAACCTAGTCTGTCCTACTATTTACCCATAGCTGGAGGGAGAATAATTGGATTCATACCTTTCCCAAGGATATCAGTGCTATGTGAAATGCAATCAGTCTCGTCCAGGATTTGAACTCGAGTCGCCGTGTTCATTTCCCTACGACGATAACAACTACACCACGGGCATCTGATGGTGAGGCTCCAGCTCTGGGGCTTTGCGGAATGTGGACTGCCTCTTCATTGCCATTGTTCCATGTCCGCTCTGGCCCAGTGTGCTTGTGCCTGATAGAATCCTATCTATGGATCAAATAGAACTGTTTGACATTGAAACTTCATGCAAACAAATGACTTATGCTAAACCGAATTGTTATAAATAGAACTGTTTGATCATTTTACTGTGTGTAAGCAAATGATATTTGATTATATTGTTAGTTATGCATTGCAATCCTTGGAACCATTTAAATGTATACAAAAAAGAGCTCAGGCTCGTTTAAAGTTGTTATCAACAAAATGTGTCTACAAATCATATATATAGTGAATTCCAGACTTTTTTGTGCAGGCATTTAAAATTGAAAATTCAGTATCTTATTGCTATACATCTTATGAGATGACTGACCAATTTTTATGATTTCAGGTTCAAATGAACAGCTACAGCAGCAATTGAAATACACCCTACTAAAACCTGAATTTCAAAAATGCAATCTGGACTTTAGAAGAACAATATGCAATAAAATTCTGTTTTAAACTTGGAAAAAATGCCATGCGATGAAAGCTGGAACTACTGCTATGACTCAGAGACCAAGAGACAGAGTTCCCAGAGGAAGCATGCTGGCTCTCCCAGACCCAAGGCCAGACAGAGCAAATCCACTCACAAACTTTTGATGATCCCTTTTTTTGACATCACTGGCATGATCTACATGCACTGGTTTCCCACTGGACAGACAGTCAACAAAGAATACTATGTTGAGGTTTTAAGGGAGTTAAGGAAGAGATTCAGTTGGAAGAGGCCAACACTCTTCAAATCGGATCAGTGGCATTTCCACCAGGACAATACACCAGTCCACAACTCCATCCTTGTCACAGACTATTTGACCAAGATGGACATCAAGACAGTTCCTCACCTTCCCTATAGTCCAGACCTTGCTCCCTGTGACTTTTGGTTATTCCCTAAGCTCAGAGGCTGTCGTTATGAGACAATTGAGGAGATGAAAGAGGCTGTGACGAAGGTCATTGACACGCTCACACAAGAGGACTTCCATGGGGCCTTCCAGAAGTTGTTGGAACGGTATAACAAGTGCATTGCAGCCGGAGGAGATTACTTGGAAGGGGACTAGAGTTTCATGTGTGTACTATCAATAAAGTTGCCCATACGAAAAAGTCTGGAAACGTATTTAATGACCCTCGTATATATATAGATAGATAAATACAAAGAGAATTTGGCATTAAATAACCTACAATGGTTGATATGCCATGAAAACCAAACCAAACCACTTAAACTAATGATTGCTCCTTCCTGTTTCTCCTTTCGATAAGTTGTATGTCCAATAGACGCCCATAGAGTGCCACGTGATAGCCACAGAAAATCCTACTCGGCCTCTTTTTGCTTCTGTTCTTCGAACAGTTGAGGCATAGTCTCTAAACCCTGTCAAGTATCAGGCTATATAACCCACACTTGTCAAGTAAGTCTTTTTATATTTTTCTCCCCTTTCATATACTACTTGTTTATGAAACAATATGTGTATAATTCTCTCATGGTACACGTTTGTGTATTTTTTTCCTTGCAATGCCACTGACATATATATTATATATAGAGAATGTCTCAAAATAGATGCAACCCATTAATATAATAATTCATATTGCATCAAATCATCTTTCATCTGTGTCTTTAAAAGCAATCATATCACTTCAGAAAGGTCAAACCAGATGACAAGGGCAGAAATTGATGGACTTTATCCGACAGTGCACATGCAAGACCAAGTTCTTGGGAAACGTCTTCGGAGGGACTTTTTCGAACTCCTTCCGACAGAATCTCTTACCGTATCCATATTGTCAGGATATCTTGCAATTAACTTCCTGCTAGATCTGGGATTTTCTGCCTTCTTGTTGAGGTTTGTCTACTGAGCCTATGGCTGGAAATGTGTGTATCCAACGATAAATTTGGCTTTTCTGTGGATAATTGTTAAAGTTAAACTTCCTGCGAAATTTTGCTCGCACAGTTTTGAATGATTCTGTCACCAAATAACTAGTGACGAAACATTTTTTCTCTCTTGTTCAAAGCATTGTGATAGAAGATTAATAGTTGTTATAGTTATAGTATAGTATTTTCAGATCTGAAACAAAAAAGAACACAACATTATTATTCGTAAAGTTATTAGCAGTCACATGGGTCCCATGTTTTTATTTGTGTATAACAAAGGCAAATTGTTGGGGGTTTTGCCTTGTTATGTTAAGAAAGGGAATAAAACAAATGAGTTGACGAGAATATTGATGAGTTCCAAAAACTCTAATGTCATCTTGAGAGATAACCCTGTACTGTGAGTCGTACAAAGCAAAGAAAGCAGTTGCGGATGTTAGAGCAGGATTAAAGCATCCAGCTAGTAGCTTTGAGGACCGGTTGGTCCAGAAGGCGTGAATAAATTATAAAGGAATGATCTTCTAGAGAAAACAATGGTCTAAAAACTGAATGCGCAGTCCTATTCAAAGTTGGTCTATTCTGCTGCTAGAATGAATGACGAAGAGAGAGAGAGAGAGAGAGAGAGAGAGAGAGAGAGAGAGAGAGAGAGAGAGAGAGAGAGAGCGTTTACACAGCCTTTTATATTGCCCGGGAAAGTCATCCGAACAGAATGGCATAAATCATTCCCATTGGTCGTAAATATAAATCGAAACTTCAACGGCCAAAATAATTCAATAAATTTGAATTTATTTATTTCTGCTACAAGAGTAAATGAGTTAATCTCATTTTTACTTCCGTTATGTTTGGTGTTAGTATATCATGGAGAGTATGGACTTTAATATCTTCCCTGCCACGAAGCATTCCAATATGGCTATGACTGGCTAACAAGAAGAACTTTGCATGGTGTAATGTTTAGCAAGCTTTGCCAATAGACCACTGATAGTTTGAGTCTTACTGGGTACCGCATTCTTATTGCCTTGAGCTAAACAAAACCAAACTTAGTAACTACAACTATTGGTCAACCAGCATCAATTACCTCATGAACAATCATCATATCTCTTTACATTACTTTTGACAGCATGCTAAACCGCCTAGGGTTATTTTATGCGTGGAGGTCAGGGAACTGCGTTTATTGAAAGTTCGTATTTATATTTGTTGTGTAGTTGATTCTCGATATTTTTTTTTTTTTGCACACGGTCCTGTCGAATATAAATAATTTTTAAACAGATCTATTTGACCCATAGATGGAACACGAACATCTCTTTAAAATTGTTTCCATTTCTCCAAGAGTCAATAACAGGATTTGATAATTCTGGTTGTTATGTATTATTTTCGGATTTAAAATTAGCGTTATTTATCTATAATATCTAAATAAGCAGTGTGTTGTTTCCTGCAACAGTACACGAAGAAGAATAGCCGCCATATTTTTTTTTTTTCTTGTACAATGAAATTTGCTTGTTCGGTGAGAAACGAAGCGTTTCATACCATAGAAAATAATACAATTATTTTAAAAATGAGCGGTTTCCGATATCACTCACATTATTGTTGTCAGTTAAAGTCAGTGAATTTTTTAGGGTGAGAATCACAAAGTTTAATTTGCTTAGACACCGGGTATCCGTCTTTTAAAACTGCACCTCCCTCACTCACGGGTAGCAAGATAGTGGCGGAGAGAGGAACATTATTAGATGCTTACGATAAGTACAAAAGTGTCATGGGCTTTTTTCTTTTCTGTCTCTGTCTTTCTTTCTCCGTTCTTTTTTTCTATCTTTTTTTCTTTCAAATCAACTCTTTCTTTCTTTTTTTCTTTCTTTTCAATATTTTTCCCAATTTCTTTTCAATCTTTTAACTTTTTTCTTTCATTATTTTCATCATATTCTTTCTTTCTTTCTTTCTTTCTTTCTTTCTACTCGATCCTTTTATGTTTTCTTACTTTTCTTTCTATTTTATCAACCTTTTTACTTACTTTTTCTTTCTTTCTTTCTTTCTTTCTTTCTTTCTTTCTTTATTTCTTTATTTCTTTATTTATTTATTTTTCCCAGTTTCTTTTCAATTTTTAAACTTTTAAAATCTTTCTTTCATTATTTTCATCGTTTTTCTTTCTTTCTTTCTTAATCTTTTTACGTTTTCTTTCTTTTATTTCTATCTTTTCAACCTTATTACTTACACTTTCTTTCTTTCTTTCTTTCTTTCTTTCTTTCTTTCTTTCTTTGCCTTCAATATTTTCAGTTTCTTTTCAAAATTTAACTTTATTTCTTTAATCTTGCTTTCATTATTTTCACCATTTTTCTTTCTTTCTTTCTTTCTTTCTTTCTTTCTTTCTTTCTTTCTTTCTTTCTTTCTTTTCAATATTTTTCCCAGTTTCTTTTCAATCTTTTAACTTTTTTCTTTCATTATTTTCACCATTTTTCTTTCTTTCTTTCTTTCTTTCTTTCTTTCTTTCTTTCTTTCTTTCATTTTTATCTTTTCAACCTTTTTATTTATCAATTCTTTCTTTCTTTCTTTCTTTCTTTCTTTCTTTCTTTCTTTCTTTCTTTCTTTCTTTGTCTTCAATATTTTTCCCAGTTTCTTTTCAATTTTTAAACTTTTAAAATCTTTCTTTCATTATTTTGATCGTTTTTCTTTCTTTCTTTCTTTCTTTCTTTCTTTCTTTCTTTCTTTCTTTCTTTCTTCTTAATCTTTTTACGTTTTCTTTCTTTTATTTCTATCTTTTCAACCTTATTACTTACACTTTCTTTCTTTCTTTCTTTCTTTCTTTCTTTCTTTCTTTCTTTCTTTGCCTTTAATATTTTTCACAGTTTCCGTTCAAAATTTAACTTCATTTTTTTAATCTTTCTTTCATTATTTTCACCATTTTTCTTTCTTTCTTCCTTTCTTTCTTTCTTTCTTTCTTCGAAATCCTTTTACTTTTTCTTTCCCCTAAAAGTGGGTAAATAGTAAATTTAGGGCAGACTGGGCTCTTTAACCTTAGAATGGCAACCGGTCCGAGAACTCTGAAATCAAATGATTTGTACGAATGTGGCTGCGGGGATCAGCTTCGGACACCAATCCCCTAAAAACTTCACACATTAATGTGTGGGACCGGCGTAAAGCATATCGGGTGAATGCTGTTATACATACACCCAAACAAGTGCATACAAACACACGCATAAGAGCTCATAAACACGCACACACAAGCGCGTGCACACACACACACACACACACACACACACAAAACATACATACATACATGCATACGCACATGTACACTCTACTCACAAACACACAGCCAAGCATAAACACATACGTACACAGAAAGACAGACAGACAGACAGACACACATAAATACACACACACACGGAGAAAAATACACACAAACATGAAAAACATATCCACACACACACACACACACACACACACACAAACATTCATATGCACAAACATACACACACACAAACACACACACACACACTTACACATAAACATATACACAAACACATATACACACTCACACTCACACATTAACACTTATATACACAAACATACACATACGCAAACACACACCCTCACACATACACATACATATACACAAATACATACACAAACACACACATAAACATATATATATATACAAACATACACATACAAAAACATTCACACGCACACACAGAGTGTATTCCGCTAGTTAATCATTTTTGGGTCAGTCATGTAACATAGTGGAGGGAGTATGGTGCCAGGATCCTGTATTCGATCCGGGTAAAATCAATGTCACTTATCTCTATGAACATTGGCGCAACACAATCTTTTGAACTCTATTCTCTTACCTCCTCATAGGGTTTATTTTTCCATACTCAACCAAGTTTAGTAAATATAAAAAAAAGCTTCTATTTTTCCCACTGCGGAATCGGTTGCCGTTTGTTTAATTCTAACTCCTCTTCAATGGATTATTGGATTTTCAAGTGGGATTATTTGGTTGAATGCCATATCAAACCTACATGGTTATCAATACCACATTCTGTTTATCATATTTACCCAACCCCTCCGCTCGGACAGGACATGAAACAAGGTCAATTTTTTAAGCGGAGTTTAAAAGGTTTGAATTCAGAGTTTTCCTTCTCCTAGACTAGTTGCCTCACCCAGGCTGAAGAACCTAGTCTGTCCTACTATTTACCCATAGCTGGAGGGAGAATAATTGGATTCATACCTTTCCCAAGGGTATTAGTGCTATGTGAAATGCAATCAGTCTCGTCCAGGATTTGAACTAGGGTCGCCGTGTCCATTTCCTGCGAGGATAACCATTACACCACGGGTACCTACACATACCACATTCTGTTTATACATATTGTTGTATAGTGGCTCGTACCACGTGACTTCCGGTATCGCGGAAGTACAAAAGATACCGTGTCTCTTAAGCTGTGAATGCAGAGACAGGAGCAGCTTTGAAAGGATGTCGGTCAGTAGTAAGACCAACTTCGGACGTAACACCAACAGCGCGAGACTTATAATGCTAGTCGGACTGTAACGCTTGAGTTAATAAACAATTAACTTTTCAGTTAGACGGACCAGACATGCAGGACACAGCTGTAGAAGTAGGGACGAGCTCAAAGGTGATGTTTTTCTATGGACCCCTTCACATGGCCGAGCAAAAGCAGGGTGACCAGCTCGAACCTACATACAGCAGCTCTGTGAGGATACGGGGTGCAGCCCTGAGGACCTGCCGGATGCGATGAACGATAGGGAGAGGTGGCAAGAGAGGTTCAGGGATATCCGCGCTGATGGCACAAGATGATGAACTTTATTTTCACTGTGTATCTTTTCCTTATCACGATACAACATATATATATATATAATTTGTAAGTGAATAGTTTGTTGGAAGCATTTTAAAAAAAACGAACCAGAGCTCATTTGTTTGCACACAGTTAAATTGTTTCACGTATTGCTTTTTTATCAGTTACATTATTTATTTATCAAGCATTCCCAAATCTTACGAGCAATTTGCTCACAGTCGTAAGGTTTTAAATAACAAAATACAGTCTCTCTATTAGTTGTAAGGTTTTAAATAACTAAAATAAACATTAGTAAATGATTAAACAGTTCTATTGGACCCATCGATAGGAAACTGGATTTTTTTTATCAAAGAAAGAGTAATACTTTAAGCAGACTATTTTCTTTTTCCGGTGTGAATTTGATTTGTTTGTTTGTTTGGGTTTTATGGCATAGTAACCTTTATAGGTTTTTCAATGCCAAATCCATTTGTATACGAATAAACAGTTCTATTTCAAATAATTCAGTTTAGCATAAGTACACAGTTTAATTGTAATAAAATTTTTTTAGTTCAAGCTATTCAGTTTCATCAAACAGTTCTATTTCAAACAATTCAGTTTAGTATAAGTATAGTTTTTGTTTGAAAACATTTAAATGTCAAAATAGTTCTATTTCAAAAAATTCCGTTTAGCATACTAGAACAGTTTCATTTCAAGCAATTCAGTTTAGCATGCGTACACAGTTTAAATGTTAAAACAGTTCTGTTTCAAGCAATTCAGTTTAGTATAAGTATAGTTTTTGTTTACAAACAGTTAAATGTCAAAACAGTTCTATTTCAATCCATTCAGTTTAGCATAAGTACACAGTTTATTTCTATTTGACCTCTAGATAGGACCCTATCAACTGCTACCACTCCGGGCCAGAGTGGACCTGGGAGTGATGGCAGTGAAAGGGTACCCCGCATTCCCCAAAGCCCCAGCATCACTGGAACCTCACAATCAGATTGTTTATCGTCACATCTAGGACACTCGTTGGCCGATGGGGGGGGTCTTAACCCCCCTATGCAGAGATACTGTCGGCGTATTCTACTGCCCCAGCCGATTGGGCGGAGAGGGAATTTTAAGTTTTAAAGAAATCCATAAAAAATCTCATGAACCATTAAAAAAATTCTTAATATTCAGATGATAAACCCTCATTGAATGATTTTAATGGCATGTCAATCGTTCTCGGGTTATTTTTGCCAGCAGGGTAGGGAATCGCATCCATTGTATATTTATATTTAAATTTTCTATGTAGTTTAAGAGTTTTTGATTCTGTTTCTTTGTTTAATGGCATATCAACCAGTAGTGATGCTATTTAACCCACACCTGGGAGGATAAGGTTCATAAGTTTCCCAAGAGTATTTGTCTGAAAGTGAACGACTGTAGTTCGAAATCGCGTACTACGCTTTCGCAGTCGAGCGCTTTAACCATTACACCACGAGGACATCCCTCAAGACTTCTGGAATACAGTTATATGATATCAAGTATTCCTATTAAATATAAAGTTGCACCCAATCGTATCGTTTCAAGTATTGCTATCTAATACTAATAATACTAATAATCATAGGGTTTCAAGAAATTATTCCTGCTATATTTAATGATAGTTATTTGTTTGCACATAGTTATATGGTTTCAGGTAAATAATAATAATCCTTAGAAAAAATTATAGCTTCAAGTAACTATTTTCAATAAAAATAATTTACATTAATATGGTATCAAGTATTCCTATCGAATACGAACAATTTTCAAACATCTATTTAACCCACAAATAGGACCCTAACATGTGTTAGCACTTAAAGTCAGAGTGGACCTGGGAGTAATGACAATGTAGCGGTACTCCACACTTCATATATCTCCAGAACAAGAGACTCACTATAAGATGTAGTTTTGTGTCTAGCCAGGACACCTCCCCCTTTTTAGGGAGAGGCTTCTTACTTGCAAAATCGATCGAGTGGACTTAGTCATCCGTTTAAGAAACTGAGAAAGGTGTAATCCAAAACTATTTGAACAATGAACGGCAACTGTCATACCATGTAAGTAAAGTTGGCGACTGCAGTCGAGGGCGACCAGAAGGCTCCCTTTTCAATAGCTACTACACCGAGATGTAGGGGAGGGCGCAACTCCTTTCCCTGGATTGCTTCACTTTACCCTTGATACGTAACTTATATTGCTGAGTGTTAGCAAGGCGGTATCAAGTACCATTTTTAAAGTCTTTGGTATGACGCGACCGGGGATTGAACCCAGGTCTCCCGGACCATTGGCAAAATACCTCTTTAAACTTGGCATTTTATAGGGACTGAACTCACTATTCAGTCGCCCTTGATCTGTGAGACTAACTTACCATGACGCCACGAGTAGCATGTTGTATTTGGGATCTTAGAATAACTTCTTATTCTTCGCTATCAAAAAGAAGCAGAAAAAAAGTAGCTTTCTTCACAGGCTCCTAATTTCCATAGTAACATAATAAAACCTACACGTACATCAGATGGTTGTATATATCTACAAAATAAACAAAAAATGAAAGCAATTATCAGCTACAACTCAACCAAGTAAAAGTTGGGTGTAGAAAGGTTAGACTAATTAAAACTTCCGGAAAGAGAGTTCCATATTTTCAGGAGAAAACAAGAGTTGCCGATCTTGAATTTCTTGCACTACATCCTGTACAACAAAGGCTTCCGCGGCCGAGTTCAAACTTGTAGAGCCTAAATTCCCGAATCAGACTACGTTACACGTTCATCGGTGCAGCTTTCAAAGGACACATGAAGTGAAGCAATGCACGATACCATTCGACAACTGACACCAACCAAGGCTTGAACATAATGGGTCAGGTTTGGTTTGGTTTGTTTGGTTTTATGGCATATCAACCTTTGTAGGTTATTTAACGCCAAATCCATTTTTATGTTTATAATCTGTTCTACTGAAAACAGTTCAGTTTAGCATAAGTACACAGTTTAATTGTCAAAAACATTTCCATTTCAAACTATTTAAGCAGTTATATGTAATAATTCAGTTAAGTGTAAATACAGTTTTAATGTCGAAAAAACAGTTAAAAAAATTGGTCAGTCATCTCATAAGATGTATAGCAATAACATACTGAATTTCCACGACAATCTTAAATGCCTGTACAAAAAAGTCTGGAAACCTATTGAATTCACAACGTATATATACAGTGTATCACAATAGTGAGTGCACCCCTCACATTTCTGCAGATATTTAAGTATATCTCTTCATGGGACAACACTGACAAAATGACACTTTGACACAATGTTTGTATGCTGCTTATTCCCCCTCAAAATAACTCGGAATATAACCATTAAAACTAAACCACTGCCAACAAAAGGGAGTACACCCCTTAGCGAAAGTTGTTATACACCATGTCAACTGTCAATATTTTGTGTGGCCACCATCATTATCCAGAACTGCCTTTACTCTCCTGGGCATGGAGTTTACCAGAGCTTCACTGGTAGCCATGACGACGTCAGATGACTGGCAGATATTTGAGACTTTGCACACCTCCATCTTCCGCTTGAGGATCCCCAAAGATGTTCTATTGGGTTCAAGTCTGGAGACATACTTGGCCAGTCCATCACCTTTACCCTCAGCCTCTTCAGTAAAGTAGTAGTTGTCTTGGAGGTGTGTTTGGGGTCATTGTCATGCTGGAACACTGCCCTGCGACCCAGTTTCTGGAGGAGGGGATCATGCTCTGCTGCAGTATTTCACAGTACAAATTGGAGTTCATGTTTCCCTCCAACACCTGCAGCACTCATGCAGCCCCAGACCATGACATTCCCATCACCATGCTTGACTGTAGGCATGACACACTTACCTTTGTACCCCTCACCTGGTCGCCGCCACACATGCTTGGAGCCATCGGAACCAAACAAATTAATCTTCATCTCATCAGACCATCGGACATGGTTCCAGTAATCCATGTGGTTGGTTGACATGTCTTCGGCAAACTATTTGCAGCTTTCTTGTGTATCGTCTTCAGAAGAGGCTTCCTCCTGGGGTGATAGCCATGCACACCAATTTGATGTAGAGTGCGGTGCATGGTCTGAGCACTAACAGGCTGACCCCCATCCTCTTCAATCTCTGTGTTATATTGTCATCTACAGCATCATAACCACACAATAATAAGACACAAGAAGACTTCTTTAAAAAAATATTACCTCTCACTTTATTGCAAGGGTTCGAAAAGTTTATTCAAGGTTTGCGTGTGAGAGGTAGCTGGAGACCGAACATAAACTGTAATATTTTGACCTCCACTCTTATGGCCGTCAACGTTGTCTTTCTCGTTCTCCTGATGCTCAACCGGAGGCCCTGGGGTCCACTCTGCTGGCTGCTGGCTTTCTGTACTGCATCTTATCAGCAACTTCTCTTGTCCCCAAACAACATCAGGGTTCCCGAGGGCCCCTTCGGCCGGGTGTGGCTTTCCTTACCAGACCTCGTGTATAACTGTCTCTGGAACTGGAACTGGAACTCAACCGTCTTGACTTCTGAGTTATATAACAGTTCAACGCCCACTCGATCGCCCACTCGATCTTTGAACTCGCATGTTTAATCGTCATCAAGCGGAAATAACTGTCATGCAGTTCAGAGGTCACTCTCTTCCGGTGCGTCAGTCTAAGTGAGTATCATGGGATTTTTTAGCTTGTCCCATTTTGTTAGCCAATTTCCACCCACGCGATTTCCTCTCCTAACTGCCATAGGAATGTGTCACTTCCTTCCGGTGCATCAACTTGAATGGCATTTTGGGCCGGGTCGAAGGTCAAAATATAAAACACAAAAAGAATCACTTGAACTACAGTAAACAAAATCTTACTTAGAAGGCGACCTTCTCTCTATGTAACACTTGCCCGGCTAATTATTATCTAAATTTCTTTTACTATATTAGCGTGGTTGGCCATCTTGACATGTGAGCATCAAGGTGCAATACGGATGCATCTTTTATCCTCTCAACACAACGGGCCCTCCATAATTCCTTGAAGAAATTTCAAAACCCTAAAAGGACCATACTCTGGTCCCAGATCCTGGTCACGGCACCAAATATGTCTATGTTACATAGCCATATACACGAATATGGCCATGTGCGAAATGGGTGAAATGGACATTGAATGTTGATTACGACAGAACATATGAATCTCGAAATTCGAAAACACGTAACGACTTCTTGTTCAGATACGAAACTTTTTATTAACTTTGAGTTAAAGGTCTCGACGTAAGGAGGAGAGACACAATCTTCTATGCTGTCTTATTCATTTGGCCCCTAACTCGTGCGGCCCCATTAGGGAGCAAGTTCGCCTCACGTCTGCGAGCTCAAAAAGTCGATCCTTCTCGTTTGGCGTCTAGTACTCGACTCTCTTTTCAAATTCTCACACAAACCTCTGTGCGCTTCCGGTGCGTGACGTCACCCGCACCCTGTCACCGCGTTTCGTCTCGGACTATTATGACATCTGAGTGACACCTCCATCCGCCCGCGCGCTCCTGCGTTAACATCTGCCTCAATGTTGCACCTAACTAACCCATGTGCTGAGCCGAAAGGTTCTCAGCCTAACTAAACTCAAAGGCATGAACAGAAATCCCTCGGCTATTCCATAACATCTGCAGCAGTGCTGACAGGACTCCTATGCCGATCTTTCAAAGAAAGCATTTGCTCAGCACGTGCGCTCAGCTTCTTTGGACGACCTACTCGAGGCCTGTTCTGAGTGGACCCCGCTCTTTTAAAACGCTGGATGATCTTAGCCACTGTGCTGCAGCTCAGTTTCAGGGTGTTGGCCATCTTCTTATAGCCTTGACCATCTTCATGTAGTGCAACAATACGTCTTTTAAGATCCTCAGAGAGTTCTTTGTCATGTGGTGTCATGTTGGAACTTTCAGTGACCAGTATGAGAGAGTGTGAGAGCTGCACTACAAATTTGAACACACCTGCTCCCTATGCACACATGGGCTTAGTAACATTAATGGGTCACATGACATTTTGGAGGGAAAATGACAAACAGTACTCAATTTGAACATTTAGGGATGTAGTTTCTTAGGGGTGTACTCACTTTTGTTGGCAGGGGTTTAGCTTTTAATGGTTATATTTTGTGTTATTTTGAGGGGAAAATAAATTAACTCAGTTATATAAGCTGCATACAGACTACTTTTCATTGTCAAAGTGTCATTTTGTCAGTGTTGTCCTGTGAAGAGATATACTTAGATATCTGCAGAAATATAAGGGGTGTACTCACTTTTGTGATACATTGTATATATATATATATATATATATATATATCTTTGTGTTTATGCCTGTGAGAATAACGAAACGTACTAAAGGGAATATATATATATATATATATATATATATATATATATATATATATCAAACCTGACCGATAAAATGAAACGCAGTTTCTTCCAGGCTGCGGTCGTGTCGATAGTGCTGTATGGATGCACTAATTGGGCGCTGACTAAACGGTTGGAGAAGAAGCTCGACGGCAATTATACAAGAATGTTGCGAGCAATATTGAACAAGTCCTCGCAGCAACACCCCACAAGGCGCCAACTGTACGGCCACCTACCACGTATCACGAAAACTATACAAGCTAGACGAACCAGACATGTCGGACACTGCTGGAGAAGCAAGGACGAGATCGTAAGTGATGTGCTCCTGTGGACCCCCGCATATAGCCAATCAAAAGCAGGACGACCAGCTCGAACATTCATACAGCAGCTATGTGATGATACGGGATGTAACCCCGAAGATCTGCCAGAGGCGATGAATGATAGGGAGACGTGAAGAGAGAGAGAGAGGGTCCGGGATATCCGTGCTAGCCGCACGTCATGATGATGATGATGATGATATATATATATATATATATATCAGTAAGTAAGTTGTATATATATATATATATATATATACTTATATATATATATATATATATACTTATATATATATATATATATAAGTTGGCTGACCGTTGCCGAGGGCGACCGGAAGGCTCCCTTTTCAATAGATACTACACTGTTGGGGAAGGTGCTAATCCTTTTCCTGGATTGCTCCACTTTACCCTTAATCCGTGCCTTATAATACTGAGTGTTAAGCAAAGAAGCATCAAGTATTATTTTTTGAGTCTTTGTTATGACACAACCAGGGATTGAACCCCGGTCTCTCGGGCCTTTGGTGAACACTCTAACCATTGTACTAATGGCCCGGTAAACGAGGTGTGTCTGAAAAGTAACGAGATTGGTGTTACAAGCAACAAACTACATGGTTTACTCTTCAAAGTAATCTGCTGTGAGTTCCATCCTTCTCTGCCACGATTCTATACATTGCTGGTAGGATTTTCCTGGGATGCCCTTCCGCTCCGTCGTTAGGGTCCTCTTGATATCTTCCACGTCTTCAAAACAGGTCCCCTTGATGATTCCCTTGAGATTCGGAAAAAGAAAATAGTTACGCTGAGCAAGATCAGGTGAATAAGGAAGATCTTCTCATCCTGTGATGGAGCACTCGGCCAAGAACTACCAGATGCTTAGTACAACCAGTCACGTTACTTTACAGACATGCCCAAATCTTCGGTGATAATCTTCCAAACACTGACCTCTTTCATATCCAGCTGACTTGCAATCATTTGAACCGTCAACCGACGATCACCTCACTACATCCGTTTTACCGACTCAACGTTGACCACAGTTTTGCTTGTTGAAGGCCTCCCACTCCAGGAGTCATCGTTCTTCTTCTCGTAAGCCTATTTGAACCTCTTGTACCACTCAAAACACATAATTGCGACATGGTGCTATCGACATACATTTGTTGAAGGATTTCAAGTGCTTGTGATGTTAGATTTCATAACTGGACCAAATATTGCGGCTTTGTTCGTTGATCGATGTTTGTCGTTCGCTCCCCAGGGCTGAATGACCGTAAAAAAGATGAGGTATAAGCAAAAGTAGGCGGGGAAATGCAATGATTACAGAAAGCTAAGATTACAGCCATATACTCCCAAGCTATCATGTTAAATGATAACCCATTCGGTTTATCCCTCTTTCGCCAATAGTTCACCCTGCATACTTAGTCTTGTCACTTTTTAGAGAAACTGCAAATATATATATATATATATATATATATATATATATATATATATAATGTTTAGAATTATTTGATAAAGATCTTGGTATCTTTTGTGCACATACATTTTCTTTTTCTTTTTTCTTTATGTTTTTCTATCTTTTTTTAGTCGTTTTTTTCTCTTTTTTTACTTTTTTTTTTATCTCTCTGCCTCTCACCCCCTTATTTTGGGCCTTTTTCTTTCTTGTTCTTTCTTTTTTTCTGTTTTTCCTTCATTCTTTCTCTCTCTTTTTTTTTTTGTTTTCTGGTTTTGTATCTTTATTTTTTTCTTGATTTCCACATTTCTTTCTTTCTTTCTTTCTTTTATTGGGTCTATTTTTTCTTTCTTTTTTTATTGGGTTTATTCTTTCTTTCTTTTTCTTTCTTTCTTTCTAATTGCTTTTGTTCTTTTCTGTTCTTTTTTTTTCTTTTATTCCATTTGCGTCTATTGGGCAACGTGAATAATGGATCAAGTCATATATATGACAAATGAATATATAAATAAATGTTTTTTTACATGAGGTCACACACACACACACACACACACACACACACACACACACACACACACACATATATACGTACTCGCGTATATATATATATATATATATATATAAATATATTGTGTGTGTGTCGCCTCATGTAAAAAAGGCATTTAAACACACACATATATTTATAATTTAATAACACACATATATTTATAATTTAATATATTTATAATTTTAATAACGTCAGAAACAGAAGAAACATCAGACGCATACACATGTATATATGTGAGCGTGTGTGCATGCGTGTGTGTGTGTGTGGCTTTTGTTTCAGACGGCATAATGGCAGCTACAGGTATTAAGAACATAGTAATTTTATAACATTATTTTCAATTAGCTCCAAAAGTCGCTGAAGCTTTCCGTAGAATTTGGGAAATGGGAGAAAATGAAGCATTATTCGACTATACTGACCAGAATTGATTTAAGCATTTCAAAGATAATGATTTGTCTCTATCTAAAATCCAGAATTGGACAACTGTCAGTGCTCTATGATGAAGAGGTGAACCCAACCCCTAGTTCTGTTATTCTCTTAAAAGGGTTAATGTCTTGGAGAAGTCCCATACGTAGATGATCACCAAAGCTTTCAAAAATACGTACACGTGATTAAAAGAGACGAAAGTACTTTTGATTCACCCCAATGAAAATATGTACTCGGTGTAAAGCTAGCTGTTTGTAGGAGCGTAAAATCACTCTCTGAGACTACTGTCCAGTGTTATTTGATTAGACCTATAATCTGAGAGTATTCCATCAGGAAAAGATATATCAGGTTCTCGCTGTAACAACTACTCTCAACTGCATAGACTTTATCATCCCGACACCTAATAGATAGTCCAGATGGTTTCTTTTCACCAACCCTGCCTGGCTCCATCATGCCCCCATTTTCCAAAATCCCCGGATGAACCCGTCTGCGTTAGGTCGAGAGAGAGAGAGGAACTGGGAATTAAAGTCAGCGAAGAAGCGTCTTCAGGAGGCATAACTTCTTTTCTTATGTAGGACAGGGGCGGGACCAGATTTCTGAGAGCCGAAGGGCGGGGAGCTAGGCATCTTGAGGGGGTCTCCTTCAACAGTAAGTGCGATTTGTTATTCTATAATGTTTGCCGAAATGCGGTGGGTGAACAACTATTTATAAAACTTTTGAGGTCCCCTATCCAATAGAGATCCGGAAGTGTGTGTGTGGAATAGGGCATTTACAGTTAGCTCCTTTCAGCTGTATCCCTGACATAAGATTTAAAAATTGCAATTATTAGATAAATTAATGCTTTTTTTTTATCCTCTTACCTACTCTTTTCAAGTATACTTGCTCTCACACACATATATATATATATATATAGTCATCCACAGACAGACTGTTTCGTTCAATCAGAGCTCTTTAATGTGGCTAGACACACAGGACGCTCGAAGCCGGGATCGAAACCCGTCCAACTTTTCGTTAGACTAAGTTTCAGACCTCTCGGCCACCAAGCGGACCACGTTGGCAAAGGGAATTTTTAAGGTATGTGTGTGTGTGTGTGTGTATTTCAAGTATGAAATGTTAATAAAAAAGATGAAAACTCAAAGCTTAGAGTTTCACGTTGTTGATCTTCAGGAGTGCAAGTATTCGATATATCAGGAATTGCAAGATTCAACCGAACAAATTCGCACTCTAACACTTAAGTTGAATCTAACAAACAGACCTATAAGATATTAGCTAACCTGATTTGTCTAATTTCGTAAGGTTTAATGGCATATCAACTATTATAGGCTATTTAATGCCAACTATTATAGGCTATTCAATGCCAAATCCTCTTTATACAGAGGTATTAAATATATGGGATTTATTAACACTTTTTGTTGATAATGTTTTTAAACGAGCCTAAGCCCATTATTTTTGCACACAGTTGAATGGTTCAAAGTATTGCTATGTATCACTAACAGTTCAATTAAACATCAATCATTTATTCACGCACAATTGAATGATCAAAGAGTTCCATTTCAAACGATTCCATTTAGCATAAGTCATTTGTTTGCATTCAGTTTAAATGTCAAACAGTTCTATTTGACCCATATATAGGACCCTATCAGGTGCTACCACTCAAGGCTAGAGTGGATCTGGGAGCGATGGCAATGAAGGGGTGCTCCCCATTCTCCAAAGCTCCAGCATCACTGGAACCTCACTATCAGATTGTTTAACGTCATATCAGGACACTCGTTGTTTTTTGGGATAGGGGGGTGTCTGACCCTTCTGCAGAGTTGCAGTCGGTGTATTATACAGCTCCAGCTGACTGGGCTGAACTCACCTGAGAATCGACAACGTTAAACTCTAAATCATGGGTTTTATCCTATTTTATTATCCTATTTTATTATCCTACTTGAAATACATTGTGATATTGCTCTGAATTTCCGTTCATAGATCACTGTAAAGATTTTGGGGATTAAAACGGTTTTAATGTTAAATTATAATATATATATATATATATATATATGGTTTGTTTTCTTTATTTAATGGCATGTCAACTTCCAACGGTCACTTGATGCCAAAGCCAAGCTTGTTGAAGGAGGGTTATGGTATTATTTAGCCCATAGCTTGGGAGGATAAGGGGATTTAAACCTTTGTAAAGGGCATTAGTCCGAAAGTGAAAGTGAAAGTAATAGCGCGACTGGAGATAGAATTCATGATGATATCTCAATCCAGCATTTCAGCCACTACGCTTCGAGGACCCTTTAGCATGATAATTAGTGTATTCAATGGCTCGAGAGGCTGGGCTTCAATCCCAGGTTGAGTCATACCAAAAACTAAAAAAAAAAATGTTACTTGATGCCCTCTTGCTCAACACTCAGCATCATAACGTACATATCAAGGGTAAAGTAGAGCAATCCAGGGAAAGAAGTAGTACCCTTCCCAACACATTCGTGTAGTAGCTATAGAAAAGGAAGCCTTCAGGTTGCCCTCGACTGCGGTCGGCCAACTTATATATATATATATATATAGTTATCCACAGACAGATCTGTTTCGTTCTATCAGAACTCATCAATTTGGCTAGACAGTATCTTCCCGTAGCTGGGATCGAAATCCGGTTGACTTGAAGAATAATACTCATCAAAATTATATATATATATATATATATATATATATATATATCTTTAAGAAAAAAACCAAAGACCGGTTAATTCAGGATTATAAATTTATTTCCATCCCGTATTTTCAGTTTCTGGTGTGAACCAAAAACATGAAGAAAAAATTAATACAGAACTTCTTCAGACTCAATGGATAATTAAATAAAATTGAAATTAAAATTAAAATTAAACCAGAATAAACACGTGGGGTGTAGGGGGAGATTTAGGAGTTATCTCCTCGTTTTATTGAATTTCCGTTTTATTCTAATTTTTCAAATTTCTTCTGTCAGTTATAATTACGGTAATTTAACTTTTTTATTTATTTGTTTAGTTTATTTTCTTTTCATGTTAAGTTAATTATCCATTGGGTCTGAAGAAGTCCTGTATTAATTTTTTCTTCATGTTTTTGGTTTACACCAGAAACTGAAAACACGGGATGGAAATAAATTTATAATCCTGAATTAACCGGTCTTTGGTTTTTTTCTTAAAGAAATATTGCTCTGTAATAAATTACATTGAGCTCTCTACCAAGAAAATTTAAATGTTCAGCTCTTGAATGATTTTCTTGTCCTGAAGGAATTACTCCAAACTCTGGTTTAACCTAACCGAATATTACCTATATATATATATATATATATATATATATATATATATGTATATATACACACATATATATATATATATAATTTTGATGAGTATTATTCTTCATCTTAATTCTACTTCCTTTATATTTTACATCTAATTAGATTCATTTTACATGAAATTATCAGAACTTCATTTTGCAATCTGAGCTCAAATCCTAGACGATACTGTTTGTTTTTTCTTCAGGTAGATGTCTCTAGGAAAGCCATGAATCCATCTGTTCTTTCTGAAACTATGGGTAAATAATAGGGAAGATATATAAAGATCTTAGGGAGAAGGGCCAGACAGGTAGACGGTAGCAGAATAGTGAGATATAGTCCCCAGGAATGGAAGTTATTTGCAAAAAGAATTAGTTGGAAAGCTTAATTACGGTGGATAAGTTAACAACTAGACATAAATCAAGAACATCTAGGGCGCAAACCAGAATTTTAATCAGAGTAGACAGAGTAATTTACCGGCTCATTGGCCCAATGGGTAGTGTGTTCGCCAATGATCCGTCATACCAAAGACTTTTAAAATGGTACTTGATACCTCCTTGCTTAACACTCAACAATATACGGTACGCATCGAGGGTAAAGTGGAGCAATCCAGGGAAAAAAGTAGCGCCCTCCCCTACACCTCGGTGTTGTAGCTATTGAAAAGGGCGCCTTCTGGTCGCCCTCGATTACGGTCGCCAACTTTTGAGACAGAGTAAGATCCAGTAAAACCAGCCAATCTTCCATCCACGAGGAATAGAAAATACAGTTGACGATTGTAACTTTTGATAAAACTTCGTCTCCGGCGTCCGATACCAGGAAAGGTACTTATCTGAATAGATAAATGTTTTATAATAGGTGACAAAAAACATATGTTACTTTAGATTCCCGAGTGCAAAGAGTGGATTCCAGACCCTCACTTATAGCGGGATAAGACAGTTCATAGGTTGAGACAGAGCGATAATTGCTGAGATTTTTATACGGATATTGAAAAATAAATGGATTATTTGACCCTGAGTGGTAGTGTCTGTTAGGGTCCCATCTATGGGTCAAATAGAACTAGTGTCCTGGGTATGACACTAAACTATATCTGATGGTGAGGCTCCAGTCCTGGAGCTGACGGAGAATGTGAAGTACCCCTTCATTAGCATTACCTCCAGATCCACTCTGACCCAGAGTGGTAGTACCTGATAGGGTCACATCTACGGGTCAAATTGAACTGTTTAACAATTTAGCACTGTGCTAACAAATGACTGATGTTAAATAGAATTGTTAGTGTTACATAGCGATGCTTGAAACCATTTAACTGTGTCCAAATAAAACTATTGATTTAAGACAGCAATACTTGAAGCATTTTCGTATGTGCAAACAAATGATTGCTACTCAATAGAATTATTATGTTATATAGGAATACCATTTAACTTTGAGGAAATGAATAATATTGAGTGGAATTATTAGTGTTAAATATCAATACTTGGAACCATTTAACAGAGTATAAATAAAGCAGTTAGTATGAACAGTACCTGAAACCTATTCCCTGTATGCAAATAAATGATCTATATTTGATAGAATTATTTGTATTTGATAGAAATACTTGCAACCACTTGATTATATGCAAACAATTGTAATACTTGTGTGTAAACAAATTAGCTCCAACTCATTTAGAAATAAGATTACCAACTAACTATTCCCTTACAAATCATGCGTATGACCATTTAACTTTGGGCAAGCAAATGACTGATTTTAAATTAAATTGTTAGTGTTACATAGCAATACTTGAAACCATTTAACTGTATGCAAACAAATAAGCACTGTCACGTTTGAAAATATTAAACAGAAACTATTCCTTTACGAATCATATACAGTGGGACCTTAGTTATCGAACGACTCTCAAGTTGAGCAATTCAGAATTCGACCAAAAAGGTCGAGTAAAAAATGTATCAGTGATCGAACAAATGTTCGGAGTTCGAATACATGAGTCGAGCTGATGAAAATGGAATACGACCGAACGGTTGGCCAAATCTACCCGAGCAGCATTGTTTCAGTTTTCGATACAAATCGGATGTCGAACTTAATTTTGGAACGAATTATGTTCGACAACAGAGGTTCCACTGTATATTTGATAAATATATATATAGTAGTATAAATGGTATCGAAATTAATATAAGCATTAATATTTCTCTTAAAAGTTAATTATCGAACTTAACATGAAAAGAAAATGAATTAAACAAATAGATAAAAAAGTTAAATTACTGTAATTATAACTGACGAAATTTGAAAATAAAATAAATAGGTAAAAAAACGGAAATTCAATAAAACGAGGAGGTAACTCCTTAATCTCTTCCCCCTCCCATTCCACCCCACGTGTCTATTCTGTTTTATTTATCCATTGGATCTGAAGAAGTCCTGTTATATTTTTCTTCATGTTTTTGGTTTACACCAGAAACGAAAAAACAGGATGGAAATAAATTTATAATCCTAAATTAACTGGTCTTTGGTTTTTTCTTTAAATATATATATATATATATATATAGAACGAAACAGATCTGTCTGTGGATGACAATATATATATATATATATATATATACTCCCCTACCCCTGTAGGGTTGAGCTCTCTAGCGAATGAAGTAATTGTGTTGCCATTAGCGTATATGCAAGGCTCTTCATATGAATCGAGCTCTCGGTAGCCGTTAAGCGGATATATGTAAACAATAACAATTGTGATTCATAACCATTTAAATTTACTTCGCTTGCGCTGGTTTCCTCGTGGCTGAGTGGTAGAATCTTGGATTGGCGTTTGCGTCAACCGGGTTTCGATCCCAGCTTCGGGAATCTAGTCTGTCTAGCCACACTGATGAGTTCTGATCGAACGAAACAGATCTGTCTGTGGATGACAATATATATATAAAGAGGACTTGACATTAAATAACCTACAAAGGTTGATATGCCGTAAATATTCGTAACCAACGAATAACAAACCAACAAGGTAGTGTGAACATCTAACTAGCTTCATCGTTCCTTTTATCTCCTTATGCATGTATGTAGTGGGGTGTAATCATGGATGAAGGTATTGATCGAATAAGTCAGAACTTTAAAGGATGGCCTTTTTGTAAGTTTGCTTGTTGGTGGTGGTGGGGGGTTAAGAAGAAAGACACAAAGACAATATGAAGATATATTATATTATATTATATTATATTAAGATGTTCATATCAGTAACGAATAGTTAGATGCGTGGTCACGGAAAAATTTGACTCATTTTATTGCTAATGTTACAACTTCATTCTAGACCAGTCCCAAAAACAAAAAAAAAAAATAAAAATGAAAAAAATAAAAATAAAAATGTGCAGAGGTATTTTCAAATCGAACTAAGAAAGATCTATTCTTTGACAAATCGTAGCTCACTTCCAATGATGATGAGCTGACAAAAGAATTTGATTCACCCTTCGACTTTCCATACGGTTATGAAAACGGACAGATAATTGAAAACTTAAGTAGACCAACATGATGGTGTCCAGGATATGACACTATACTGCGTCTGATCATGAGGCTCCAGTTCTGGAGCCGAGGGGAAAAGGGGGTGTATCTCTTCACTGTCATTACTCCAAGTTTTCACTGTGACCCAGAGTAGTAGCCCCTGATCGAATCTCAACTACGGGTCAAATAGAATTAGTATCCTGAATATGACACAGCATTTGGTGGTAAGGCTCCAAAGGGCAAACTAGCTCCGAAATTTAGGGCGTTACTTGTTGTTATTCCGGTAACTCACGAACTAGCCCTTTTTAAAAATGCCCCATTCTTGACACACCTACTGCGAGAGTTCTCATGATTAACCTTTGATTGTTGGCTACAAAGCCGAGCCCAATGGTCACTGGGGGTAAGAAGTGGCCATTATACTACAGCTTTTATTAATAATGTGTTAATCAAATATATGTACCTGTGATTGATATCTTTTGAATTTATCTATGGATAAAGATCATATTCCATTTTGTTTTTATCATAAAACCTTACAGACACTAAATAATTAATTGACATTGTTTTAATATTATAAGAAGAAACTCACACAATATAAACATATAAACGTATAATTATATCCTAAAAAAATTTGCAACCCAGTCGGCTAGGGCTATAGAATATACTGACTGTATCTCTGCCGATGGGTAACATACCCCAGCAACGAGTGTCCTGGATATGACATTAAACAATCTGATGACGAAGCTCCAGTCTTGGAAATTTGGTAATGTGGAGTACCCCTTCCTTGCCATTCCTCCCAGGTCCACCTGATTGGGTCCTATCTGTGGGTCAAATAGAACTATTTGACATTTAAACTATGTGCAAGCAAATGCTAAATTGAATCGTAAGAAATAGAACTGTTTGATCATTTAACTGTGTGTAAAGAAATGACTGATATTAAATTGTTAGTAATACATAGCAATACTTGGAACCATTTAACTGTATACAAGCAAATGAGTAATGCTGAGTTAAATTATTAGTCTTAAATAGCAATTCTTGAAACTCTTTAGCTGTGTGCAAAAAAATGTATTTAGGTTTGCATAAGAAGATATTAACAAAACGTGTTTACAAATCATATATACTTAATATATATATATCAAGATTATTTGAATTAAATAACATACAATTGTTGGTATGCTATATAACCAAACGAAACGAAACCAAATCAAATATGTTTAATATATATGCATAAAGACGATTTAGCATTGAATAACCTACAATGGTTGACGTGCCATAAAACCCGACCAAACCAAATTATATATATTTGATATGTATGTATAACGATGATTTGGTATTAAATAACTTACAATGGTTGATATGCCATAAAACCCAACCGAACCAAATCATACATATTTAATATATATATATATATATATATATATATATATATATATATATATATATATATATATAAAGAGGATTTGTCATTAAATAACCAACAATGGTTGACATGCCATAAAACCGAACCAAACCTAATCCTATATATTCAATATATACGTATAAAGAGGATTTGGCATTAAATAACCTACAATGGTTGATGTGCCATAAAACCCAACCAAACCAAATTATATATATTTGATATGTATGTATAACGATGATTTGGTTTTAGATAACCTCGAATGGTTGATATGCCATAAAACCCAACCGAACCAAATCATATATATCTAATATATATATATATATATATATATATATATATATATATATATATATATATATAAAGAGGATTTGTCATTAAATAACCAACAATGGTTGACATACCATAAAACCGAACCAAACCTAATCATATATATTCAATATATATGTATAAAGAGGATTTGTCATCAAATAACCAACAATGGTTGACATGCCATTATACCCAACCAAACCAGATCATATATATATATATATATATATATGTATAAAGAAGATCTGGCATTAAATAACCTAGAATGGTTGACATGCCATAAAACCCAAATCAACCAGATTATATATATATATATATATATATATATATATATATATATATATATAAAGAAGATCTGGCATTAAATAACCTAGAATGGTTGATATGCCATAAAACCCAACCAAACCAAAACCTAAAGACTTTGAACATTGGTTGGAAAAATTGACCTTGTGTCTTATCCTGTTCGTGACGAACGGACTGTTGTTGCACAAACATTAATTGGCTAATACCAATGTTATTATGAAAATCAGTGTTTTCATAATAACATATAATATTGAGTATACAAATAAAACATTGTTTATACAAACTCTTTTAACATTGAAAACATCAATCCTTCAGCGTTTTCCTCAAATCGATGAGAGAATTAGACGCTTAGGATTTCACACATTATCCAGAAATTTATTTATTTATTTAGATTTAATTATTTTATTTTATTTCATATATAATGTGTAGCAAAAACACATCCAGATATCTGAATAGACCCTACAGTCCAGAGTAAACTATCAGCCACCTTTGTCTTTTATCAAAACGGAAAATGTCATTCAAAAGAAATTTCAGACCACGAAAAAAAAAAAAAAAAAGATGAAAGATTGCGATCAGACAGTCAGTAATGTCAGAAGACATTTGCAGACTCTTTTGGTAATTGTAATGCTATTTCATTAAAATAGATTTTCTTATGCCAATCCAAATATTAAAAGATGCAATTGAAAATATGAATATAGTCCTGTCGGAAGGGGCTGTATAATACACTAACTGCACTTCTGCAGAGGGTTAAGACCCCCACCCACCCAACGAGTGTCCTGGGTATGACATTAAACCATCTGATTGAGGCGCTCCAGTCCTAGAGCTTTGGAGAATGTTGAGTACCTTTTCATTGCCATTACTCCCTGGTCCACTCTGACCTGGAGTGGTAGTACCGGATAGGATCGCATCTATTGGTCAAATAAAACTATTCTATCATTTAATATACTTGAAACAATTTAATGAAAACAATTGATCAATATTAAATCTAATCATAAATATTAGATTGTAATTACTTGAAACCATTTGATCGTGTGCAAATAAATAAATAACGTTGAGAGGGTAGCTTTCTGTAAGGTTGCTGGAAGTGGGGTGGATCGGGAAGAAAGTTGGCCAAGATGAAGAAACAAAGACAATATGAAGATATTATATTATATTATATTATATTATAATAAGATGTTAATATTAGAAAACGAAAAGTTAGACACGTGGTAAAAGAAAAAAAATGACATTTTATTGCCAATGTTACGACTTCCCTCTGGATCGGTCTCAAAAACAAAAAAAAGATCTGAAGAGGTATTTTTAAGTCGATCAAAGGAAGATCTTTTCTTTCATATTGAATATAATTATTAGTATTAAATAGCAATACTGAAAACCATTTAACTGTGTGCAAACAAATGAGCTCTAACTCAAGTTATTAACAAACTATTTACTTACGAATCGTATATATAATATATATGTTTATGAACAGGATTTGGCATTAAATAACCATGAAGGATTGATATGGCATTAAATCAAATAAACTATACAAACAAAACCTAGAAGCGGGGGTGTAATGGTTAAAGCGCTGGAGTGCGGAATCGTAGTCCGAGAGTTTGAAATCCAGTCACGCTGTTACGTTCACTTTCGGACAAATACTCATGGGAAAGGCATGAACTCCCTTATCCTCCCATCTATAGGTTCTTCTGCTGTTCTTCTAGAAGGATGGGTCTGGCATTAAATAACCCGAGAAGGTATGATATACCATTAAAATAACAAACAAACAAACAAACAAACAAACAAAACCTAAAAATATGAGTTAAATTTGAGTCGTTACGCAAGCAGTTATCGCTGGAGTTTGAACAAAGTTTGTTGATTGCAATATCTACACTAATAACTTTACTCTTTCTCTTTCTCTCTTTCTTTCTCCCTCTCCTATTTTAACGAGATGTCAACTCATTACGTGTTTTTATACCAAGAGATTAGGAATCTGCATTCATTGTATGCACACTGTTATATTAAATCAAGTATTCCTATCTAATACAAATAATTTTATCCACAGTCCTCTATGATACGAATAATTTTCAATTGGATCTATTCTACCTATAGTAGCTACTGTAACATATTTACCCTCGACCGA
The DNA here is from genome assembly GCA_963585895.1 of Sepioteuthis lessoniana. Lineage (NCBI taxonomy): Eukaryota > Metazoa > Mollusca > Cephalopoda > Myopsida > Loliginidae > Sepioteuthis > Sepioteuthis lessoniana. The sequence continues at coordinate 114,575,000 of OY757908.1, read as the reverse complement.
GCCGTCAATCAAGAGATGCACCTGTGTAAATAAGCGGAAGAACAGCGGAAGCAGGTGGACGTTCAACAGCAAAATAACCAGGTGCCCGAGACGGCTCGAGTCAGTTGAAGTCAGTTGGGGACAAGATGCCGAATTGAGAGCTAGCGGCAGACAGAGGGCTTTGGGCCCTCAGTGACCCACGGTTGAGCAACCCAGCCAAGATGAGAAAGAAGTACTGCTGGGTCAAAATAGCAGTCTGTCCCCGTCTCCAGCTCATCCCTCACACACAAGAAACATCACCCTTTCGAGAATAAAGTGTGAGAGATATATATGTTTATAAAGAAGCGTGTTCGTTCGTTTATTGAAGTCGTCATTATTTGTTGACTATGTTTTCCTCTTATATTTGTTTTATGTATATGTATGTGGCTATACAACACTACTGGCGTTAGAAGTGAGTGAACCTGGAATTAATGACAATAAAATGCCACCCCCCCAACCCCCGAGATCTCCAGAACATGAGACTGACCCTCAGATGAAGTTTAGTATGATACACTGGACACCCCTTTTTCTGGGGTCTTATCTCTCGGCTGGAAATATCTTTGTGTGTGTACGCATGTGTGTGTGTGTGGAGGTTGTACCTGCTATTTGTACACCCCGTCAACATTTTCCTCAGAAGTTATTTTTTCTCTATTCTAATACGAAAGTACCTTCCATACCCGGATCGTTTAAAAAAAACAAAAAAAAACCCACATTTTTTTTTCGTACACTCCTATTCGTAAAGGCTAACTACAAGTCAGTCAAGACGGTGTAGAGTGCTGACAGGATGACGGGAAAAAAAGGGGAGTAGAATCTGGTGTTGGGGAAGGTGGTGTTGCTAAGATGGAGGAGAAAGGCAATTAACAGAAGAGGGAATCAATAGGGGAGTCTTCCAAAGGGGAGAAGCTGTTGGAGTCTGGAGTGGATGGGTGGGTTTTGAGTGGGAACAAACCAATCAACGAGGCATAATGCATCGGATAATTAACAACACAAACCCCCACCCCAACTATATTTTGCATCCATTCTACTAGTTGCTACCGAAGTCTCCAGCTATTCTAGCCTCCTCTTTTTTCACCCCACAATATAGCAAATGGACAATTCGACAATTATCATCCAAAACTTAGACTGTCTTTAGAGAAGATAAGGTAAGCTAAAATATATTGTAATTTACGAAGCTCTTTGCTTCGACGTGACACAAGGCCGAATGAATGGGGCACCCAATGAGACTCGAACTCACTCGTGTAGGTTTGATAGTCAAGCTTGCTAACCATTATACCACCAAAGGTACCCAGTAAGCTAAAATATATATTTGACGCCAGTTTACCGGGGATCCATCATACAGACTGTACCTCTCTATTACATAGAGAAATAAGGCCCGGAGCAATATTCTTGGTAATCTGGTTATTTTTGAAAGCTCGACTATAAAACGGTAAAAGTTAGGATACTGGAATAGAATTGATGAACAAAGAAAATAGTCCAAAGAACAAGAAAACTAATGACCATGCATAAGGCATTACATCTCAGAGATGACGTTGACAGAGTATATGTATCAAGAAAATAAAGAGGAAGAGGACTTACCAGCATTGAAGACAGCGTTGAGGCATCGATACAACGACTCGATGACCACAGAGAAAAACGCGGAGAAGGACTGATTACAGCCACCAGAAACGATATTGACAACATGAAGACCAAAATAACGACAATTACTAAAAACAAAAATGGGAAGGAAAACAACTCTCTGGGCGTTTTAAACAGCTAATAAGCAACATCTCACACGAGAAAATCTGAACGTGGCTAAGAAAAGAAAAACTTAAGATAGAAACCGAATATCTCCTAATATCAACACAAAATAACGCCATAAGAACCAATCAAATCTAAGCGTGGACAAGTCGCTATAAAATAACAAATGTAGGTTATGTGGTGATAGAGATGAAACAATCAATCACATGATAAGCGAATGCAGCAAATTAGTACAGAAGGAGTATAAAACTTGACACGACTGGGTGGGCAAGGTGATCCACCAGGAGTTATGCAAGAAGTTTAAGTTTGACCATACGAACAAATGGTATATGCACAACCCAGCATCTGTCCTGGAGAATGACATACATAAATTCCTCTGGGATTTTGACATACAAACAGATCACCTAATCTCGGCCAGAAGACCAGGCCTTATAACAATCAACAAAAAAAAGTGAACTTAAAAAATTGTGGACTTTGCTGTCCCGGCTGACCATAGAATAAAACTGAAAGAAAGTGAAAAGAAGGATAAGTACCTGGACCTTGCTAGGGAATCGAAAAAACTGTGGAACATGAAAGTGACAATTATACCAATCATGATTGGTGCTTTTGGTACAGTTACTAAGGGACTGGGGGACTTGGAAATAAGAGGACGAGTGGAGACCATCTACTTATACATTATTGAGATCGGCCAGAATACTGAGAAAAGTCCAGGAGACTTGAGGAGAGTTGCTGTCATTCAAATTTCAGTGAAAGACCATCAGCTTACGCTGATATGAAAAACTCTCAAGGAGTAAATAATAATAATAATAATGATAATAATAGGAAAGGTGTTCACTGGGAATTGTGCAAGAAACTGGAATCTTACCATGCTACCAAATGGTACACGCACAAACCAAAATCCGTTCTGGAGAATGAAACGCATAAAATTCCCTGGGATTTTGAAATACAAACATTCTCACCTAATCTCGGCTAGAAGTCCAGATATGGTGATTATTAACAAGAAAAAGAGAACTCGCTGTATCGTAGATTTAGTCGTCCCAGTGGACCACAGAGTGAAAATCCATGAAAGCGAGAAGAGAGACAAGTACTTAGACCTTGCAAGAAAACTAAGAAAGCTATGGAACAAAAAGGTGACGGTGATATCAACCGTAATTGGCACGCTGAGAACGGTTCCCAATGGCTCGGAAAGGGGACTGGAAAAGTTGGAAATCGGAGGACAAGCTGAGACCATCTAAACTATAGTATTGTTAAGATCGGCTTGAATACTGAGAAGAGTCATGAAGACCCGAGGACTCTTGATGTCACTCTGACGCCAGTGAAAGACCATCAGCTAGTGCTGGTGTGAAAAACTCGCAAGGAATAATGATAATAATAATAATAATTTTCGATCATTTGCTTCATTTTTTTTTAAACAGTTAAGTCACAAAATCACGTCTTCAACTAGCTACAATTTGATCATCGGCCTTATTTCTTTAGTCTATCCCTCCTCCAACCTCTAAGACAGAGACCTTTCTGGCGGGGCCTTAAATACGCCGACTGCATCATCTACAGAAGGCTAAAAAGTATATACAAATATAATACTCCCATTCACAATCAAGATAAAAGTCATCATTGTTATTGTCACCAAGTCGCACTGACAACATGTAGTTCCCTGGTTCTCTCTCTCTCTCTCTCTCACCATCATCCATCGTTCGTGGTAGGTCTTCTAGGCTGCATCCCGTGTCTGCACAAAGCTGATGTAAGTAAATTCTTGCTGGTCAACCAATACTGGCACATTCATGTGCAGGAGTCCATAAGAAAACATTGCTTATGAGTCTACCCATACTTCTCCAGCAATGTTTCCTATGTCTTGTTCATCTTATTTGAATGGTTTCTGAGATGAGAGGCAAGTACAGCAGCTGTTTTGTGGGGTGCTGGTTCCAGGATTTGTTAAAGACAGCACGCATCATTCTTGAGTTGTTCCCCTTTAACTTTTTTCTCTGCGTTTTTTCGTGTCCATGTGGTGCATTCATTTAGTAGTATGGATACAGTTACAGCTTGTAAGAAATCCCGTTTTATTTTATCAGATAGATCAGACTTTCATGAATCGATAACCTACCAATAGCATTCCACGCCTTCGCGAAGTGTATGTTGACATCACTTTCAGTTGTTGAGATGTTCCAGCCGAGGTATGTGGACTGGTGTATTAATTTTAAAAGTTGCCAAATGGAGTGGATATTGCTCCTTGTATAGTAAAAAAAAGTAGAGTTGGTGACCGTAGTCGAGGGCGACCAGAAGGCTCCCTTTTCAATAGCTACTACATTGAAGAGTAGGAGAGGACGCTACTCCCTTCCTTGGATTGCTCCACTTTACCCTTGATACGCACCTTATATTGCTGAGTGTTAAGCAAGGGGGTATCAAGTACAATTTTTTGAGTCTTTGGTATGACTCGACCTGGGATTGAACCCCGATCTCCCGGACCATTGACGAACACTCTACCCACTAGGCCAATGAGACTGTGTTTTATTTGCATTCATGTACAGGTCCATGCCTTCTGCTACTTACTTTAGGCTATGCAGTAGGGATTCTGCTTGGGCTGTTGTATTTGCGAAAAGTGCTATATCATCTGCATAGTCTGCAACTGTCATAGTTTCTGTAGAATATCGTTTGCTTCTGTTTTTTTTTTAATGTGCAACCATTTTTTTATTAGATCAATTGATACTCAAATTAAACAGTCTAGGCTAATATGGTGCTAATGTATCTCCTTGCAAAATTCCAGTGACAATGTCGAAGAAGTCTCCAAATGGTGAGCAAACTATTGCTTTCGTGTTTTTGTAAGGCATCATTATAACAAATAAAAAAAAGATAAGTCTAATTTTCTGTAATTTATTTATTTTTCACTGAACAGTTTAGTCGTATAAATAATACCTTCAACAGTCGACTAGTCTGTTTAATACACCGACTGCATATCTGCAGAGGGGTAAGACTCTCCCAACGAGAATCCTGGATATGACATGAAACCATCTGATGGTAAGGCTCCAGTCTTGGAGCGTAGAGAAATGTGGAGTACCCCTTAATTACCATTGCTCCCAGGTCCACTCTAGCTTGGAGAGGTAGCACCTGATAGGGTCCTCCCAATGGATCAAATAGAACTATTTGATACTTCAAACTGAGTGCAAACAAACGACATGATAAATTGAATTGTTAGAAATAGAACTGTTTGATCACTTAAATGTATCTAACCAAATGATTGATGTCTAATTGAATTGTAAGGGATACATAGCAATACTTGTAACCAGGTCACTGTGTACAAACAAATGATTAATATTGAGTAGAATTACGAGTGTTAGATTACTATAATTGTATAGTTTGGTTGGTATGGTTTTATGGCATATCAACCTTTGTAGGTTATTTAACGCCAAATCCATTTTTATGTTTATAATCTGTTCTATTGAAAACAGTTCAGTTTAGCATAAGTACACAGTTTAATTGTCAAAAACATTTCTATTTCAAACTATTCAAGCAGTTATATGTAACAATTCAGTTAAGTGTAAATACAGTTTTAATATCGAAAAACAGTTCTATTTCAAATAATTCAGTTAAACATAAGCACGCAGTTTACATGTAAGTACGAGTTAATTGTCAAAAACATTTTTATTTCAAGTTATTCAGTTTACTCAAACAATTCAGTTTAGCATAAGTATGCTGTTAGTTCTATTTAACCCATAGATAGGGCCCTATCAGGTGTTACCACTCCTGGCCAGAGTAGACCTGGGAGCGATGGCAATGAAGGGGTACTCCGCATTCCCCAAAGCTCCAGCACTGCTGGAACCTCACCATCAGATTGTTTAGTGTCATATCAGGACACTCGTTGAGGGGGGTGGTCTTACCCCTCTGCAGAGAAGTAGTCGGTGTATTCTATACCCCCAGCCTACTGGGCAATATAATTGTATAGAAACAATAGCAATACTAGTGTGCAAACAAATTATTTCTCACCCATTTAGCTTATTAAAAACGTCATCTACAAACTATTTGCTTACAAATCACAAATACACAATATATATGTATAAAAAGAATTTGGCATTGAATAACCTACAATGGTTGATAAGCTATAAAACCAAACCAAACTAAATCTGACTCATTTAAAAGTAGAATTACCTACAAACTATTTGCTTAGAAATCATATATTTATATCCATTTAGATGTGCACAAACAAATGATAAATAGTAAATAAAATTATTCTTGTTAGATAGATAAGTTTGAAACCATTTAACTGTGCACAAAAAAAAAAAAGATGAGCTCATGCTCATTTAAAAATGTTATCTACAAAATATATTTACAAATCATGTATATAATATTTTATAAATAGGATTTTGGCGTTAAAAGACCTCCAATGGTTCATACGTCATAAAAGCCAAGCAAACCAAATCATATATATTGTGGGGGTTGTATGTAATTTGGTTATTTCAGTAGATGGCTTTCTAAATTATTCCCACCACAAATACAACGCAAAACTTTACAATCGCGTGAAAGAAATGGAATAGAACACAACGAACATTAAACAACAAACAATTTAATATGCATATAACAGAATATGAAAACAAACAAAATACATGATGTGTAAATGGCCTTTTGGAAAATAAAGTTTGACAAGAAGAAAATAAATTTGTTTAAAGATGTGTGTATGTTCATGTTAACGGAGTCTGTAAATAAGTCGTTCTTACTTACATTAAGTTCATAGCGGGTTTTATGATTGTGGCGACAGTGTGTCGCGTTGATGAAAGAAGGTTTGTCGGGTTTTTCTTTTGAATGTGATTCTCGGCCATCTGAAGAGAGGTCATGAACTTTAGTTGAGGAAGGAAAGGAATTTGCCGGACATAGTATCGGCTACTGCTTTACTGGCTTAGTGGCTTGTCTTCGTCAGTGTCTTCGTGTCAGTTTTTGTGTTAGTCTGTGTTATTTATATCCTACAGGTGGATCAAAGAATCGTCCTAAAATTTTGGCGCGTAGACATTTATTTACCAATCAGATTTGTATTTTACTATTTTATTTTCGAGCCTAAATATTTTATGTTAGATCACTTCCGATACTATTTTTTTTAGAATGTTCTATTCTATGTTTTTTAGCTGATTGGTTGAAAAATATAAAAATGTAATTTAAATGCTAATGCGGTTTTGATCCTAAAATTCTAGAATGTTCTTAAGTATGTTTTTATTGCTTATTTTAAGACTAGAAAAAAATGTGTATCCCATAACATTTAATGTATATGTATAAAGAGGATTAGGCTTTAAATAACCTACAATGGTTGATATGCAATAAAACCCAACCAAACCAAATCTATACCTTCAACGAGCTTCAGTTCTTTCTACCACCATATTTATGTAATCTTTCTTTCCTACAACCATTACGAAGGTTACGCCATTGTTTTCTTTTTTCGTTTTCCTTTTTTCTTCCTTATTTTTTCTTTTTTTTTTTTCACAATTTTGCTCTTTTCTTTTCTTTTTCATTTTTCTTTTTCTTATTTATTTTTCTTTTACACATTTTTTACACTTTCATGTTTTCTTTTCATTTTCTTTTTTCTCTTTTTTTTAAAAATCTTTTTTTTTTCATTACCATTTTTCTAGTTTTATTTTTCGTTTTTTTTAACTTTTCTTTTTCGGTTTTTTTCTTTTTTCTTTTTCATTCTTTTTTACATTTTTTTCTCATTTAAATATTTTTTCTTTTTCTTTTTTCTTTTTCTCTTTTCGAATTTCATTTCTTTCTTTTTTCTCTCATTATTCATTTTCTTCACTTTTCCTTTTACATTTCTCTTTTTCGTTTTTCTTTTCTATTTCATCCCCATTTTTCTTCATTTTTTCTTCATTTTCTTCTTTTTTATTTTTCATTTTCTTGTTCACTTTTCTTTTTCCTTTTGTCATTTTCTTTTTTCATTTTTTTCTCTTCTTTTTCATTCTCATTTTTCTTTTCTTCATTTTTCTTCATTTCATTTTCTTCTCTTTTCCCCATCTTTTTTGATTTTCTTTTTTAGTCTGTAACCAAGGGGTTACGTACCCTCACGACGAGAATTCGTTGCGCCGAATGGGTTTATGTACTGGTAAAACTAAGCACAATTCACAAAAAACCCGTCAAGATCTATATCACTGCGGAGGAGGGGGGGCTGAGAAGTACGATTTCTCACCCCGACCGTCACAGCCAACCCCCACTGCATTCTGCTTGATACTTTTTTCTTTACCGACTCATCTGTACTCTTGACATCATGTGTACCCCTTTTCTCACCAACCCTGAGCTAAATAAAACTCACTTTTTTATCATCTTTTCTCGGATATTTTTTCTAGACAATTTCTTTCTCTATGTCTTTTTTCACCTTTATATATATATATATATATATATATATATATATATATATATATATATATATATTCTTTTAATCATTATCAAGGAAAATCATGGTATTCCATCTTTCACGCTCACCCCCGCCCCTGCGTTGTGTGTCTGTGTATGCGCATGCGCACCCCAGAGAGCTTTTTTACTGAACCATCTTATTTACTAGCAGCTAGTCACGTTAAGGGCCCAAGGAGCTACCTTCTTAGTTCTGTCTCACATTTTTATCTTATCTATCCATCTATCTACGTTCATAAATGTCGACTTCTGTTCAACTAAATTTGTAATTCCAAAAGATTATATTTATACATACATTTCATCTTTTTTTTTAACCTTTATCGTCGACGCGTGCCGTAAAAAATGTTGGCTTACTTAATATTTTGAAGCTAAAAATAGTTTGAGATATAAATAACTTAAAATAACAGATAATTCTATTTCAAATAATTGAAAATTCTGTTTCACATAACAAAAAATTCTATTTCTCTCCCTTGTTTGCAGGGCGTAGAGTACATTCTCTTGCAGAGAGTGAGACCCCATTAAAAAAAAGTGTCCTCGGTACAACACAAAACAGCATCAGATGGTGAGACTCCAGTTCCGGAGATCTGGGGGAGTGTAAAGTACCCATCCATTGCCGTTACTCCCAGATCCACTCTGACTCGGTGTGGTAGTACCTGTTATGGTTCGATATATGGTTCCAGTAGATCTCATTCAAATCATTTCTATTCGATCGGGCCGCCAGTCAAAAAATCTTTTAAGAAACAACACGAAAAAATATAAATATGAACCTACAATAAAGGTGACCCCCTAACTTCTTGACATAAAATAACCCTAGACAGGTTAGAATGGCGTTAAAATCAATCAATCAATCACTTCTACTTCTGCTATGTTATCGGAGGAGTTCTGTGTATCGTGATGTTCGAGAAGTACGATATGTATTCATTGTGAATATTCCTATGGCGTTCGTTTATTTTTACATCACCAGTAGAGTCCATTATGTAGATGGCATAACAGGCTATGCACCTGTTTCCTAAAATAAAAAGAACGCAGGTACTTCATCAGTGGAAGTACTGCGTAAGTTGCGTGGGTAGCATGCTTGACAGGAGGCTGTCCACGTGCAACGCGTAGGTGGAATGTGTGACGACGAGGAGTGCGTGGGCGTCTGGAAAATTGTGTAAACCAGAGAAGATTTCGATCCAGGTGGAACGAAACAGAATGACAGAGAGGTTTCACAAAAAAACCGCACCGTCTTCCCTCTGTGTGTGTGTGTGTGTGTGTGTGTGTATTTTAGCCATCTCCGACTCGCTCTTACTCTTACTTTACCCAACTTTTCGTTAGACTTAGAATCATACTGCTCAGCCAACAGGCCTACCATGTCAGCTTGGGAATAATAAGGTATTAAGTAGTAGCGTTCGTTTGTTTACATTATACCTTACCGGATACCAGAAGGCTCAATTCATTCGAAGAGCTTTGCATTATATACATATTTACCAACCCCTTCGCTCGGGCACGATATGACACAAGGTCAATTTTTAAGCGGAGTTTAACAGGTTTGAATTCAGAGTTTTCCTTCTCCTAGACTAGTTGCCTCGCCAAGGCTGAAGAACCTAGTCTGCCCTACTATTTACCCATAGCTGGAGGGAGAATAATTGGATTCATACCTTTCCCAAGGGTGTTAGTGCTATGTGAAATGCAGTCAGTATTGTCCAGGATTTGAACTCGTGTCGTCGTGTCCATTTCCTATGACGATAACCATTACACCACGGGCACTTCCTTTTACCCCTCCGCTCGGGCAGGATATGACACAAGGTCAATTTTTAAGCGGAGTTTAACAGGTTTGAATTCAGAGTTTTTCCTTCTCCTAGACTAGTTGCCTCACCAAGGCTGAAGAACCTAGCCTGCCCTACTATTTACCCAGAGCTTTGCATATATATATATATATATATATATATATATATATATATATATGAGTCATTCAGTAAATAAAGTGAATTTTACCTGAGGAAAGCAACATTTGAAAGTACTGTTTACAGTAGCAGTGTTTTCAAGGAAATCAATAGTGATGGGTCCTTTTATATCCCCGAAGACTGTCAGCATAGCCTTCCTTACTGATCACTGCTCCCAGAACTTTTTCTTTACTGGAGTGTTGGTATATTTCCAACCCACGGAGTGTCTTTTCATCTCAGGCTTGTTGTAGCGAACACATTCAGGATAATAAAAAAAGAAAACGAGTAGATTATACTTTCATACATCGGTGTTGTTATCTTTCTCTGCTGTATACAACATATCTTGATCATGTTTCATTAAAGACAACACAGTATTCTTTTCAATAGTCTTTTTATAGATTTTTTTCATGTCATTTTACAAGATTTCAGAAGTTTAGTACAATTTGGTAGAGAAATTTAGTTTGGTTTGATTTATTTAATGGCATACCGACTCCTTATAGGTTATTCAATGCTGAAATTTGATTAATTTGGGAATGTTTCTTTATAATAATAATCATTTATATTTTCAACGTTCCACGGCAATCATTTTTTTTTTGTCAGAATATTTTTTAACTGTCGATAATAATCATTTCAAAAGAATCCCCTCGATGTAGTGGTTAACGTGCTGGACTTTGACATAGTAGTAAGCGAGTTCGAACTCTAGTCTTGCTATTACTTTCACTTTCAGACTAATACCATTGGGAAAGGTGTGAACCCCCTTATTCTTCCCAGCTATGTGTTAAATAGTACTACTACTGTTCTTCTTTGGCATTGAATAACCCGTGAAGGTTGATATGCTATTAAACAAAGAAACCAAACCTCACACATATTTATTTACCCTACCCCTCCTTACAAGTAGGATGCAACACAAGGTGAATTTTTGTGGTTTAACAGAATTGATTTCAGAATTTTCCTTCGCCTAGACTGGATGCCATCCTAGGGTTAAAGGACTTGGTCTGCACTACTATTTACCCATAGCTATAGGGAGAATATTTCATACTTTTCCCAAGAGTATGTGAAATTCAAACTCCATCATCAAGGATTTGAACGTGGGTCACCGTGCCCATTTCCTACGACGATAATCATTACGCCACGTAAGCTAGCTATATATATATATATATATATATATATATATATATATATATATATACGTGAGTGTGTGTGCGCGATTGTGTTTGTATATGTTTACGGGCGCATGTGTCTGAAATGGTACCCAAAATTAGATTCTAAAACCTCTTATATGAAAGACAGAGAAAAATATCTGCAGAAACAGCCTTTATATAAAGAGACATTCCAATCCATTCATATATACATCGACACACACCCGCACATATTTGCATATATATACCTATATACAGAAAACATATATGTACATTGTAGATCTCAAAGTAACGTGCTAGATTAAAGCCATCTACCTGGCTGCTTCTTCCTTCTGTTCTCTTTCAGTGACAGATCATCATCACAATCTACCCAAAAAGATTTCCCTTTTTTTTTTTTCGGGGTGTTAAACCACAACCAGAATCCCCAATCTCATTCAACAAACACAATCTAATGATAAGGTTTGTCTCAAGTGACAACGCGAACACACCTGTGCGTCTTTATCTTTTTTTTTTTTCTGGTAGTGCGTCCATAATTTCTTACCGTTCATTGCCTCCTCACTGGATTCTTAAGCGGCGTGTGTATCGCTCTGTGTGACTATCAGTCTAGTTTTGTTTGTTTATCTGAAATTGATAACATCATCATCCCTTCTTCATCGGAGTTCTCAAATTATTTTTCATCAAGCGTACCCGTTCGAAATGCCTGTATAGATATATTGTGGAATATCCATTTCGTGATGAGGCTCCAGTTCTGGTTTTCTGGAGTGTGTGGAGTCAGTCCTTCGTTACAATCACTCCCAGTTCTACTTTGATTCGGGGTTCTAGTACTTGTTAGGGTCGCATCTTTGGGGTCAAATAGATCTGAGATAATGTTTTTAAAATGGTTTTGAACTATATAACTATATTTCTTTGAACATTAATATTGTCTCTAAGTATGAAGTGGTTACTTGTTTAAAGCGATTGTGAACTACATTTAATGGCTTTGGGCGACGTGCACACCGAAATGGTTATCGTTGTATAAAATGGATTCAGCCATCTGGGTTCAAATCATGGTGTTGTCGGATACATTTTACTTCATGCTAATGCTCTTGAAAAAGGGATAGATTCATCTGTTTTTCCTCTACTTAGCTATGAGTAAATAGTCGGGCAGACTGGGTTCTTTAGCTTTAGTTTTTGCTAGGCAACCAATCTAAGAGAAGAAAAACTTTGAATTCAAACCAGCAGTATTCTGCTTAAAATCCGACCTTGTATTACATCCCGTCTGTAGCAGAAGTCTTGGGTAAATAGATACATTTAATTGCTTGCATATTATTATTATTATTTACTCATCAGAGTTTTTCACATCAGCGTTAGCTGAAGGGTTTTCACTGGAGTCTGAGTGACAGCAAGTCTCCTCAATTCTCCAGGACTTTTCTCAGTATTCTGGCCGTTCTCAATAATGTAGTAGTTTGGATGGTCTCCACTCGTCCACCAACTTCCAAGTCCTCCAGTCCCTTTAGTAATCCTTTAGTTACTGTTCCAAACGCACCAATTACAATTGGTATAATTGTCACCTGCATGTTACATAGTTTTTTCAATTCCCTGGCAAGGTCGAAGTACTTATCCTTCTTTTCACATTCCTTCAGTTTTATTCTGTGGTCAGCCGGGACAGCAAAGTCCCCAATTTTGCAAGTTCTCTTCTTTTTGTTGATTATTATTAGGTCTGGTCTTCTGGCCGATATTAGGTGATCCGTGTGTATGTCAAAGTCCCATTGGAGTTTATGTGTGTTATTTTCTCAGACAGGTGCTGGGTTGTGCATATCTATTCTCGCTTTGATTTAATTGGTTCTCATGGCGCCGTTTTGTGCTGCTGTTAGGAGAGATTCTGTTTCTCTCTTAAAGTTTCCTTTTCTTAGCCATGTCTAGGTTTTGTCGTGTGAGATGTTGTTTATTAGTCGTTTAAAACGCCCATAGAGTTGTTTTCCTTCCCATTTTTGTTTCCTAGTTATTGTCATTCTGTTGTCCATCGTGTTATCAGTATCGTTTCTGATGGCTGCAATGAGCCCTCCATAGTGTTTTTGTATAAAATCTTCGAGTCGTTGTATCGATACGTCAACGCTGTCTTCAATGCTGGCAAGCCCTCTTCCTCCTTCTTTTCTTAAAACATATAGTCTGTCAACGTCGTCTCTGGGAGGTAATGCCTTATGCATTGTCATTAGTTTTCTTGTTCTTTGGCCCATTTGTTGAAGTTCGTCTCTGGTCCACTTGAGAAAGGGTCCGAAATATCTAACGAGTGGCACAGCCCAGGTATTTATTCCTTTGTTAAGGTTTCTGCTAGAGAGTTTTGTCTCGATATCAGTGATAGGAGTCATTATTTAAGCACTTGTGAATTATTCGTATCAGATAAGAATAGTTTATGATTATTTGTATTAGGAATAGTCAACAGTTATCAAAATTAGATAAGAATAGTCCACAATTATTAAAATTAGGTAGGAATAGTAAATAATTATCAATATTACATAGTAGTAAATGATTATCAATATTAGATGGAAATAGTTAATAATTATCAATGTTAGATAGAAATAATCAATAATTATCAATATTACATAGAAATAGTCAATAATTATCAATATTAGATAGAAATAATCAATAATCATCAATATTACATAGAAATAGTCAATAATTATCAATATTACATAGAAATTGTTAATAATTATCAATATTAGATAAAAATAGTAGTACAAATGATAATAGTTATGACATGGCCGAGATGGATTCTAGAATCCTCGAGAATTACGAAATGATAACAATCTTAACATATGTAACGTCGAGTGAATGAAGATGTACTTTTGGGATTTAATTGTTCTGTAAAAATTTAAAAAAAAAAACAAACACAAGCAAATGAGTAAAATTAACTTTTGTTTGGATAGAGAATGGAAGCGTAGAGAGACAATGAATAATTATTTCGATTGGATAATGTGAGCGTATCCTTAGGAGATCTTGTCACATGAGAATTCTAGAATCCATTTCGGCCATGTCATAACTATTATCATTTGTACTACTATCTCTAGTAAGGCTTTTACCGTTTTTGTTCCTTTTCATTTACTGCTTGTTCATGAAACAATATGCACATTCTTTCTGTTCATATCTGTTCGGATATGTGAGTGTCTTCTTATCAACACTTCTTGTGTGAATATCATTAATGTATATCAATCATTTTTTAAATGTTCCAAAGGAACAGGTGTACAAATGAACCTGTCTTGCCTTCCTTTCTTTTATTCAGCGTTAGTGTATCAACGGATGTACTAAAGGGAATATTTATATTTACCCAACCCCTCCGCTCGGGCAGGATATGAATTCAGAGTTTTCCTTCTCCTAGACTAGTTGCCTCACCAAGGCTGAAGAACCTAGTCTGTCCTACTATTTAACCATAGCTGGAGGGAGAATAATTGGATTCATACCTTTCCCAAGGGTATAAGTGCTATATGAAATGCAATCAGTCTCGTCCAGGATTTGAACTCGTGTCACCGTGTCCATTTCCTACGACGATAACCATTACACCACGGGCACCTCCTGCACCTCCTGTACTAAAGGGAATATTGAACCTTGATGAGTGGGAATTCGACTAAATATCGTCTGTAGCGCTAACCGTCTCCTACAGAAGTATCACGTTTCTGCATGATCTTTTGCACTTTGGGTGAGCTATTCTATAAGATCACTTGATATCTATCTCACTCGGTTTGGGGAGAAATTGTCTCTTTTGTCGTCAGATGACACCCAGTGATCCTGAATAACCCCGTAGATCGAATGCGAAGTTTATAATGAAGTCGAAGGTCAAGTCAATATCCATGAAAGAAATCAGGCCCCTGACTTGATCCGTTCGCTTGTGATCCTGTCAGACACAGATAAACTTCGGCGTAGATTTAACGTTATATTTTTAACGAGAGAGAGAGAGAGAGGGGGGGGCATGATTCTTACTGACAAGTAACTTTATTCTAGGCACAGTTTCAAAAGCGGAAAGGGCGCTGATATACGTGCAAACAGAAATAATCATTACATTTTAACTGTGTATGTCAGTTTTACAAGACGAGCGTGTTGCGATTAGTCGTTTGTGATTGCTTCATAATTCTGGTGTTTTTACAAACCTCGCATATCTCTGTTATTACTATTGCGTACCCCTAGGGGTACGCTTACTCTGGCTTGAAAACTCCTGCTTCCTTGCATACTAGTTGTTGACTTTGTTGTTTTATTAAGAGTGTGTGTGTGAGTGTGTTAAGGAGATAGAGAGAGAGAGAGAGAGAGAGAGAAGGAGGGAGGGAGAATTAACTGATTTTTAATTTGTACTCACGTCTCTCTCTCTCTCCCGTTTTCTCTCTCTCTCTCTCTCTCTCTCTCTGAGATAGATAAAGAGAGAGAGGGGGGGGGAGAGGAAGAATTAACTGATTTTTAATTTGTACTCTCGTTCTATCTCTCTATCTCTCTTTCTCTTTAGTTTTATTTCTCTCTCTCTCTCTCTCTCTCTCTCTCTCTCTCTCTGCCTTTCTCTTGACAGGAATATGCATTCAAAATTCACTAGTTTCTCTCTCTCTCTCTCTCTCTAGGAGATAGATAAAGTGAGAGGGAGAGAGGGAGAATTAACTGATTTTAAATTTGTACTCACGTTTCTCTCTCTCTCTCTCTCTTTCTTTCTCTCTCCCTCTCTTTTCATCTCACTCTCTCTCTCTCTCTCTCTCTCTCTGTTTCTCTCTCGACGGGAATACACGTTCAAAATTCACTAGTTTCTTTCTTTCTTTCTTTCTCTCTCTCTCTCTCTCTCTCTCTCTCTCTCTCTCTGTTCATATCTCTTTTTCATTCTCTCTTTCTCAAAATGTATTTCTTGTGTAGTTTTTTCTTTGGTTTTTAATCTTTTTTTTTTGCACACAAAGGGTTTCAAGTATTCCTGTCTAATGAAAATAACTGTTTGGTTTTAAGTAATTATTTCTTATTTAATAATAGTCATTTGTTTGTACTTTGTTTAATGGCATATGAACCTTCATGGGTAATCTAATGCCAAAGCCATCCTTGTAGAAGGGTAGTAGTGGTATTATTTAACCCATAGCTGGGGGTAAGGGAGTTCATGCCTTTCACAGGAGTATCAGTCCAGAAGGAATTCTGTTTCTAGCTCACTCTTTTCTTCTCCCAAAATCTCTATCTTTCTCTTTCTCACTTTCTTCCAAAAACTCTTTCTCTCTCTCTCTCTTTCCTTCTCAGTCTCTCTCAAAAGCTATCTCTCTTTCACTCTCACTTTATTCCGAAAACTCTTTCTCTCTCTCTCTCTCATTTTCTTCCCATAACTCTTTCTCTCTCATTTTCTTTCAAAAACTCTCTCTCTCTCTCTCTCTTTCACTCTCATTTTCTCTCAAAAGCTGTTTCTCTTTCACTTTCTCTTTCGCTTGAAATTCTGTTTTTCCTTCTCACTTTCTCTTGAAAGCTTTCTTTCTCTCAAACTCATTCTTTCTCTCTGTCTGTCTCTTGAACCTCACCTCTTTCTCAATCCCTCTCTTCTTTTCTTCTGCGGTCTCTCGTTCTTTAACTCCTCTCTTTTGGTCGTTTAGTGTACGTTTGTCGGTATCTGTGTGTCCGCTCGTGTGCATCTGACGCATACCTATCTTGGGCAAGTCTTTCACATCGAAGCCGCTCTCCACATTTCTAAGTGAATTGCTATGTACATCGTTAACTTGTTTTCCCCACGCTGACGCCTTTAAAAAATTTTAAATAGATATAAATAAATAAATAAATAAATAAAAGTTTTTAAAAAATCCGAACACCTCGGGTTCCATTTTAAAGAACTTCTGATTGAGTGGATTTGATGTTGATGTAAAATGCCGACTAGTTCCATCACCATTCACGGTAGCAAAAGATCCAAAGAACTCCTTCCTATAACCCGACCCCTAACGGCTCGGTTTATTTCAGTTGTCTTTCAATCACCGACAAAGTTCTAAAGTACCATCTCCTCTTTTCTTGGCCCGCAGCCAGTTCAGATCAATGATTCCTTCAAGTTGGGAGATAAGAATTAAAAAAAAAAGGAATTCAGTTGATTTTCTGTGTCAGCTTTTTAAAGAGATGTTAAGAGTTATAAAGCCCTTCAGAGACGTTGATACCCCCGCTTCTCTCTCTCTCTCTCTCTCTCTCTCTCTCTCTCTCTCTCTCTCTCTCTCTCTCTCTCTATCTATCTATCTATCTATCTATTGATAGGTAGAAAGAAAGGTATGAACACACTAAGATAGGTAGATCTGTAAAAAATCCGACAGTATGAAAATGTATTGAGATTTAAAAAAAAAAAAACACAAAAAAGCATGGGGTCTTCAGAAGATTATTTTATTTGCAGAAATATTTACCAACGTTTAATGTTTCAGCTTTCATACCTTCATCAGGGCGTTTAAGTTTTAAAATGAAATGAAAAAGATGGGAAAGATTTAAAACATTCTATTTCTGTTGGTAACGCTGTTACAAAATTTACGTGCGTTCTAAAATTTACATATAAAAAATCCCTTTCATATCTATCTATCTATCTATGTTAATATTTGTATTATTTGTATAACTACCAATTGTAAACATTCCAAAATATATCTATCTGTCTTCATCAGTGTTAACCTTCTTCTTTCTATCTCTGTTTAATTCGACTGTTTATCCATCTTTCTAAATAAACGATGTAGCCGAATAATTTAAAACAAGGGATTTTGTAACTTGTCAACAATAATCTGATAAAACGAGGAGAAAAAACAAACAAACCCAGTCTCTGTTTGATTGTATAACAGTTTGAAATGATATTAAATTCTACAATTTTGCGGTGTTTTTTTTTTATGTATGCAAACTAACATTTAAGAATTTTGAAATTAAAGTAGTGATTAGTTTCTAAATTATGTCTGACCAAACTGTTATTTATGTCTGTTTTTTTTAACTCTTTTTTTTTCTGTGTTCGTAAATTCGATTTATCTCTCTCTCTCTCTCTCTCTCTCTCTCTCTCTCTCTCTCTCTCTCTCTCTCTCTCTACATATATATATATATATATATGTGTGTATATATATGGCCGGGCAAAAGCAGGACGACCAGCTCGAACATACATACAACAGCTATGTGAGGATACGGGATGTAGCCCTGAAGACCTGCCAGAGACGATGAACGATAGGGAGAAGTGGCGAGAGAGGGTCAGGGATATCCGTGCTAGCGGCACGACATGATGATGATGATGATGGTATATATATATATATATATATATATATATATATATATATATATATATATTGTCATCCACAGACAGACTGTTTCGTTGTATCACAACTCTTCAGTGTGGCCAAACACGTAGGTTGCTTGAAGCTGGGATTGATACCCGCCCAACTTTACGTTAGACTTAGTATCTGGCATGGCCTATACAAGAAAATAACGCTAATAACACTGAGAAAACTTTTAAAAAAGAACAACCAAACAAAAAAAAAATAATGTACTTAATCTAAGGTCGTTGAAATAGAAGCATCTAAAATAAATGTGTTTTTTGGGGGCGGGGGTTGAGTTATTCTTTTTTCTTTCTTTATTTTTTATTTATTTTTTTTTTTTTGCAATATTTTGAGGAAACCTTTCCTCTTCGTTCGGCGATAAAAATCAAAAAGAAATTATTAGCGGTATTTTCTTATATAGGTAATTTCATTTTTAACAAATTTATATAAGGAGCATACGTGGAATCCACACTCCAATATATATATATATATATATATATATATATATATATATATATATATATATATATATATATGGAGAAATGGTAGATTTTGGTAAATCTGACAAGATGGTAAAAATAAGTGGAAAAGTGGATACCAACATTGATAACGGATTCAATAATAATTCATTCTTTATAGAAGACAGAACTTCATCAGAATGAAAATTAGTTTTTTTAAAGTTCAGTATTTCCTCAATTGCTGGACTTTAGAAATCTGATTTTCATTCTGATGAAATTCTGTTTTCAATAAAGAATGAAATATTTTTGAATCCGTTATCAATGTTGATTTATGTACTTTTCTATTTATTTCATATATATATATATATATATATATATATATATATATATATATATATGAGTGTGGAGCAGCTAAAGAGTGTTGACTGAAATACGTTTATTTTACCTTTTATCCTGTTACTGAACTTTTTAAAAATAGTTTATATATATATATATATATATATATATAGAGAGAGAGAGAGAGAGAGAGAGAGAGAAAGAGAGAGAGAGATAGATAGATAGATAGATAGAGACAGAGACAGAGAGAGCCAGAGTGAGTGCTGCAGTGGGACTGATCGTTCCTGCCAAGTTTCGTTTTTAAGAAAGATACTTTGTCAATATATTGTTTTGCGATAAAAGGTGAATCTTCTTATTTTCCATGGTTTCTATTTTACAATGTAAGATAAATATCTAAATAACTAACATGACTGATTTTAACGGCATATAAACCTGTCTCGGGTTAGTTTTTGCCAAGAGGTTTTGGAATAACATTCATTATACATTAATGTTGTTTTTTCGTAAGAGTTTTTTTTTTGGCATACAGCCGTATGGTTTCAAGTATTCCTTATACAAACAATCATATGGTTTCAAGTAATTATTTCAATTTGATTATAGTAATTTGCTTGCACACAGTTATATGATTTGGTTTAGTTTCTTTTTTAAAGGCACATCAACCTTCATGGATTATTTAATGCCAAAGCCATCTTTGTAGAGGAGTTGTAATGGTATTATTTAACCCATAGCTGGGTGAGAGGAAAAGGAGTTCATGCCTTTCCCAAGGGTATTGATCCAAAAATAAACGTAAAAGTGTGACCAGAGTTTGAACTCACTTACAACCGATCAGCACGCTAGCCACTACGCCACGGGAACTTCCACTGTAGGTATACGGCTAATAATAATAATTATTGGTAAACAATAATAGCTTCAAGTAACTATTCTTAATACAAGCAATTTAAAGTTATATGTCATCAAGTATTTCTAAAAATTATGAATAATTTATAAACGGTTCTATTTGACTCATAGATTGGACATTACTACTCAGGGTCAGGGGGGCCCTGAGAGTAAAGTCTAAAATTATGAGTCTAAATTTCTGAGATGGAGGTTGAGAAGTTCCGTGTTGGCTCCCAAGTTCGACATGAAACACCTGAAGAAGGCCGAAGGACGCATCAACCGAAACGCTGTGAACATAACAGTATAGATGAAGACAGTAGTGAGAATACGCTGAATAATAAAAGCCCAGCATGTTTGTATTTACCCAACTCCCCCGCCACAAGCAAGATGCAACACAAGATCGATTTTTAAACGCAGTAAAGCTGATTTGAATTCAGAGATTTCCTTCTTCCAGACTGGTTGCCTTAGCAATATAAAAGAAACCAGAGTGCCCTATTATTTACCAATAGCTGGGGAAGGGAGATTGGTTCACGCTTTTTCCAAAGATGCGATGTGAAAGTGAAAGTGAAACGCAAATAATTCCATCCAGGATTTGAACTCAGGTCACTAGTTTCATTCCTTACAACGATAACAGTTAGGCTAATCATGTACTCAGTCAATATTTCAGCGAAGATTTGGAATTTTAGCAAGTTCTATAGATACGGGATACATGTGCAGGGCACAAGGAATTTTCCTTCTCCAAAATTGGTTGCCAAACCAAAACTAAAGTGGCCTAGTCGCTGGGGCCGTAGAATACACCAACTGTATTTCTATAGAGAGGTAAGACTCCCCCAACGAGTGTCCTGGATATGACACTAAACAATTTGATGGGGAGACTTCAGTAATGCTGGAGCTTTGGGGAATGCAGAGTACTCCCTCATTGCCATCGCTCCGAGGTCCATTAAGGCCCGGAGTGGTAGCACCTGATAGGATCCTATCTATGAGTCAAATAGACCTAAACTGTGCAATTACGCAAAACTGAATTGTTTGAAATTAATTATTTTTATATTTAACTGTGTGCAAACAAAAAACTGTGTACTTATGCTTGAACTGTTTGACATTTAAACTGTGAAAACAAATATCTGATGATTAATTGAATTATTTGAAACTGAACTGCTTGATCATTTAACCGTGTATAAACAAATAACTGACGCACAATTGAATTGTTAGAAATACATAGCAATACTTGGAACCATTTAACTTTGTTGACATGCTAAACTGAATTGTTTGAAATAGAAGAGTTTTTACATTTAACTGTGTGTAAACAAAAAAAAAACTGTATTTAAACCAATGTGTAAACGAAAGACTGTGCTAAGCTGAATTGTTTGAAATTAAGTGAAACCATTTAACTGGGTAAAAAATAGTTCAGGCTTGTTTTAAAATACTATCTTCCCAATACAAAAAATGAATTGTTTGAAATAGAACTGTTTATTTGTATGAAAATAGATTTGGCATTAAATAACCTACAACGGTTGATATGTTATAAAACCAAACCAAAATAAAGCTAAAACAATCCAGACTGCTCTACAATTTACTCGTAGCTGGGGTGGGAGGGTGTAGAGAACTGATGGAATCATGTCCTTCTAAGGGTAGGAATCCATCTTCACTAATTCAGGACGATTTTCCGTTTTTTGATTTTTCAAAATGTTTTTTATTCTACTTGGAAAGTTGACGATACCCAAAGCTCAGTGTATGAAATCATTCTAGGCACAGCAGTTTGTTTTTATTGCTTGTTTCTTTGTTTGGTGTTAAGAAAGAAAGAAAGAAAGAAAAGTACTGGAAAGAGAAAAGTACAAGAAAGAAAGAAAGAAAGAAAGAAAGAAAGAAAGAAAAGTACTGGAAAGAGAAAAGTACAGGAAAGAAAGAAAGAAAGAAAGAAAGAAAGAAAAGTACTGGAAAGAGAAAAGTACTAGAAAGAAAGAAAGAAAGAAAGAAAGAAAGAAAGAAAGAAAAGTACTGGAAAGAGAAAAGTACTAGAAAGAAAGAAAGAAAGAAAGAAAGAAAGAAAGAAAAGTACTGGAAAGAGAAAAGTACTAGAAAGAAAGAAAGAAAGAAAGAAAGAAAGAAAGAAAAGTACTGGAAAGAGAAAAGTACTCGAAAGAAAGAAAGAAAGAAAGAAAAGTACTGGAAAGAGAAAAGTAGTAGAAAGAAAGAAAGAAAGAAAGAAAAGTACTGGAAAGAGAAAAGTAGTAGAAAGAAAGAAAGAAAGAAAGAAAGAAAAGTACTGGAAAGAGAAAAGTAGTAGAAAGAAAGAAAGAAAGAAAGAAAAAAAGAAAGAAAGAAAGAATGGGATTTCTGTGTGTGGTGTGGAGTATTGAAAATGCTGGACATTTTAAACGAGACTTGATGGTTACGCAAGGTAGAAACAATAAAAAAGAATTCCCCCCCCTCCACTTTTCTTTTTTAATTCTCTCCTCAATCTTCATTCTCATTTATCTCTGTCAGATGTGCACTACCCCTGCTTTCACCTATTCATTGTTAAGCCCGTGGGGTGAAGGGGAAAAAATAAAATGAAGTTACGACTGACTAGCCATTTGATGTCGAAACGAAAAAAAGGTTAATAGAATTGTGAAAGAAATTTATTCCTATCACCTTGAGATGCAGACTGTGACACGAGTTTTAGTTATTTAACGTGAATCTTATTCACAGCCCCCCCCCCATGAAATAAGGGACACGTTAACAGGAGGTTTTAGTTATTAATTGTAAGCTTTTCAACATCCCACACCTTTCTCTCCCCGAAAACAATTAAGAAAACAAGGCCAATACTTCTTAGTTAAGAGATATTTAGTCCCTGAAGTGGGGAAATTGTGACCTTAAGGCCACGTGCGGCCTTCTTTGCCAAGAAAAAAAAAGAAACAATTAAAATTGGGCCTCACCACTTTAGAACTTATTATTCCTTTACTTTCTTCCAAAAAGATAAAAAAGCAATAAAAGAAAGTCATTAAATGTTTTTTTAAAGTTTTTCGTCTCTTTTTGGTGAATTATTAGATTGTGTGTCTGTTTATGTGTGTGTGAGTGTATGTTTCTGTGTGTATGTGCGTGTTTGTGTGTGTGTGTGTGTGTGTGCGTGTGTGTGTGTGTGTGTGTGTGTGTGTATGTGAGTATGTGTGTGTATATGTGAATGTGAGTTTGTGAGTATATGTAAGAGTGTGTGCGTGTAAGTTTGTGTTTCTGAGTTTTTCTCTGTGTGTGTAAACCGGCCATTGGCTTTGTGGTAGAGTGTTTGCCAATGGTCTGGGAGACCGGGGTTCAATCTCAGGTCAAGTCATACCAAAGACTCAAAAAGTGGTACTTGATACCTCCTTGCTTAACACTCAGCAATATAACGTACATTTCAAGGGTAAAGTGAAGCAATCTAGGGAAAGGAGTAGCGCCCTCCCCTCCACCTCGGTGTTGTTGCTATTGAAAAGGGAGCTTTTGGGTCGCCCTCGACGATGGTCACCAACTTTGCTTACTTATGAGTATGTATGTGGGTGTGTAATTGTGAGTGTAGGAGAATCTGAGTGTTAGTATGTGTGTGTGTGTGTGTATATAAGTGTGTGCATGTATGTGAGAGTCTGTGCATGTGTGAGTATATGTGAGGGAGTGTATAAGAGTGAGTGTCTGTGAATGTGAGGCTGTGTGAATATGTGTAACAGTATGTATGTGCAAGTGTATGTGTACGTGAGTATGTATGTGTTTATGTATATGTGTGTGTGTGTGTATTTAACAGCCACTAGGTCAATTTTTAAACGGAGGTTAACAAGTTTCAGTTCAGAGATTTCCTTTTCCTAGACTGGTTGCCATACCAAAGAGCCAAGTCTGCCCTGCTATTTTCCCGTGAAGAATAATTGGGTTCATATCTTCCCCACAGGTATTAGCACCATGTAAAATGCCATCAGCCGAGTCCAGGATTTGAACTCGTGTCGCTGTGTCCATTTCATACGACGATAACTATTACATCACGGTGTGTCGGTGTGTGTGTGTGTTGTAACCTTAACTGTAATATAGAAAAAAATGCTCATTGTAACAAGATTTTTATTAGAGCAATACTTTCAAAATGCAGAAACTTAAAGAATAATGAACAGTATTTTTTTAACAATCATGATTCTTGATATAACAAAGATAGCAATGAAATGCTCATTAGAATCTTTTAATTCATTCAAAATTGAAGTGTCAAAATCATCATAAAATGATGATATTGATTTTTCAGTTGGTTTCTAAAATGCTATTAAAATTCTCATTATATATATATATATATATATATATATATATATATACATGTGTGTGTGTGTGTGTGTGTGTGTATTTACCAACCCTTCCGCATAAGCAGGATATGAAACAAGGTGAATTTTTTAAACACAGTTCAACAGATTTGATTTCAGAGTTTTTCTTTTCCTAGATTGGTTGACCTACCATTAGTGTTATATGAAATGCTTCGTCCAGGATTTGAACTCAGATCACTGTGTCCATTTTCCCACGATGATCAACATTACATTACATTACAAGTGACTCCTTAATTTATATATATATATATATATATATATATATATATGCAAATTTCATTAAACATAATAGACATTTTATGCCTACATATTCTCTTTTGGATCCGTTCGAATTCCCGTATTACTTTTATCGTATTCGGGGGGAATTGATTTAGGTATTGTCCATTGTTGTATGTATCCCTAGTACTTTCTGCCCGACTTTGGGCCATCATCAGGGGAGAATCTGTTACAAAAGTGATGTAACTTTTGTTTTAGCAAATTACTACTGTGTAAGGACGTCTTTGCTGTTGGAGATTATGGCGCTTGCTTTTAAATGTAATTCTGTAAATAGTGCCAGTAGCTAAAGACATTTAAGTACGTTAGCACTGGTTTGAAAATTAATTCTATTAAGTGCTGGTTGCAGGTTTCTAATATATAGTGCTTCGAGAATCTGAAGTTTTTGTTTATTATTTTGATGTTCGAGTATTGTTGTGTTGTCGGTGAGAATTTTTCGTAGTTGTGTTGTTGGGCATGAATGTTTTTTTAAATGCTGAGCTATTGAACTTGTGTCAGAAAGGTGCATTGTAAGTCTCCTCGACAGGGTAGTTGAGGTTAAACCAACATATATATTATTATTATCAGAGATACAATCTCCTAGGGGACATTTAAATTTATATATAACGTTGGTTTTTTGCAACACCCCAATCGAGGGAGAGGAGTTATTTCTAATGACCAAATTCGAGGTTTTAAACTTATTATAATATATAATAAGTTTTGTTTTTTTATTAGGATCAGTGGGGAGTATGTTTTTGTGAATCAATGTTTTCATTATTTTTTCATCGGATTTATAATTGTAGTGCATTTGGTTACGATAAAAAAGTTTGATATATGTTTGTTGACTGGATGGAGTAGTACACTGTTTATTTTGTTGGTTAACATTTTTGATCATACGTTTAATTTGTTCATCAACAATATAGTTAGGAAACCCATTATCGATGAGAGCCTGTTTTATGTTTAAGTCGAGCAGAAAGTACTAGGGATACATACAACTATGGACAATACCTAAATCAATTCCCCCCGAATACGATAAAAGTAATACGGGAATTCGAACGGATCCAAAAGAGAATATGTAGGCATAAAATGTCTATTATGTTTAATGAAATTTGCATTAACGAAGAAATGCTGCCTAAATATACATATATATATATGTGTGTGTGTGTGTGTGTGTGTGTGTGTGTGTGTGTCTGTGCGTGCGTGTGTGAGGCGTTTATGGTCGAATGGATGTTTTCGTTGAAAATGGACATGGCAGCACAAGTTCAAATCCTGGTCGAAACTGCTTGCATTTCACATAGTACTAATACCCTCGGGAAAGATATGAATCCCATAACTCTCGTTCCAGCTATGTGTAAATCGTAGACCAGACTGGGCACTATAACATAGGCATGGCAACCGGTCTAGAAGAAAAAACACTGATTCCAAGACTGTTAAGCTCCGCTTAAAAAATGACTTTGTGTCTCATCCTACTTATGCGAGATATATATATATATATATATATATATGGCATTTGGACAACTTATATACTTTGTCGAATAAATGCAAACTAACTTACAGACAAGTTAGGTAGAGCTACTTTTTAATCTTTTTTTTTTTTGCTGTTTTTTATAGATTTAACTCATAACGAGTTAAATAACCAATTAATTAAATAATCATAATTGCTTTCTTTATTATTAATTGGTAATTAATTGCTTTAATCAAGAGTCATATTTTCTTGATTTCTCTTTTATGAATAAACTTCTTAATATATTTCTAAGTTAATCATTGTTTTGTGGTTTGACAGTTTATTCAATTAACCCATTTCTGTGAATTGTTAAAATAAGTTTTATGATTTCAGTGAAGAATACAGTCTATTCTATTTTATATTAGACACTGTCTTGAATAGTTAAACATTTAATTAATAGCAAGGTACAGATTTGCTTAATTGTAAGGTACATATTTGATTAATCGCAAGGTATCGCAATACCAAGTACGAGGTGCATACGATAGGTTTCCAGACTTTTTCCGTATGGACATTTAAAATTGTCGTAGACACTTGAAAATTCACTATGTTATTGCTATATATCGTATGAGATGATTGACCAATTTTAATGATTTCAGGTTCAAATGGACAGCTACAGCAGCAATTGGAATACACCCTACTAAAAAGCCTGATTGTCACAGCTGGTGAATTTAAAAAATGCAATCTGACACTTTAGAAGAACGATATGCGATAAAATTCTGTTTTAAACTTGGAAAAAATGCCACAGAAACGTATGGAATGCTTCAGACTGCTTTTCGATCATATTGCAAGAATTGAGCATCAGATTTTGAGTGGCATAAGAGATTCAAGGAAGGTAGGGAGTCTGTGAGGGATAATGAGAGGTGTGGGAGGAGTAAGGAAGTCAATACACCAGACTTGATGGGCCAAAGGGTTAAGGTTAGGGTTACTATGTTGAGGTTTTAAGGGAGTTCAGAAAGAGATTCCGTCGGAAGAAGCCAGCACTCTTCAAATCGGGTCACTCGCATTTGCACCAGTCTACAACTCCATCCTTGTCACGGACTCTTTGACCAAGATGGGCATCAAGACAGTTCCTCAGCCTCTCTATAGTCCAGACCTTGCCCCCTGTGACTTTTGGTTATTCCCTAAGCTCAGAGGCCGTCGTTATGAGACAACTGAGGAGATGAAAGAGACTGTGACGAAGGTCATTGACACGCACACACAAGAGGACTTCCATAGGGCCTTTCAGAAGTTGTTGGAATGGTACAACATGTGCATTGCAGCCGGAGGAGATTACTTGGAAGGGGACTAGAGTTTCATGTGTGTACTATCAATAAAAGTGGCCATACGAAAAAAGTCTGGAAACTTATTTAATGATCCTCGTAAATCAGTTGCAGCCAGTCTAAGATTTTTGCTGGATAAAGGCCTTTCTTAATTTTTTCCATGAAAACCTTGATTACACCAAGTACTTCCATGCCTTACCAGCAAACTTCAATATCTCATTTAATGATCCTCGTATTATCATTGGTTACATGAGACCATATAAATGTTTGCAAGTTATTGGTTTTAGATTAGAATACATGAAAATGTATAATTGTGTACAACGAATGATTTAATAATCATTAATAATCATTTTCAAATAATAATACTTTAAACCATATAATAGTCTCTGATTATTAGTATTAGATAGGAATACTAGAAACCATATAATTCTGTGTAAAAAATGATTATTATAGACCAATAAAGTGCAATTAAAAATGCAATAGATCATTAAAACTATAGTTATGAATAAAATTCTGGCATTAAATAACCCATTAAGAATTGAAATGCCATTAAACAAATCAAACAAATAATTTACAAGTCTATATATATTGTTATGTAGAAAAATGTGACGATAGCGACCCGTGTGATTGGAACACGGATCTCTAGCCAACCAACACAAATGTTGAAATGGATTTTGCTACTGGTGGATATATTGATGGGTCAGAGAGACGTCTGACGATAGGAGAGAAATACACGTGCGTGTGCAAAATAGATGTGAAATGTAACATGGCGAATTAGTATTGTTTAGCATTCCATATTCAGTATTTGGCATTGTACGAGAGGGAAGAGATTTTAAGTATCGGCAAAAATTACCCCACCTCATGGAATATTACAAAAGTGGGGACGAAGCGTAGTAGAAAGAAAGAATTTCAAATTATTATTTAGTGCGGGAATTACTTTGACCGTTGTGGTTTCGATTTTATATTTTCGTCCAATGAGGATGATTTAAGCTATTCTACTCGGATGACTTTCCCGGGTGGTATAAAAGGCCGTGCAAACGCTCTCTCAGCCTCTTCCTCACATATTTTTCGAGCAGGACAGACCGACTCTCTTCCTCATTCATTCAAACTGCAGCACAGACTAACATTCAACACAAGGAGAGCGCTTTCAACCATGGGCCATTGTTCCTTTTGAAGACTTTTGTCATCTATTCATCCCTCCTAGACCAACTGGACCTCGAAATTTCAGCTTAAATGCTTAATTCTTGCTCTAAATTCGCAACTGTTTTTGTTCTCTTTGTACGACTCACAGTGTTCCATAGCCACTATTAACGCCATGTGCGAAATAAACATATAATGTTCATAACGATAGAACATATAAAGAACATATAGAAAACTCAGAACATAGGAATCTCGAAATTCGAAAACACGTAACGACTTCTTGTTCAGGTATGAAACCTTTTTATTAACTTTGAGTTAAAGGTTTCGACATAAGGAGGACACAATCTTCTATGCTGTCTTATTCATTTGGCCCCCATCTCGAGCGGCCCCTCGTTTGGCGTCTAGTATTCAACTCCCTAACTTTCTTTCAATTCTCCACAAACATCATCGCGCTTCCAGTCCGTGACGTCACTCGCACTCTGTCAGCCCGTTCCGTCATCTCGGGCTATTGTGACATCTCTGAGTGGCACGTCCGCCCACCTCGTGCGTTACCGCCTACATCAAGGTTTGCACCTAACTAACCCATGTGCTGAGCCGAAAGGTTCTCAGCCTAACTAAACTCAAAGACATGAACCGAAATCCCTTGGTCATTACGTTACAACAGTACAAGGGCTTTCTGGCTGTTATTAAAGCTGTCGAAACTAAGCAACATTCTCGTCCTCATTCCTGTAGTTTCCTTTCTTCTTAATGTAACAGGGCAGACTACAATTTGTCTTTTTGCAAAAGAAGAATTAGTTCAGAATATTGTAAAATATAGTTTGCATAATTATTCCTAATATAGATAATTTTCAAGTAACGAAATGTAATTCACAATTAGTTTAAATTGGTAAACACTTCATACTTACAATATTAATGTTTTAAGAGAGGTGAGCCACCATGATAACGAGTTGGACTGTAACATCTTTTTACGCGAGTTCAAACGCCAGCTGTGTCATTATGTTCACTTTTAAATTAATACCCTTGGGAAAGGTATGACATTCTTATCCTCTCAGCAATGAGTTGAATAGAACCTCTACTGTTGTTCTACCAGGAGAGTTTGGGCATTAAATAACCCAGAAAAAAAAGTCGAGGTGCCCGTGGTGTAATGATTGTCGTCACAGGAAATGGACACGGCGACACGAGTTCAAATCCTGGACGAGACTGATTGCATTTCACATAGCACTAATACCCTTGGGAAAGGTATGAATCCAATTATTCTCCTTCCAGCTATGGGTAAATAGTAGGGCTGACTAGGTTCTTAAGCCCTGGTGAGGCAACTAGTCTAGGAGAAAGAAAACTCTGAATTCAAACCTGTTAAACTCCGCTTAAAAAATTGACCTTGTGTCATATCCTGCCCTAGCGGAGGGGTTGGTAAATATGATAACCCAGGAAGGTATTTATGCCAAAAAGCAAATAAAGCAAAATAAACCGATGTTTTAAGAGCCTGTGCATTTATGTAGTTTAAGATCAATTCAAACATACTCATAAAAAGATCTATCTGATAGGCTCTAGCAAGTACTGCCACTCCAGATCAGAGTGAATCTGGGAATAATGACAATGAACAGATGACTCAGCACCCTCCTGGGTTCCGGAAGAAGAAGCCTGACAACCGGATATAGTTCAATTTTTAATGTCACATCCAGGACATTTCTAGCCAGAAATAACTGAGTCTTATTTTAATAACTTCATCTTATTTTGGGTGGTGACATGATTTTACTTAATTTTCAGCAAAGTACTATTATTAGAACAGAGTCAATGGGATAGAAGACAAAAAAATAGGAGGTTTATTTCTTAAAAAAAAAAGGGAGCAGGCGACAGAACAAAAAAAAGGTGATGATTTGTGTGGCAACTCAAGTTCCCGGATAATTTATTCATTCACCTTCTGTTTCAACTGTTCAGTTACCTCTCCCCTCCGCCAGTTCCCTTTACAGCCACCCTCTTGGGTGTCATCTGTTCACCAAACCCAACTGCTGCTTTCCCCTACCTAAACAGCTATTACCAAGCCTCATCTCTCACTCTCCCAAAATCAGGACCCTCCCCACATTAGGTTACTCCCTTCTTCTCACAAATCACACTCAAAATGCCACTCTTTATTTTCATCCAACTTTTCAACACTTCTATACAATTGCCTTACCCTCACCAAAGTTCTGTTCCTCCTTCCTTCATACACTATGTCTCTAAAAATGAATAAAAAGGCCCGATTAAATGAACACTGAACTTAGGGGTACCCTTTCCTTTTTTGGCTGTGATGTGCCAGTCTGTAATTGTAGTTACACAATCAAATGAAGGTAGATATTTCAAGTCCTGGCTTATTATTGTTATTCTTTGTGAGTTTTTTTAGCTGATGGTATTTCACTAGAGTCGAAATGATAGCAAGTCTCCTCAAGTCTCCAGGACTCTTCTCAGTATTCTGGACGACCTCAACAATGCTGTATTTTGGATGGACAGCTCGTCCTCTGATTTCCAACTCCTCCAGCTCCTTTTACTAAACCTTTGTGGATCGT
The DNA here is from genome assembly GCA_963585895.1 of Sepioteuthis lessoniana. Taxonomy (NCBI): domain Eukaryota; kingdom Metazoa; phylum Mollusca; class Cephalopoda; order Myopsida; family Loliginidae; genus Sepioteuthis; species Sepioteuthis lessoniana. Next base: position 114,543,905 of record OY757908.1, on the reverse strand, counting down.
TCCAAGCAGACCAATTACAATTAGTATCCTCGTCACCTTCATATTCCATAGCTTTTTTAGTTCTCTGGCAAGGTCTAAGTACTTGTCTCTTTTTTTGTTTGTTTGTTCTCTTTCATTTTCCCTCTGTCATTGGCCTGGAAGGCAAAGTCCACTATTCAGCAGGTTCTCTTTTTGTTAACTATTGCTAGGTCTGGTTTTCTAGCTCGGATTAGGTGATCTGTTTGTATCTCAAAATCCCTGAGAAATTTGTGGATCTTATTCTCCAGGATGGATTCTGGTTTGTGTATTTACCATCTGGCAGTATTGTCAAATTTAGATTTCTTGCACAATTCCTTGTGGATCACTTACTATTATCCGGCATCTTTATTTCGAGAACAAGTGGCATAACGCCCATTTTAAATTATAGGAGTGTAAGTCCTATAATCTGAACCTGGTTTGTCCTCGTGCATTCTCCAATTACTTGTTGGTAGAATCTTCTTTCGTTATTTTGGAAGTCATGTTTTGTTTGTATTGCTTGACTCTTTCTTGGTATCTTTTAAGTCTTTCTTCTTTTGCTAATATCTTTTGATTAATATATAATCAAGTTGCATTGTCGGGCTTGTGTTCTGTTTTGTTTTCGTCTCTTCATCTCAACATATGTTTTTTCTTCTTCAGCACATTCGCTTGTTGTCACAGTTTCTTTACCTGACCTTTTAGCCTAATTTCCCATCCAGGCTTTGTATTTCTGTTTGGGTTCATTATGAGACAACTGATTGTTATTATAAACTAATACCATTCCAGCATCAATTAGCTCTTTTAGTTCAGTGGTGTTGCTTGTTGGGATATTTGTATTTCTGTTTGTGTTCTTTATGAGACGACTGATGTAGGGGACATGTTATTAGGTGTTTAGTGAATATGTTTGGTCTTACATTTTGTAGTGGTATGTTGTTGGTGTTTATTTATTATTTCCCCCGCCACTTAAGTTTGGTTTATATTTGGAAAAGGCAAACGAAGTAAAGATGTGTGAAACGACGCGTACAAAAGGAACATATAAAACAAAGCAGTACAAACAAATTCAAATTTATACATCAACAATACATTCAATGAAATATTTTAAAACATTACTAGTGTTCTAATACTGTTCGTTAAATATTGCTCTGTGTGTGTGTAACTAACACTAATACTACAAAAAAAAAAGGACTAAATAACAAAAGTGTCCTATGCATGTTGACGAAGTGTTTCTACTGTTTATTTCTTTCTGTGGTTAGACGAAATTTCTGTGTTCGAGACAGGAAAAAGTCTCACCGAAAAAGTATAACAAGGAAGAGAATTGTTGCAGAGAGTATACATTTTCGTGGCGGTTGACTGGTGGAAATCAAATGTGAAAATGTGAGAGTGTTCTCTCTGGAAGTCACAATGGAAAGAGTGTATTGACTCTGTAAGTGAAAATGTGAAAGAGAATGAGTGTTGGAAGACGAGAGTATGTATAGACAATCTTTGTCATGCAGTAGGGTCCAAAAACGAGGGACAAAATTGAAGTTGCGGACGTAGTTGTGAGCACTAACCACGTAGTTTTCCTGGCCAATAGGTTCCTGAGACTGATTAATTTACCGACGTCCGCCATCTTTGTTTCGGAAACAAGTAACATAACGGCCATTTTAGGAGTGTAAATCCTATACTGATTGTTATTATAAACTAGTACCATTCCTGCATCAATTAGCTCTTTTAGTTAAGTGATGTTGCTTATGGAGATATTTGGTAATAATTTGTTTACCTTTTCCGTTTCTACCTAACTTTTTCCAGACTCGGTTCCTGAAGGATAGTAATGTCGTCTTCTTTTCAGTCATGATTCTCTTTATTAAACAAAGTAAAGTTGGCGACCTTAGTCGAGGGTGACCAGAAGGCCCCCTTTTCAATAGCTACTACACCAAGGTGTAGGGGAAGGCACGACTCCTTTCCCTGGATTGCTCCACTTTGCCTTTGATCCTTACCTTATAATGCTGAGTGCTAAGCAAGGTAGCATCAAGTACCATTTTTTAAGTCTTTGGTATGACTCGATCTAGGATTGAACCCTGGTATCTCGGACCATTGGTGAACACTCTACTCATTAGACCAATGTTCGCCAATGGTTCGGGAGACCGGGGTTCAAACCCAGGTCGAGTCATACCAAAGACTCTTTATTAACACTACTTTTATTTTGTCTTCTAGTGTTTACATTTGTTTTGTGGGACTGGAGTCTTTGGTTTTTCAGTATTTTGCATTTCAATCCAGTTCGGAGTTCTTACTTTTCAGTATTTAAGTGTTTCGATTTGGGTCGGGGGAATCTGGTTCATATTCTTCACAATTTAATTGTCCACATATTTCTAGTATCTCAATGTTAGAAAACCAACCTTTCTTTAATATCATTCTAGTTTGGTCCGTAAGTCTTTATCTTGTATTAGATCTAGTTTATACTTCCCAAATTTCTTTCAATCTTTTTCTTTACTCTCTTTCAGTAGGATTGCTCTTAAAATAATAGTGAAGCACATTTTTGTTGTCTTCTCTAATCCGTTTTTTGCGGTTGGTTGGTTGGTTGGTTTTACAGTGTATCAACTCTTTTCGGGTCATTTAACACCGATTTAAATTTCAAACAATTCAGTTTAGTATAAGTATAGTTTTGTTTACAAACAGTTAAATGTCAAAACAGTTCAGTTAAATGTCAAAACAATTCTATTTCAAGCAATTCAGTTTAGCATAAGTATACAGTTTCAATGTTAAAACAGTTCTATTTCAAATAATTCAGTTTATTAAAGAACACAGCTTCAATGTTAAAAATAGTTCTATTTCAAATAATTCAGTTTAGCATAAGTAAACAGTTTAATTCTATTTGACCCATAGGACGCTATCAGGGGCTACCACTCTGGGTCCAAGTGGACCTGGGAACGATGGCAATGAAGGGGTACTATGCATTTCCTAAAGCTCCAGCATTACTGGAACCTCACCATCAGATTTTTAATGTCATATATAGGACACTCGTTGAGGGCGGTCTTACGCCTTTGCAGAGTAGCAGTCGATATATTCTACAGCCCCAGTCGACTGGGCGAGCTCCTGGCGAGCGCCCCGAGGCCTGTTCTGGACTTCGGTCCGGAGCGTGGCCCTGGAAAAGGAACAATGGCAGACTTGGGGCCTTTAATTATGCACCTAGTTTCGACTAGGCTACCTTCGGGTGGGCGAGCTGCATTTTTGTCTCCTTTGTCCCCCTTGTACGGCACTAGATCATGCGTCTAGTTTAAGCCGCAAACTGGCATACGTGCCCGGACCTACATTTGGGTTCGTGAAACTGCTTGCCTCATCAGGCTCACATTGGACTAAGTGAGCCGATGAGCAGCACAGACAAGCAGGGTTCGAGTCTCGGCTCGTTCCCGACCTCCCCTCCCCTTTATCCCCACTTTAATTGGCCTTCGGGCTTTTGACCTTGTGGCAAGTCGTGTCTGGTGGGAGGCAGCGACAAATACTCGACTGGGCAATTTCAGTTGGTGTCTCTGAGTTGAACAGTTGTTTTGGTCATTGGTTGTGTATCTGAAATTAGAACAGTCAACATTCACAGGATGCAGCCAAGTCCCCCAATGTTGGCTAACAGAGGAGCACCCACAATCATGACACCCAGACCTGTTTTTTGGGACTCACGTTGATTCAGATTTGGATTTGTCCTTTTTCATGGGTAACATATTGTAGCTCTACTAGACCCAAGGGTTGGTTATTATCTATGTTCTTGTCACAGATGTGACCTCGTACTCTTACAACAACAACAAAAAAAAGAAAACTAAAGTGGGTCACAGAAAAAAATATTAAACACTTATTTTTGTTTGTTAGCCTCCTTGGATATTTCGGCTTTTTACCTTTTACCCCAGAAAAAAAAAAGAACTTTACATAGAATATGTAAACTATTTATGCAATATCTATATACAGATTAAATTCTGTTAAAAAAATCTATTTTATAGTTCCCAAAAAATGTCCTCTTAATTTCTTTATCTTAACTTTTTCTGAAATCATTCAATTTAATCTTAAAAATTTTCAACACCATTGCGGTTTTTGAGATTAGGCAATTCAATTTTAAAAAATATATTAGTAAAAAAGAATCCAGTTGGTTATTAAACTTTATTTTTGAAATCTGTCTTTCCAGTTAGAGGAAAAATATTGAAAGAAAAGTCTACCATAACTTGAAAGTCTTTTAATTTGTTAGAAAGTTTCAATTAGATCACCTCTCATTCTTCTTTCTAGTAAAGTAGTTAATCCTAATTTCCCTAATCTCTTCTTATAACTGTAATCTTGTACTTTTTTTAATTATTTTTGTTACTCTTCTTTGTATGCCCTCCAATCTCAATATTACACTCCAATTTCCATGTTTCGACTAGATCTCAGGCCTGAGCACAATATTCAATGTGGGGTCTTATCGGGGTTTTATGTATTTTTACAAGAACATTTAACATCCCCCTACACCCTAAATAAAATTTCTATTCATTCATTGGTTTTAATGCTGGATGTGTTTCCCTAAATCGGGTACTTCTGTGCCAAATTGGTGACATTTATTATCATGCTGACAGATAGCCAGAGACTATTTTGTTATTAGATAGGTTACAAGCTGAGGTGCGCTGCCTATTCCTTGCTGTATTTGTCTGTCAATGGTTTCATGAGTGAATTGAATAAATATTTCTAGTCTGTTTTTTGTTTTTTCTCTACAATCATTCACATTAATTTTACATTACTTATTATCAACATTATATATTGAGTGTAAATGTTTCTGCTCATAAAGAAAGGTACATTCTTCGGGGGGTGTCTTTGTGGTGTAATGGTTAAAGTGCTAGACTACGGAATCAAAGTACATGAGTTGGATCTCCAGTCGCGCTATCACATTCACTTTCAGACAAATACCCTTATTCTCCCAGATATGGGTTAAATGCTACCACTACAGTCCTTCAAGAAAGATGAATTTGGCATTGAATAACCTAAGAAGATTCGTATGCCATTAAACAACAAGTGAATAAGTTCAGTAAATAAGTTCAGTAAATTTGTTCGTTTTTGTCATAATATCATGAGTAATAATATTTAATCAAATTGTTAAAAAAAATATATATATCAATTATTTTAAATTTTAGTCAAATTTTTGAAATTTCATTATCAATTTTATTTCAATTTATTTTTGGTGTAAATGTTACATGTACAAACATTTTATCCGCTGACTGGAGTAATAACACGGACTATTTCTCTACGCGCAAGATTACAACCTCTCGGCGTAGGAATACATACACACACTCACCCCATTCAGAATAAAGATGCCTTAAGTCAAGCATGCACGCCTTATGTTGTTCTTAAACCTACTTAAGTCTACTGAACATACTAACACCCACAACAACAATATATTACACTGACTATACCTCATCTATATATATATATATATAATAAATACATATTTGATATAAATTCATGGAATTTAGACTGCAGCCCCTGGGTTTCATGGATTTTTTTGCAAAACAACAATCATCAGGCTGTTAAGAAAATGAAATGAATCGGAAATCGAAAAATTACTGTAAAAAAAAAAACGCTGGGATTTTGTAGGAATCTTTACGTGTGATTGTAAGTGTGTGAGTGTGTTTGGGTGTGTGCGTATGCTTGTGGGGGTTATAGTTGCATATTAATGTGTATATGTATGGGTTTAAGTGAGGGTACAAATGCAGTGCGTTGTTTTAACCGGATATGAATTCGTAAATGTATCTTAATTTTTCACTACATTATTTTATTTCTGTGTGTGTAGGTTAGGGTTACATTTTCTTAACTGCCTGATGATTGTTGTTTTGCAAAAAACTCCATATACAGAATGTGATTAGCTTTTTTTACGCCATTTCCTTCTGACGATAGTGTAAAACACATGAAACTTGTGATTTTCAAGATTTTTAAAATCATATTCTATCTCTCACTTTCAAGACTGAGCTCACCGGAAAATTATAGACTGTTCCCATTTTTGTAAGGTGGCAAACTCAGAAAATCAGCAGGTAATGAAATACTTATTTTCATCACTGAATATATATATATATATAAAATAAAATTCTGTTTTAAACTTGGAAAAAATGATGCCGCAGAAACGTATGGAATGCTTCAGACTGCTTTTCGACCATCTTGCATGAATCGAGCATCAGTTTTTGAGTGGTATACGAGATTCAAGGAAGGCAAGGAGTCTGTGAGGGATGGTGAGAGGTGTGGGAGGAGTAAGGAAGTCAATACACCAGAGTTGATTGGCCAAGTTAGGGTTACTATGTTGAGGTTTTAAGGGAGTTCAGCAAGAGATTCCTAGGGAAGAGGCCAGCACTCTTCAAATCGGGTCAGTGGCATTTCCAGCAAGACAATGCACCAGTCCACAACTCCATCCTTATCACAGACTATTTGACCAAGATGGGCGTTTAGACTTCCTCACCGTCCCTATAGTCCAGACCTTGCTCCCTGTGACTTTTGTTTATTCCCTAAGCTCAGAGGCTATCGTTATGAGACAATTGAGGAGATGAAAGAGGCTGTGACGAAGGTCATTGACACGCTCACCCAAGAGGACTTCCATGGGGCCTTCCAGAAGTTGTTGTAACGGTACAACATGTGCATTGCAGCCGGAGGAGATTACTTGGAAGGGGACTAGAGTTTTTGTGTGTACTATCAATAAAAGTGGCCATACGAAAAAAGTCTGGAAACTTATTTAATGATCCTCGTAAATCAGTTGCAGCCAGTCTAAGATTTTTGCTGGATAAAGGCCTTTCTTAATTTTTTCCATGAAAACCTTGATTACACCAAGTACTTCCATGTCTTATCAGCAAACTTCAGTATCTCATCTCTCGACATTCTATCAGGTATTTTCGTAATACACTTGTTATTTCTTGGGCACCATTCTACTAACCTTTTGCATCATCTGTTAACTTCCTTTCTAGCTAAATATCCTGCTAACTTCTAACTTTACTCTCATTTCTTATTCTATTTTCATGGCTTAATAATCTGATATCTCTTATTTTCTGTTATCTCTTATTCAACTCTCAGATCCAGGCTGATATCTTTTTTTATCTCTTTAGATTATTCCTAGCATCAATTGTTATCTGTGTATTTCCGAACTTCTTTTTGAGTGATTTACTCAATTTCCATATTTCATAATCATACGTTATAGCTGATATAAGATAATGATTATATTCTTTATGCTTTAAGCGTATCGGTTGGGTGCCAGTCATTATGTCTCTTCTTTACTAAATACCTTCTAACAATGGTGATTCTTAAAACAGGCCAGGCAACTATGCGACTGGGGTCCACAACTGGGGGCAGACATGTGGTGACCTAAATTACAACAAAGTAACAATTACAGAGAAAATTTTTCGTAAGAAATTTGTAAGTAATTTCCAGTAATTAGTTAATTAGCAACTATATATATTATTAGGAAGCAGCTCACAATTATGGACTGATTTCAATAAAATCAAATGTACAAAGAAAAAAAAAAACCCAAATCCCTCCTGTATTATTAATGAAGGCCAAGAAAAAATATGAATTATCGATACTGATTATATTGTCTCGATATAAACATTTTTATTCTGTCTTTATTTGCATAAACATTTTTTTATTTTATGAATGAAATTTCAAGACAATTTCAAAGTTTTTGGTGCTGGTTCTTGAATTGCCTTAAGTGAATCAAACAAACAATAATTTTTGAAAAATAGATTTGATAATATAATCTCATGCTTATCTTTTCATATTGAAATGATATGTTTCAGAAACAGACTGAAAGATTTTTATCAAAGAATTTCTACAAGTCTTCAATTTAACAGCACTAAACCATAAAAAACATCCACTGAACTGTGGTATCCAGTGGAATTTTGAAATTATCATGATCTATTTCGTTTGGCCCATTGGCATAAGGGTTAGAGTATTCACCAATGATCAGTTCTATTTCAAACAATTCAGTTTAGCATAAGTGCATAGTTTAAATGTCAAAACAGTTCTATTTTAAACAATTCAGTTTAACATAAGTACACAATCTAAATATCAAACAGTACTATTTGACCCATAGAGAGGACAGAGTGAACCTGGGAGCAATTGCAATGAAGGGGTACTCGACATTCCCCGATGCTCCAGCATTACTGAAGCTTCACCATCAGATTGTTTAGTATCATATCCAGGACACTCATTGGGGTGCCTTACCCCTCTGCAGAAATGCATTTGGTGTATTCTGCAGCCCTAGCCAACAGAAATAATGGCATAGAGGTTGGTTGATAGTTTGGATTTTATGGCATATCAACCTTTGTAGGTTATTTAACACCAAATCCATTTTTATACAAAGTTCTATTTCAAACAATTCGGTTTAGCATGAGTATACAGTTTAATTGTCAAAATCATTTCTATTTCAAGCTATTCAGTTTAGTCAAACAGATGTGAAAACAGTTCTATTTTGAGCAATTCAGTTTAGCATAAGTACACAGTTTAAATGTCAAAACAGTTCTATTTTAAACAATTCAGTTTAGCATAAATATGCAGTTTAAATACTAAAAACAGTAAACTCAAGAAACCACGGTTTAGTTCTATTTGACCCATAGATATGACTCTTATCAGGTACTATCACTCCGGGTAGCATTCCCCAAAGCTCCAGCATCACTGAAGCCTCTCTATCAGATTGTTTAGTGTCATATCCGGGACACTCGTTGGATGAATCTTACCCCTCTGTAGAGATTAAGTTGGTGAGCCAATGGCATAGTGGGTAACATGGTGGACTGCAACATCGTAGTAAGCAAGTTTGTACTCCTGTTAAGCTATCATGTTCTCTTTCAAACTAATACCCTCGGGGAAGGCATGAACCTCCTCATCCCTTCAGCTGTGGATTAAATAGTACCACTATTGTTCTTCTACAAGGATGGATTAGGTATTAAATAACCCAAGAAAGGTGATATGCCTTTAAACAAAGAAATATAGCCATACCCTTCCCAAGTATAATTGCTGTTCTTCTACAAGGATGGATTAGGCATTAAATAACCCAAGAAAGGTGATATGCCTTTAAACAAAGAAATATAACCATAACCTTCCCAAGGATAATTGCTGTTCTTCTACAAGGATGGATTAGGCATTGAATAACCCACTAAGGTTGATAAATAAAGAAAGCAAAATAGTTGAACATATTGTTCATTTTAAAATCTATTTTGATATTCTCGCTATTCAGGTAATTTATCATTTTGTTTGCTTTGGCGGATTTGTTTAATGGTATATCAACTCTTTATGGGTTATTTCAGGTGGAATTTTAATTCTTTTATAAATGTTTGATTGCAATCATAACTATTTTCAAAATTCTGTTGCATTTTTTTTTAATTCACTTTTTATCCATAATTATTTGTTTGCATAGTTATATGATATAAAGTATTGCTTGGGTGAACCTCTCTCCCTTAATTACCATACTTTGTCAAGCAGGAATAACAAAAAAAGCTGTTACATTCATTCGCAACCTTGATAGTATTGTAGTCCATCTTGTACACACCTCACTGACTATTCAAACAAACAATCTAGAAGCAAATGGTCGTCATCTTTGAGAATCTTATTTAATCAAAATTCAGCTTTTGCAGACTTAGCATATAAACAACTGAATTAAATTTAAAGCCAGGAAAATAGCCGAGAGAAGTCAGGACTCACACAATAAGATCTTTTAGAATTGTGTTTGCTACCAACTTCTGTATGTTGTTGTTTTTTTGTTTTTTTTAATGTCTTTGAAATTTCTTTTATGTGAAAAATATCTTAATGTCATGATGGCCTAGCATAATATCAAGCTGATCCATTAATATCACAGGAATCAATGATGTCTTAAAAGCTGTACAAGGCTAGGTTAGAGAGATGTTTTAGTTTCAGCAAAGAAAGTGTATTCTAGAAGAAAGAGTATTCTAGAAAAAAGAGTATAATAGAAGAAAGAGTATAATAGAAAAAAGAGTACTGCTGAAGAAAGAGTATTCAAGAAGAAAGAGTATCATAGAAGAAAGAGTATAACAGAAGAAAGATTATCATAGAAGAAAGAGTATCATAGAAGAAAGAGTATTCTAGAAGAAGGAGTATTATAGAAGAAAGAGTATAACAGAAGAAAGAGTATCATAGGAAAAAAAAAAGTATGATAGAAGAAAGAGTATTCGAGAAGAAAAAGTATGATAGACGGAAGAGTATTCTAACAGAAAGATTATCATAGAAGGAACAGTATTCGAGGAGAAAGAGTACTACAGAAGAAAGAATATTATAGAAGAAAAATTATCATAGAAAAAAGAGTATTCTAGAAGAAAGAGTATTCTGGAAGAAAGAGAAGCTCATAATCAACATGTCTTTGCTTTCCTTGAATTGAAAAAAGATCTTTATTTGTTTTTCTTTCTTTTCTCTTTTCTTTTCTTTTTTTTTTCTATTTTAGTATTTTTTGCTTCTTTTTTTCTTTTTCTTTTTGCTTTTCTTTGTTTTCCATTTCCTTTAGGTTTTTTTTTGTTTTACTTTCTTTTATTTTTGTTCCTATTTTCTTGCTATTCTTTTTTTTTTTTCATTTTTTTCATTTTTCTTTTCTTTCTTTTTTCTTTTCTTTATTTCTTTTCTTTTCTTTCTTTTCTCTTTTATTGCTTTTTTCTCTTGTTTTGTTTTTCTTTCATTTCTCTTGTCATTCTTTTCTTTTTATCTATTCTAGTTTTTATCTTCTTTTTTTCTTTTTTCTTTTTTTTTCTCTTTTCTTGTATGTCTTTCTTGTTTTTGCTTATTTTTCTTTTTTCTATTCTGGTTTTTCTTTTTTTCTTTCAGAAATTAAAAAAAAATCAACAAATTAATAATCGACCAATATAGTGCAGTGTTCTCTAATGTAGTGAATTTGATTCTCAAGGGGGGGCTCATTAAAGTGGCCTTGTGTCAGACTTAAGTAAACATAGAAAATAACAATAAAAAGCAACAAATATAACACAATGGTTAGCAAACCAGTCTTACACATCAGTTCTTTGGCATAGTGAGTTTGTTCTGTACTGAGTGTCAATTGTTGATTATAATACTTTAATATGCAAAGTAAAGGACAACACTATAGTCAGCTTTTGAAAATTTTTCAGATGAGTTAAGATCATTGAATGATATATATATATATATATATATATATATATATATATATATATAAAGGATTACATACACTTCTCCTAGCACACAGATCGTCTTGAGATGTTTATGGTGATTGTTGGCGGATTAAAAATTGAGAATATTTCTAGTACTCCTTTAAGTTAGTATAAAACTTAAGTGTACAATGTCTTTTTGTTAGATTAAAAATGAATAAATAAAATATTATTTATCTTGATAAAGTTCCTTGTAGATTTAAATGAAATTATTTTTTTTAGTTCATTATGTCCTTTTGTCGTTTCTCCGAGCCCCAAGGTTAGTAAAGAATGGTACAGATTGATGTTAATTAGCTTACAATAAGCCTTGCATGCAATATTCTTGTTTTATATTAAAGAAACATGAAATTTTGAAAAAAAAATTTTTTCTTCTTTTAAATAATTATTTAAAAATTTTTTTACCAGATTTTCTTTTATCTCTGATTTCGTTTTCAGATTTTAGCTTTAAGCAAAACTATTTTTTGCTCCAAAATTTGTGTTTGACTCAGTAATTTTTGTTTTTCTTGTATTTATTCGATCAATCTAATCATTCAATGAACTATTCCATGCTGTTTTTTTTTTTTTTGGCAGGGGGTTCATTGTTTTGAAGAGAAAGAGCCAGACAAAGAATGATTCAAAATCAGTGGTTTACTGTATCAGACCACCCCTAGCACAAGAAGTGGTATAGTCCAACCCAGTCTTAAATGAAGGAAAGTAGGAATGTTTAGAACAGTACCTTTACAATTACATTTCAATTGCATTTCATGGATACTGCTAGCCACATGTGTCAACGAACCAAGCCTCTTGGTAAATATGAATAAAGAAAACACTAAAATGATGATGTGGATGAGATTTGAAGTATGTAATCCTATAGTATCACATTTTCAGATGGTTTTTTTTATCAATTCTGTCTGTGCCCACGCTGTGTTTAAAAGATTCCCTGACAAGGAATGACACAATCCACCTGGAAATTCTTCTGACGGCTGGAACAAAGTTGCCTGGGTGTTGGCAATTCAAATACAAGAAGAACTCTCCGTCAACAATTGACAATCGTTTGTTGTTCAATGTTCAGACTGCATACAATAGCATGAGAGAGAGAGAGAGAGAGAGAGATGTTGCATATTGACCTCCGACCCGGCCAAGCTGTCAAAAGAAGAAATACACCTGTGTAAATAACAGGTGCATCCGGTTGAAGATATCAGGAGATCAGGGGATGGCCTTAACTGTCATCGGGTTGAATTGAGTGGGCATAAAACAATGATATAACCCTGTTGACGGGAAGTTCAGATCAGTTGGAGATCAGAGTTTTGAACTCAGTGTTCCAGTTTGAGCAGTGGGAACCAGCTCTGAGCAGCCCAGGAGAACGGGAAAGAAATAGTTATAGCTAGAAGAGTGGGGGTCAATATGTTGCAGTCTTTGTTCGGTCTCCAACTCTCTCTCACACACAACCCTTTCAATAAAGTGAGAGGTATATTTTTTTTAAAAACTGTGTTCGCTCGTCTTTATTGCGTCGTTATGATTATGTATGTGTATGTATAGTGGTTGTGACTATACAACAGAGAGAGAGAGAGAATCTATCGTTAATTTGGCATCACTTGTGTGTGATATGGACTGTTGGCTCAGTTGTAGTTTCGGCTCTGCAATCTGTGGTTGCTGGTTCAGTCTCCAGTGGTGGCGATCTTGGTATATACTGCTGATGAGACCTAATAAGGTTGAAACAGCTGTCCAGTGTTTTCGTATGTCGTGCATAAGTGTTCACCAGATTTTCTGGTCATGGTAATTCAATTCACTATATGATTACTTAAAAATGAAAAAAATATACGTCTAGAATCTGTAAGGGTCCATGAGTAGACACAAAGAGACATGCACCCCCAGCCAGACAGAACTCTCTGACAACTGACCAACTGGCTAACTGACTACTTTTCCAAAATTTGTTAATTTTTATATATCTAAATTCTGGATATTAGTGGGGGTGATATCTGTTTTTATTTCTTCAATCAAACCGGTCACAGAAAAGATATGAATCCTTTTTTTTTTACATTTTGGCCTTCCTTATGTACTCACTTAAACTTTTCAATTTGACTTATATTTCTGCTCAAAAGATTTTAGCTAGCTTAAGAGCTAACTGAAAAGCTCATGGGCTAACCAAACCAAGTCACAAAATAATTAACCATGACGGCAACTGTGCTACGAGCATTGGTGATTGTCAACGCTAGCCCAGTTAGAGTTGGAGTAATTCTCTTTTAAAAACATCAATGCAAAACCAAATCAGTGAGTTATGCGTCCAGGACCTTAATGGAGACATAGAAAAAGCTGATGGGGAAAATTTACTCGTGTGTTGAGACCGGCATTATAAAATTAAGAATTGACAGGGGGAGATGTTCACAGAATCAAATATTATCCCATAGACTTTTTAGGTTGGTTGGTTGGTTGGTTGGAATTTTATGGCATATCAACCCTTGTGGGTTTATTTAATGCAAAATCCTGTTTATATGTATATATTATTTGTAAATGGATAGTTAGTGGATAACTTTATTTTTCAATGAGTCTTAGTACTCATTTGTTTGCGTACAGTTAAATAGTTTCAAGTATTCTTATCAAACACTTATAATTCTTCTTTATATTTATCATTTGTTAGCACTCAGTTAATTGGTTTCAAGGTTAGGTCAGATACTTTGGTTTAATGGCATATCAACTCTTGATGATTATTTAATGCTAAATTCTGTTTATATATATGATTTTCAAGTGAATAGTTTGGAGATAGCATTTTTTAAATGAGCTAGAACTCATTTATTTGCACACAGTTAAATGGTTTCAAGTATTGCTATCTAATACCAATGATTCAATTTGATATTAATCATTTGTTTGCATACAGTTTCAATTCTAGTAAATGATATAACAGTTCTATTTGACCCATTCATAGGACTCTAAAAGGTCCTACCACACCAGGTCAGAGTAGACCTGGGAGTAATTTTAATGAAAGAGTACTCCATATACCCCAATTCTCCAGAACTGGAGTCTCACAATCAGATTGTTTTGTGTCATATCTAGGACATTCATTGGATGAGATCTTACCCCTCTGCAGAGATGCAGCCTGCATATTCTACAGATCCAGCTGACTGGACCGAAAAAAATTCCCTTATTCCTATTTAGCACTATTTGATATTAATCATTTGTTTGTACACAGTTCAATGACTATGAGTATTATTATTTAAAACTAGTAATTCTATTTATCAAGAATTCCTATCTAATACAAAGAATGTATACATAGCAATATGGTTTTGACAGCTGTCTATGCCTTTGCTAGTTGTGTATTGATGTCATATAGGCTATCAGTGATAGAGACCTATACGCAATTTTTTACATGCAGCAGTCATGTCCATACTACTCTATGGATATACAACTTGGATGCTGACTAAGCGTCGAGAGAAAAAGCTTGACGGCAATTGCACAAGGATGCTATGAGCTATAATAAACAAATCCTGGAAGCAACATTTCAAAAAACAGCAGCTGAACGGCCAACTACCACCCATCTGGAAGACCATCCTAATTAGATGAACAAGACATGCGGAACACTGCTGAAGGAGCAAGGACAAACTCAAAAGTGATGTTCTCCAATGGACCCCTTCACACAGATGTGCGAATGTTGGACAACCAGCTAGAACTTATCTACAACAGCTCTGTATGGATACAGAATATAGCCTGGAAAACCGGCCAAAAGCAATGGATAATAGTGATGGATGGTGAAAGTGAGAGTTAGGGAAATCCGTGCGAGCAGCACAACATGATAATGATGATGATGATGTATAGTTTCAAATGTTGTATATCAATGAAAAAATGAAAAATGAAGAACCATAATGCTTTTCTTTATATCACTCCTTTTATTTCTCGAAAGGGCCAGAACTAGCTGTGAGTGTGAGAGATAGAGACAGGCAGATGGAGAGACAGATTAGTGGAAGACTGCTATATTGACCCTTTCTTAACCCATGGTGCGATTCCATATTCTGGGCCTTATTTCTCTGCTTCTTGGACAAAAGGTTGGTTGTGGCTCCAACTGACTCTGTGTGTACCTGTGTGTATATTATTTCATAATGCCTACTCATTCTTCTGATTCATGATTCACATGATCTGCTTCCACTTGTCAATCCAAACAAGCTGTCTTCCTGTCCACACTGCTGGAACGTCCTGTCCCAGAAATCCCTGATTGACAGTTCTGTCAAAAGTCAATATGCAACACAAATCATCATCATCATTATGTCGCACCATCAGCATAGATATCCCTGACCCTTTCTTGCCACCCTTCTCTATTGTCCCTGGCTTAGCAGGTCTTCAGAGCTACATCCTGTAGCCATTGTATGTAGGTTCTAGCTGGTCGTCCTGCCTTTGCTGGTACAAATAACTAATAATAATCTTTACTAAATGAATGAACAGATAGACAAATTTGAAAAATTATCTTATACATTTGATTGATTCAGTGACATGTTAACCCATCTTGGGTTATTTTATGCCAAGGGGTTACGGAATCGTGTTCATTGTTGATATTTACATTTTTTATGTAGTTTGAATAACTACAAAAGGGTTGATTTTTGCTCAGAGTTTTATCAAATACTTATAATTTTTAAACAAATCTATTTGATCCATAGATTGGTGACCCTACCAGCTACAACCACAACTGGTCAGAGTGGACCTGGAGTAATTGCAATGAACAAATACTCCAACCTCCCTTGAATTTCAGAAATGGAGCCTCACCATTAGATGCAGTTTAGTGTCATATCAGGACACTCCTTTTCAGGTGGCTATAGCTTTCTGCAAGAGATACAGTAAGTTTATCCAAAGCCCCACAGGCAGAACGTAAAAACTTTTTCGTCATATGAAGAATGATCTCTATGTTTTATTAGATAAGGATATACAATTGAGACATTTCGTTGATCTATCTATCGTGATATTAAAAGCCTCTAAATTTTTGGAGTATGCCCTTGTGCATGGGGCAGTCTTTAGAAGAACTGGGTTCGACTAGGAACAAATATGTGGCAATGTATTGCTGTGAGTACTTGACAAGCCATGAGAAGATTACAGTGTGGGAGAACCCATTAGGCACAAGGCCCAACTGGGAGCAATTGGTCTAATTAGTTTAGGGCTGGTCCTACCCTTCCCTGCCTTGCCCTTGTGTCTATGATATCTCACAGTGGGGTTTTTCAAGTTGTTTTTTAATTATTTTTCTTGCTAATATCAATTTTATTTGATTTCTGGATAAATGAGACCTAATTGGTCTCCAAGATAAGCTTGTTAACTTATCATGGTGGTATTCAAATATGATTATTTTGTAAGCCTCAGTTTGGTTTCTTGGTTTTAATGCCATATCAACCTTCATGGCTTATTTAATACCTAAGCCATCCTTTGAAAAAACAGTAGTTGTACTATTTAATGCATAGCTGTAGAATTAAAGTAGTTCACACATTTTCCAAGGTGGTGTTCTCGTGGTGTTGTGGTTAAAGCGATGGACTGCGGGATCGTAGTAAGTGAGTTCGTTCTCCAGTCGCGCTATTATGTTCATTTTCAGACAAATACCCTTGGAAAAGGTGTGAAACCCCTTATCCTCCCAACTATGGGTTAAATAGTACCACTTCTGTTCTTCTAGGAGAATGGCTTTGGCATTAAATAACCTACAAAAAGTTGATATGCCATTAAACAATGAAACCAAACATTTTCCAAGGGTATTTGTCCAAAAGTGAATGTAATGGCATTACTGGGTATTGAACTCACTTACTTTGATTTTCCAGTTCAGCATATCATGGGAACTTCATCCTAATAATCTTAGTTTAGTTTATTACAAGGATATTGTCCCAAGGAACACAGTGAGGATGAAACTCACCACATTGGCTTGATCTGGCAAAACTCAAAAATTGTAGTGTGATTGCTTTCAAGGTTTTGTGACATAAATGCAGACAAAGAACGGTCAAAACTCAACTTGAGAAATCCTACGAGCCCACACCTTCAAATAAAATTGACTGGCAGAGGTGTGAATCAAGACTAAATGATACAACTCGTCAAGAAAAGGGTTAAAATAAGAAAGAAAGAATGAATGAATGAAGTTAAATCTCTCTCTCTCTCTCTCTCTATATATATATATATATATGGATAGATTGGTAAATAAACTGGTAGAAGAAAGAAAGAAAGAAAGAAAGAAAGAGTCCTACATGGGCAGACAGACAGAAAGAATGAATGAGTCTAAGATAGACAGATAGATAGACAGATAGATTGATATAGCTCGAGAGAGAGAGAGAGAGAGAGAGAGAGAGAGAGAGAGAGAGAGAGATGCAGAGATTAACCTATACAGTGACAAAAACATAAATATAGCTAAAACTAGAGATAGAGAGACAGAGTGGGAAAAAGATAGAAAATGACAATGACAGATATAGAAATTAGATAGAAACAGAGATAGATAGATAGATAGATAGAGTATTAGAGACAGAGACTGTGAGATAGACAGACAGATATGAAGATAGAGTTAGAGAGATAGAAAGAGAGATGATAGACATAGAGATAAATAGAAATAGATAGATAGATAGATAGATAGATAGATAGATAGATAGATATTGAGACAAAGTGATAGGCAGATATGAAAAATAGATGAAGAGAGACAGACAGAGACAGATATTATTTACCAACCCCTCCGCTCGGGCAGGATATGACACAAGGTCAATTTTTAAGCGGAGTTTTAACAGGTTTGAATTCAGAGTTTTCTTTCTCCTAGACTAGTTGCCTAACCAAGGCTGAAGAACCTAGTCTGTCCTACTATTTACCCATAGCTGGAGGGAGAATAATTGGATTCATACCTTTCCCAAGGGTATTAGTGCTATGTGAAATGCAATCAGTATCGTCCAGGATTTGAACTCGTATCGCCGTGTTCATTTCCTACGGCGATAACGACTACACCACGGGCACCTCCAAAAAAAAGAGACAGATAGAGACAAACATGAAAATAGACAAAGATAAATAAAGAATTAGAGGAACGAATTCATTGTTCCAACTAAAAGAATTTGGAAAAAAGGTAAAAGAAGAGACTGTTATTTGGATATTCTCTGTTTTGTTATAGATGATTTAAGGAACTGTTAGCCAAAGATAAATACAGAGACAGAGGCAGAGAGATATGATAAATACAGAGACAGAGGCAGAGAGATATGAAGACAGACATTGATAGATAGATAGATAGATAAAGATTGAGATTGAGGTAGAGAGAGAGATAAACAAAGAGATAGATTGGAAGATTGACAGAGATAGAGGTAGATAGAGATTTAGACAGAGATAGAGAGAGTGATAGAGATAGATAGATAGAAATAGTGATGGTGAGGAGGAAACTTTATACACTATGGGTATCGCATAACTCTGTTGTTGATATACCATTAAACAAAGATATGCCATTAAACAAAGATATGCCATTAAACAAAGAAACTAAACCATGATTCCTGTCAATATCTTTGGCTAACAGTTCCTTAAATCATCTATAACAAAACAGAGAATATCCAAATAACAGTCTCTTCTTTTACCTTTTTTCCAAATTCTTTTAGTTGGAACAATGAATTCGTTCCTCTAATTCTTTGCTTCTGGAAGATAAAAACACTGTAATTTCATTTTTTTGCAAATCTTTTTGTAGGCCCCCCACCATCAAAAAAAAAAAAAAAAAAAAAAAAAAAAAAAAAGAATCAGAATAGAAATGCTAATAATTTTCTGGTGAATAGGAACAAAAATAATTTCAATATTAGATTCAGAGTAAAAGCAAAGCGAAAAATGCCTCTGTATTTCTAGGAGCCAAATTTGATTTGCTTCCCTCTGTTTCAAAATTATAATAAATGTCCCCTAAGATCCTCAGTTGCCCTTTTAGCAACAAATATCAACAAATCCAAAACAGATTGAAACAAAAAAATATGATACTGTGGAGGAAATTTAAAACCTTTCCAAAAATTTAATTAATTTTTTCCCTATTTAACATTCCTAAAATCCAAAGAGTTCAGGAATATTATTATTATTGTTTTCAAATTCAAGCATAGTACCTGTCAAAAATGATGGGATTATTGGTATATTTATTGGCACTTCTGCCTAGCATTAGTATAGCATCTGCTCACTTTGCCTTGGATCAAAGTTATTACTCACTGGCTATCTATCTATGATCAGCATAGTATCTGTGC
This sequence comes from Sepioteuthis lessoniana, assembly GCA_963585895.1. Classification (NCBI taxonomy): domain Eukaryota; kingdom Metazoa; phylum Mollusca; class Cephalopoda; order Myopsida; family Loliginidae; genus Sepioteuthis; species Sepioteuthis lessoniana. The sequence continues at coordinate 114,524,608 of OY757908.1, read as the reverse complement.
TCTCTGCCTAGAATTCAAGTATCACTCACTGGCCTTCCAGCTAGGATATGTATAGTATCTGTGCTTTCTGCTTAGGATCAAAGTATCATTCATTGACCCTCCAATCAGCATCTGTGTGGTCTCTGTGTCCCCTATCAGAAGTATTATGTCAAAAAAAAAAAAAGAAAGAAGGCACTCATGGTATAACAGTTTTCCTCATACAAAATGCACACGATGACCCAAGTTCAAATCTTGGACAAAGCTGTTAGAATTTTAAATTACACTAATATCCTTGTGAATCCAACTGTTCTTCTCTCTGCTATGAATAAATAGTAGAGCAAACTGAGTTGATATAGCAGCTAGTCTAGGAGAAAGAAAATTCTGATATCAAACCAGTTGTTAGTAAGTAAGTAATTTGTTCAACCACCAGTTGTACTCTCCTTTAAAATCAAACTTGTCTCACATCCGACTCCTGGAGGAAGGGTTGGATAAATAGATATATTCTAAAAAAGAATATAGATATATTCACTAACCCCTCCACAGGATGTGACACAAAGTCCATTTTTCAAATTGAGTTTAACAGGTTAGAACTCAGTTTTCGTTCTCCTTGACTGGTTGCCCAACCAAGGTTAAACAGCTCAGTCCACCCTACTATTTACCTATAGCTAGACAGAGAATAATTGGATGCATATCTTTCCTGAGGGTATTAGAACCAGCTTATTGTCCCAGTGGGTAGAGTGTTCGCCAATGGTCCGGGTGACTTGGGTTCAATCCCAGGTCAAGTCATACCAAAGACCTTAAAAATGGTATTTGATACCTCCTTGCTTAACACTCAGCCATATAAAGTACGTATCAAGGGTAAAGTGGAGCAATCCAAGGAAAGGAGTAGTGCCCTCCCCTACACCTCGGTGTAGTGTTACATAGCCATATACACGAATATGGCCATGTGCGAAATGGACATATAATGTTTATTACTATAGAATATATAAAGAACATATGAATCTCAAAATTCGAAAACACGTCATGACTTCTTGTTCAGGTACGAAACCTTTTTAATAACTTTGAGTTAAAGGTTTCGACGTAAGGAGGAGAGACACAATCTTCTATGCTGTCTTATTCATTTGGCCCCCATCTAATGCGGCCCCAAGAGGGCACACGTTCGCCTCGCGTCTGCGAGCTCCAAAAGTTGATCCTTCTCGTTTGGCGTCTAAATCTCAACTCTAACTGGAACTCACTGACTTCTGTCTTGACTGAGTTATATAATAGTTCAACACCCACTCAGTCGCCTACTCGATTTTTGGAATCGCATGTTGGATCGTCATCAAGCGGAAATAACTGTCATGCATTTCACAGGTCACTCTCTTCCGGTGCATCTGTCTATGAGTGTACCATGGGAATTTTTTTTACCTCGTCCCATTTCATCAGCCAATTTCTGCCCACGCGATTTCCTCTCATAACTGCCATTAGAATGTGTCACTTCCTTTCGGTGCATCACCTTGTAATGGCATTTTTGGCCGGGTTGAAGGTCAAAATACCACAGCAGTAGCAATTGAAAAAGAGCCTTCTGGTTGCCCTCGACTGGGGTCGCCAACTTTACTTTTTTTTATTAGAACCATATGAAATGCAAACAGCCTCGTCTAGTATTTGAACTTGAGTCACCATATTCATTTCCTTCAATGGTAACTATTACACCATGAATGCCTCCTTAATATATATGATATATAGTAGGAACTCTCTTATCTCCCCAGCTATGGCTTAAATAACAACACTACTGTCCTTCTACAAGGATAGTTTTGGCATTAAATAACTCATGAAGGTTGATATCCCATTAAACAAAGCAACCAAAGTGAGCCAAAAATCTATGGAATTAGCACATTTAGTGGATAATCCCTCTGTTTTTGCCATTATCTAATAACAGATACAACAACAGACAATTTTCATTTCTCGTTATCATCAAGAACATTATCATAAAAAAAAGATCCTCCTGAAAAATCAAATATTAAACAAGGCCATACATCATCATCATCATCATGTCGTGCCGCCAGCACGGATATCCCTGACCCTCTCTCGCCACTTCTCCCTATTATTCATCGCCTGTGGCTGGTCTTCAGGGTTATATCCTGTGTTCTCACATAGCTACTGTATGTAAGTTCGAGCTGGTCATCCTGCTTTTGCTTGGCCATATGTGGGGGTCCATAGGAGTACATCACTTATGAGCTCATCCTTGCTTCTCCAGCAGTGTCCTGTGTGTCTGGTTCATCTAGCTTGTATAATTTTCATGATGGGAGGCAAGTGGCCGAATAGTTGGTGTCTTGTGGGGTGTTGCCGCCAGGACTTGTTCAATATTGCTCTCAACATTCTTGTGTAATTGCCGTCTAGTTTCTTCTCCAGCCAATTAGTTAGCGTCCATGTAGTGCATCCATATAGCAGTATCGATACAACCGCTGCCTGGAAGAAACTGCATTTAATTTTATCGGTCAGGTCTGATTTCCATATGATCGAGAGCCTATCGATAGCAGTCCATGCTTTCGTTAGTCGTGTGTCGATGTCTTTTTCGGTTGATGAGACGCTACTTCCTTGGTAGGTGAATTTGTCATACAAATAAATAAGCCAAAACAATGTGACTCCCAAAGATCAAAATACAATGAAACCAAAGTACTAAGTAAATCTGGGAGTGTAGATGATGATGATGATGATGATGATGCCCTTATGCCTGAGTTTAAGTCTACCTGTATTATGTAACCCTTCTGTAAGTTGTAAATACAGGATCTATTTTGGCAGTCTGCTATTCTTAAGTCTGTTCAAGTGGCCATTCCATCTTTGGGCAAGTATATCATATATGCCAAGGTGTTTAGATTTCTCCTGGAGGAATTTATTTAGGATATGCTGCTATCATTTGACATTTAGCATTTTGTACAAGGAATGCATCATATAGACAAGAAGTCTTTGCACATCTGCTTTGTATACTAAGTTTCTGTGTATTACAGGTGGGTTGAGAGAACTATAGCATGGTATACTGCACATTTAGTTCTTATGGAGGTTTAGGCATCTAGTCTATTGTTGTTGTTAGTGACTATAGAGTTTAGATATTTGAAGTCATTTACTTGTTAGTACCTAGCCTTCTATTTGTATGTCTTGGCCAATGTTATGAGATCCAGGATAGGGTTCATACATAACCTTGGTTTTCTTGAGGTTATGTATGCCTTTTCTTGAGGTTATGTATGCCTTTGCAGATTTCAAGAAACAGGTGATTATTTACTCTGTATCCATATTCTTTGGATGGAATCAGTGAAGGCATCAGACAAGGCCATAGAAAGAAAAATTGAGAATAATGTGGAGGCAAGAACATGGTCTTGTTTCACTCCATTTTGAACCTCAAATGGTTTCAAGAGTTTTCTTCTTAAGCTGACTTATGACTTCATTACTGTATACAAGGCAGATAAGAACTTGACCAAGTGGTCAGGACATCCTAGTTTCTATAGGATGTTCCATAGTGCTTCCCTGTTCCATAGGATATCCCATAGTGCTTTTTTGTTCAGTGTCGATGGCTTTTATGAAGTCGACGAATAGCATATACAGGGCCATATTCTGTTCAATTCATTTCTCCTGTATTTGTCACAAGAAGATCATGTCCATGGTTTCTCAGTTTGTGCAGAGCTTGGGTAAGAAATCCTCCATGAGGGTTGATAGTCTGTTGAGAAGTAAGCAGGTGAAAATGTTCCCTTGTTTGGAGAGAAACAAGATCTTGCAGTAATTGCTGCAATCTCATCTATTTATCTTTTTAAGGATGGTGACTAGTTGGGCATCCTTCCAATTTGCAGGGACTTCCAAGTTTTCCCAAATGTCTCTTAAGATGGTGTAGAATATCTCGACAAGCCCCTAATCTCCTCTTTTAATAACTTCTGGATTCAGTTTGTCTGTGCAAGAAGACTTTTTCTATCACAGAGCATAGAGATAACCTTACTCCCTTCATCCAGGTCTGGGCATGTGCACATCCAGTCGAGTTCTATGTTATTCCATTATTCACAGTTCATTGAACAGTGTGGCAAAGTGGTCCTTCCACCTGGTGAGAAGCTTATGCTTCTTTGTGATCATTGTTTTATTGTCAAAAGCTAGCAGTTGTTCTGAGTGGTTCACTCTTGGTCCCCACACAACTCTTGTGCTTTGGTAAAAATTTTGGCTGTCATTAGAGTCTGCGAGTATCTGGAGTTCAGCTTCTTTTGTCAGCCATCATTTATCTTTATGTTTTCAGCATCTCTCTCAGACAAGTTGACAGCATTTTTTATAACTGGTTTAAGCAGACTCTGTGTTCTTGCTGAGCATATTATTCCTGGCTAGGTTTCTGTTGTAAATAAGCTCTTCCACCTCCATGTTCTTTCTATTAAACCACTCTTTGTGCTTCTTTATTGCAGTACTGAGTTTCTTTTAGGATACCTTGATGAGCAATCGGGTTTTTTGCCAAAACAATACTGGACTGATTATCACAACGAATAGTTGATAGATTCTTAAGCGACTTAAGTTCCATCATAGTTCTCAATAGTGCTCTAAGATACAAGGCTTTTTGGCTTGCTAATGTTATCGCTATAAATTCCACTTCACATGTTGACAAACCGACTAAATTTTGCCTTTTAGATTTCCATGAAATCATTGGGTTATTTTCTGCCAATCTAAAACAAAACTTATGCTTTTTCTGTCTTCTAAATTCACCCCAATCGAAGCCACAAAACCATTCTTATTTCTTGAATATTTGTGACACATTGATTGTGCCTTTTAAATAACGTAAGACGTGTTTTGCCTTTGATAAATGGAAATAATTTGGTTTTGCTTGGTCTTCAGACAACCAAGTAACTGTATAAAAATATCTGGTCTTGTTGCAACTATTATATATATTAGACTGCAGACTAGGTTCTTCAGCCTTGGCGAGACAACTAGTCTAGGAGAAGGAAAACTCCGAATTCAAACCTATTTAAAAATTGACCTTGTATCATATCCTGCCCGAGTGGAGGGGTTGGTAAATATGTATATTACACTGCCAATAATTTCACGATAAGGTTTGCTATCTATTAAATCGACTTTGTCACTTGTTTTTATTAAATCTATTTCACATGGAGTTGAATGTGGTTTGCAATCTGCTATGCCAAACTTTGAAAATATCTTCTCAATATATCTAGATTGATTCATTTTAATACTATTATTTTAACCAGCTCATTGGCCTAGTGGGTAGAGAGTTCGCCAATGACCTGGGAGACCAGGGTTCAATCTCAGGTTGAGTCGTACCAAAGACTCAAAAAAATGGTACTTGATGCCACCTTGCTTAACACTCAGCATTATAAGGTATGTATCAAGGGTAAAGTGAAGCAATCTCGGGAAAGGAGTAGCGCCCTCTCCTACACCTTGGTGTAGTAGCTACTGAAAAGGGAGCCTTTGGGTCGCGCTCGACTACAGTTGCCAACTTATGGCTTCAGAAAATGCATTTTTATCGCAAAAATCATTTCTAATGCATTTTTATAGTAAAAATCATTCCTGATGCATTTTCATAGTAAAAATCATTTCTAATGCATTTTTATAGACAAAATCATTTCTCATGCATTTTTATGGTAAAATCATTTCTAATGCATTTTTATTGTAAAAATCATTTCTAATGCATTTTTAATATAAAAATCATTTCTAATGCATTTTCATGGTAAAAATCATTTCTCTTGCATTTTTAATATAAAAATCATTTCTAATGCATTTTCATTATAAAAATCATTTCTCATGCATTTTTATGGTAAAAATCATTTCTCATGCATTTTTATGGTAAAAATCATTTCTCATGCATTTTTATGGTAAAAATCATTTCTAATGCATTTTTATAACAAAAATCATTTTCAAGTCCTTTTTCTAGTTTTTTCCTGCCATAATCCTTGACTATACATATCTGAGATACTCCAAAACTGTCGCCTATTTATTTCTATGAAAACTACAACAAATATAGGAAGCACAATAATGCTGTGGGATAGTGCAAGTTTTCAGCAAGAAAACATGATTTTCTATATAGTTATCAGCATTGATTATACATACCTGAAATACTTCAAAAAGTACTGCCTCTTACTTACTTCCATGAAATCTACAACAAAGTCAAGAAGCTCAATAACATTGTGGGATAGAGTAAGTTTTCAGCAACAAAATATCATTTTTCCACAGAGTTATCCTTGCTATTGGCTATGCAATTTTTGCCAGCGATAAACAAGTGCCTGCATGCCACTCTAATGAAAATCTCCACCTGGAGATGATTCATTTTTTTCACTGCAGCAATGAAAACAACATTGTCAGGAAAATGTCAACCATGTATTTCAACATGCACCAGCCCAATTCGAACATCAATCAATTCAACCGAGCACTCTGGGGTCACCATTCGTTTCATAGGTTGGCAGCCATCATTTGTCAGCTTGCGCATCACCATTGCTACTGTTAAAAAGCATTGGCCACCATCTAAATGTATTCACATACGTTGCTTGGTCTCTGAAAACTTGGAGAAATATTTGTGGATGCAATTTTGTATATATGGAGGAATTCGATCTGCTTTTAGGTCAAATGCCATCCTACCTCACTGTTATTCAGCTGTTATCTGTAACAAGACAAAATTTATTATGGATTAGTGATATGTAGGTTCAACATCTATTGCCATACCACCAACATCTACCCCTAAACTTTTGGAACAACATAATGAAATAGAGAACAGCATGCAAATTCTTGTTTATAATAGCAATATTTTGTACTGCTATTAAAAGCAATTCTGTTTCTCTCTTGAGGTTTTCTCTTCTTAGCCATGCTCAGGTTATCTTGAATGCAATTTTCCTAGTTTGCTGCTTGAAATATCCATGCAGTTGTTTTAATTCCCATTTTTGTTTTCTAGATTTGGTCCTTTTATCGTTTGTCTTTAAGTTATTTCTGATGATATAGTTACAACTGGCTACTGTTTTTTGTTTTTCTTTGCCTTTTTTTGTAATTTCCTTGTGTCCCTGAATTGTTGCATCAGTGTAATCCAAATATCCTAGCAGATCCTCTTCCTCCTTCTTTTCTTGATGCATAGAGTCTGTCTATGTCATCTCTTCGGCGTAAGAATTTTTGCATTGTCATCAACTTCCGCGTGTTTTTTGGTCCCTCTGTCTATTTCTCCCTTGCCCATTTTAGGAAGAGTACAGAGTATCTTACAAGGGGGACTCCCTAGATATTTATTCCTTTGATGAGATTTCTGTAGCAGAGTTCAATTTTGAGAAGTTTTCTTGTTCTTCTGAGATACTGTTTTCTTACTTTTTCTTTCCTGTCTGTTTCTTTGATGGTGTCTGCTTTTAATATTCTAAGGAACTTGTAATTTTCCTTTTCTTCAAGTGTTCAGATGCTTTCCTGATTTGGATGTTCTGTTCTTTTCATTGGTTCTCTTTACCCGTTTTTTCATTATCAATATGGCACATTTTTCGATCCTAAATTCCATTACTACATCTTTGCTGTGGATTTTAATAGTTTCTGTAAGGGTTTCTAGTTCTTTTTCTTTTTATTTTTCACAAATATCTTGATATCATTTATTTACATGAAATGTTCTATCACCGGAGAAAATGCATTGCCACTTGTGATGACTATGTCGAAAAGTAATGTTTTCTATCTGAAAAATTGCTCTTTATTTGTTGAAATAAATAAGTTAGTAAAGTTGGTGACCTTAGACAAGGGTGACCTAGGGGTTCTCTGTTCAATAGCTATGACACTGAGGTGTAGGGGAGGGTGCTACTCCATTCCCTGGATTGCTTCACTTTACTCTTGATCTTTACCTTATAATGCTTAGTGTTAAGCAAGGCGGTATCAAGTACCATTTTTTAAGTTTTTGGTATGACTCGACCTGGGCTTGAACCCGGTCTCCTGGACCATTGGTGAACACTCGACTCATAAGGCCAATGGCCCGGTTGAAATAAATAGAACGCTTTAATTTTGAAAAGTCCCTCATAAAAATAAGTTAGAACCACAAAGAGTAATAATTTCAGAAACTATTTTAATACTTAAAGCAGTTGGTTGGTTGGTTGGTTGGTTGGTTGGTTGGATTTTATGGCATATCAACCTTTGTAGGTCATTTAACGCCAAATTCTGTCTATATATACATACATATTCAACCAAAGATTTCAAAACGAATATTAAGGTAGGTAAAATTTTCAATCAGCAGGATTTCATTTGTTTGCACAAGATTAACCAGTTTTAAGTTGTCATAATTTTTGGTACAACTCTGTCTCTCTCAAGAAGGACAGAATGTCATCTATTTTGACGTTCTCAAACAGATCAGTTAAGTTATTTACTTTGAAAAATCGCTTTCTGATAACAGCGAAAGTTCTGCATTCTATAAGAATGTGTTTAACTGTGCAAGTTGTCTGGCAGGTTGAACACTGTGGTTGTGGTTCCTGTTTCAAAATGAAAGCAGTACTGAATAATTCGAGTTCAATTGACTGGAATATTGAGGGAGAGAGAACAGATGGTGTTTATTATGATGATGATACTTGCAATATCATAATCATCATCATCATCTTTGTAATAAAAATAATTTGAACATCTATTTTTGTGTCAGCCAAGACAAAACAATGGCCCCCAAAGGTGGATAGACAGATTCTCTTTATAATGCAATTGGCAGAGTCCAACAAAGAACCCAAACAGAGCCAAAAAGGTTTTTGTGATTCTTCATTTAAGATAGTTGTTGCTGGGTTTCGTGAATCAGTGGTACTGCCACAATTATGGCTGAGGTCAGTCAGTATTACTTCTTTATTGATATTAACAAAAATAGTTTCCTATAATTTATTAATTATTTATATTGATTAATTATTTATATTGATTAATTATTTATTCCTAGTTTAGCAACAAGGCAAATTGTGGTCTGTCCTGTAACATTAAGAAGAAAGGAAACTACAGGAATGTGGATGAGAATATTGATGAGTTTCAACAGCTTTAATGACAACCAGAAATATTGCCCTTGTACTATGAGTCGTACAAATAGAAGAAGAAAAACAGTTGCGAACTTAGAGCAGGAATTAAGCATTTAACTTGAAGTTTCAAGGGGGTGTCCTCGTGGTGTAATGGTTAAAGCGATGGACTGCGGAATCGTAGTATGCGAGTTCGTACTCCAGTCGCGCTATAGCGTTCACTTTCGGGCAAATACCCTTGGGAAAGGTATGAACCCCCTTATCCTCTCAGCTATGGGTTAAATAGTACCACTACTGTTCTTCTAGGAGAATGGCTTTGGCATTAAATAACCTAAAAAGAGTTGATATGCCATTAAACAAAAAAAAAAAAAAAATTGAAGTTTCGAGGTCCAGTTGGTCTAGGAGGAATGAATAGATGACAAAGGACTAGTCTCCAAAAGGAACAATGGCCTATGGTTGAATGACGCTCTCCTTGTGTTGAATGTTAAGTCTGTTCTGCCTGGTGAATCAGTGAAGAAGAGAGTTATTCTGTCCTGCTCGAAAAATATGTGAGGAAGAAGCTGAGAGAGAATTTGTGTAGCCTTTTATACTACCTGGGAAAGTCATCCGAGTAGAATGGCTAAAATCATCCTCATTGGACGAAAATATAAAAACCAAAACCTCAATGGCCAAAATAATTCCTGCACTAAATAATTTGAAATCCATTCTTTCTGCTACACTAGAATCCTCATAATGTTTGTATATACTGTGTCACCTATAAATAAGTAAAGGCCGATAAATTCTTTATGAAAAGTTGGTTTTCTACAAAACCAAAGATACCAGGGTTTTATTATTTCTAGTGGAATATTATTCATTCAAAATGAATATTATTAAGTATTACAGTATCGCCCTGAATTATGTACACCTCTAACAATTTTTATAAAACATTAATTTTCTAGCAAAACAAAGATAACAGTATTTTATTATTTTAAGTGGAACATTATACAATCAAAATAGATATTACTAAGTATTACAGAATAGCCCAGAATTATGTACACCCCCTAACAATTTTTATAAAACATTAATTTTTTTATAAAGCAAAGATAGCAGGATTTTATTATTTTAAGAGGAATATTATACAATCAAAATTGATATTTGTTTTATTACAAAACTCCAATATCCATATTTACCAACCACTCCACTCAGGCAGGATATGACACAAGGCCAATTTTTAAGCGGAGTTTCACAGGTTTGAATTCAGAGTTTTCTTTATAATAGTAGAGCAGACTAGGTTCTTCAGCCTTGGTGAGGCAACTAGTCTAAGAGAAGGAAAACTCTGAATTCAAACCTTTTAAACTCTGCTTAAAAAAATTGACCTTGTGTCATATCGTGCCTGAGCAGAGTGGTTGGTAAATATGGTTATGAAGAGGGGGAAGAACATCTTTACAGATAGATGTCAGAATGAGTTTAGGGTGAAAGACCACACATACATTGGATGAAATTTCACTGATTGATTTTAATGGCATCTCAACCTGTTTAGGGTTATTTCATGCAAAGAGGTTAGGGAATTGCATTCATTGTATTTTCAAATTTAAATTTTCTATGTAACTGTTTCTTTGTTTTTTTTTTTTTTTTTTTTTTGTTTTTGCACATAATCCCATCATATATTTTAAACAGATTTATTTGACCTATAAATGGGACCCTAATAAGCACTGCCACTCCAGGCCAGTGTGGAACTGGGACTAATGTCAAGGAAGGGCAACTCCACACTTTCCAAATCTCCATAACAGGAAGCCTCACCATCAGATGCAGTTTAATGGCATGTCCAGGACACTCTTTTTTGGGAGGAGGGGTTTTACCCTTCTGTAGGGGATACAGTTAACTGGGTTAAATTTCGCTTTCAGTAAGAAAAATATTGGGATGTTATTTTTTGTTACAAAAGCTTTGCTATTGTTTATCTAACAATCAAAATTTGACAAATTTTTTACTGAAAATTCAAATTTGATTAATTTTTTTCTGAGAATTAAAATTTAACTAATTTTTTTAATAGATAATTATTAATTTGTTTTTTTTACAGATTATCAAAACTAAACTAATTTTTTCTGATAATAAGAATTTGATTGATTTTTTTCTGATAATTAAAATTCAACTAGTTTTTTCCAATAATTAAAATCTAAGTAATTTTTTTACTGATAATTAAAATTTGATTAACTTTTTTCAGATAATAGAAATTTGATAAATTTTTTTCTGAGAATTATTATTTAACTATTTTTTAATCAAAATTTTACTAACTTTTTATTACAAGTAATTAAGACTAAACTATTTTTTTTTTTTGAGAATCAAACTTTGGTTGATTTTTTTCTTAAAACTTAAACTATTTTTTTTTACTGAAAATTAAAATTTTACTAATTTTCTTTTACTAATAATTACTTGGCTGAGTCAAAAGTTGTGTTATATTTTGATGGCATGAGTCAAAATTTGGCATCTTTAGATGCTTCTGCCAAAGCTTGTGAAAATGATGAACCACCTTGAGTCTTCATTTTACTGAATGTAATATTAAAATATAGCTATGGAACAAGACATTTTTTTCAAAATTTAGAATATTATATTAATTGCATTAAATATGGAAGATGTTCAGAGACTTAGAGAATAAACTTGAAAAATATATCAACAAAGATGGCGGTCATGTGTAAGTATGATAATCAAAGAAGACACAAGTATAAAATTTCAAGAGTTTAACATTCATAGAGAATTTGCTGAATGATTTTATCAGTTGTAGAAATTAAGTTATTAAATTTTAAAACTACTGTAGGCCATAATAAACATACTTTGTATATATATATATATATATATATAATAGAGTCAGTTAAAAGTTTTGTAATATTTTTCCCAATTCATCTGCTCAGGATACATTTTACTGAGGTCATGAAGGTCATAAAGATGACGAGCCACACTGGATTATCAGATGTCATATTTGCCTGATAATCTCCGAGTGCAACTTGCCAGGTTTTCCTCTAGGGCTAAAAACAGGCCTACCTGACCTTGCCTATTGATGTTTCGCAATATTTTGATAAAATTCTTTTCTTTCTTTCTTTGGTTTTTTATGGCATATCAACCTTCGTGGGTTATTTCATGCCAAAGCCATCCTTCTAGAAAAACAGCAGTGATGCTATTTAAACCTATTGCTGGGAGGATAAAGGGGTTCATACCTTTTCCAAGGGTATTTGTCCAAAAGTGAACATAATAGCGCGACTGGTGTTTGAACTCGCTTACGATTATCTCGCAGTCCAGTGCTTTGACCATTACACCACGAGGACATCCCCCCACTCTGATAAAATTCAGCAACTGCACATGCTTTTGCAGAGATTGGGAAGGTGATTTGAAATTTGAAATGGACCAAAAAAGGAAATACGCCTTTGAGAAGTAACAAAATTCATGTCTGGATTATCAAAAGACATTTTTTTTGAGTTCGCCCTGGACTTAATGGATGTCTTCCTCCTGGAAATACCCAGACAACAGACCTGAATCGGTCCCTGCTAATGGATATATTTTTAGGGTTTAGATCAAGGCGTGATATTTCTATGAATAATGTCCAGTTAGTTAAGGGGATTAATGTTTAAGAAAAAAAAGAAGAAAAATCGGTGTTTATAGAGACTGGATAAGTCAGTCAGTACACACACACGATCTATAAACTTAATTGCTGAGACCCCACTTGGTGACTAAGTTTGGGGAATAGTAAAGTGTTTTACTTACGTATGTCAAATGTGCCCAGATGTGTGGGAAGTTCGGCGGGTAATTAAATGCGTTGATTTGCTCAAATAGGACCCTTACGGTCCACTTACGCCACTCCCTAAGTGATGACATCAAAGGGAAACAATACTTAAGAATTCAACGTAAAATATTTTTATTAACTTAGGATAAAAAGTTTGAAATAAAACAATTTTTTAAACGATGAATTATTTCACAGTCATATTCGACCATTAGTTTTGCAAAAATATTTTTGAGTGTGTTTGAGTGGAATAGAAAAATAATATATATATGTGTGTGCGTATATGTGTGTTGATAATGTACATTGCTATTTTTATAAATAAAGAGTGCTCAATATCATTGATAGAGCATACAAATTTAAGTTTGAATAGTGTAGACAGAAGAGTCTATAATGCTTGACAACTGTCCTTTGCGTTCACCCGGCCAAGTCTGATAAAAACATAGGTAAGATACTGGCAGTCGTCAAACACCATTGACTCTGCGTCTACGCCATTGTTATATATAGTCATTCACAGACAGATGTGTTTCGTTCTATCTGAACTCATCAGTGTGGCTAGACATATTAGCTTCCCTTAGCTGGGATGGAAACCCGGTTGACTCGAACGCCAATCCAAATCCTCTAACTCTCAGCCACGAGGAGCCAGTAGCAGTGCAGTAAATTTTAAACAGTTATGAATCACAATTACTATTGTTTACATACATCCGCTTAACAGCTATCAAGACCTCAATTCATATATGAAAAGACTTGCAACAAATGCTAATGGTAATATATATAATGGTATATAATATATATATATATATATATATATATATATATATATATATGAAAATTTTTTGGTTGTTTTTTTGTTTTATTTTACGCCATACCAACACTTTTTGGTGTCATTTAACGCCAAATTAAATCATTTTGATGAAAGTTTGAACAATTAAGTTCATTATAAGTACAGATTTTTGCTTACATAGAGTTAAATAGCAAAACAGTTCTATTTCAAGCAATTCATTTTAGCATAAGTAAACAGTTTAGTTCTATTTGACCCATTGATAGGACCCTATCAGGTGCTATCACTCTGGGCCTGAGTGGACCTGGGAGCAATGGCAATGAAAGGGTACTCCGTATTCTCAAAACTCCAGCATTACTCGAACTAAACCCTCAGATTGTTTAGAGTCATATCTAGGACACTCGTGGGGGGTGTTAACCCTCAGCAGAGAAGCAGTTGGTGTACTCTACAGCCCCAGCCCTGTGGGCAAGAAGTTCTTTTGGTACATACAGAATCTAAATATTGCTTCAAAAATGCAATCTGGATGAGAGAACACTTTAGAAGAACGATATGCAATAAAATTCTGCTTTAAACTTTAAAAAAAGGATGCCACAGAAACGTATGGAACGCTTCAGACTGCTTTTCGACCATCTTGCATGAATCGAGCATCAGTGTTTGAGTGGCATAAGAAATTCAAGGGAGGCAGGGAGTCTGTGAGGGATGATGAGAGGTGTGGGAGGAGTAAGGAAGTCAATACACCACAGTTGATTGGCCAAAGGGTTAGGGTTACTATGTTGAGGTTTTAAGGGAGTTCAGGAAGAGATTCCGTCGGAAGAGGCCAGCACTCTTCAAATCGGGTCAGTGGCATTTCCACCAGGACAATGCACCAGTCCACAACTCCATCCTTGTCACAGACTATTTGATCAAGATAGGCATCAAGACAGTTCCTCAGCTTCCCAATTGTCCAGACCTTGGTCCCTGTGACTTTTGGTTATTCCCTAAGCTCAGAGGCTGCCGTTATGAGAGAATTGAGGAGATGAAAGAGGCTGTGACGAAGGTTATTGTCACGCTCACACAAGGAGGACTTCCATAGGGCCTTCCAGTTGTTGGAACGGTACAAGTGCATTGCAACCGGGGAAGATTACTTGGAAGGGGACTAGAGTTTCATGTGTGTACTATCAATGAAAGTGCCCATACGAAAAAAGTCTGGAAATTTATTTAATGATCCTCGTATATATATAATCAATGGAGAATGGTGACTTAGAATCCAGGGAATTCAGTCCAATTATATATATATATATATATATATATATATATATATATATATATATATATATATATACCAGTGGTGAAAGGTGACTAAGAAACCAGAGAATGCAGTCCAATTATGCTAGATACTCGCCAAAAGAGAGAGGAAAAAGGGAACCATAGCCAGTGCCCCGGGAAAATTATTTGCCCCCCCCTTCATTTGTGAATGGAATAGGAGTTAATTTTGACGTGAGAAAATACACTTCTATCAATAGACTCCTCTTCCGACTTGATACCCCTCTCTATTGGACTTGATGTACCCCCCACCGCCATTAATAATACCCGGTTGACAGTGATGACTGCCATTAGTTACAAGAAAAAATGAGAAAATCTACGAATTATGAGTAATCAAAATTTATTTGTAAATCAGTTCAATTCTTCGTTTCTTTTCGGCAAATCTATCGATCACTTTGTTGTAAAATTTATCAAAACCCCACCTTTATCTTCTTCGAAAGGTCTTTGTCCATGGAAATGAAAACCAAATTATTTAATCGTTCTTCACTTTGGCAACACCTCATAATTATTTATACGCTTAAGTAACGAAGATGATTTATCACAGAAAGCAATGTAGTAGGTGTGTTCAGAATCAGAGTTAGTAATTTGGTTACTTTTGCCAGATATTTGGTTTAGTTCTAGTTCCTTGACGTTTAGTTTTCAAAATAGACTGATTTCAGCTCGCATTTTAATCCATCCAAATCCTATATATTTACATCCTATATATTTAACATCCTATATATTTACATCCTATATATTTACATCCTATATATTTACATCCTATATATTTAACATCCTATATATTTACATCCTATATATTTAACATCCTATATATTTAACATCCTATATATTTACATCCTATATATTTAACATCCTATATATTTACATCCTATATATTTAACATCCTATATATTTACATCCTATATATTTAACATCCTATATATTTAACATCCTATATATTTACATCCTATATATTTAACATCCTATATATTTACATCCTATATATTTAACATCCTATATATTTACATCCTATATATTTAACATCCTATATATTTAACATCCTATATATTTAACATCCTATATATTTACATCCTATACATTTAACATCCTATATATTTACATCCTATATATTTAACATCCTATATATTTAACATCCTATATATTTAACATCCTATATATTTACATCCTATATATTTACATCCTATATATTTAACATCCTATATATTTACATCCTATATATTTAACATCCTATATATTTACATCCTATATATTTAACATCCTATATATTTAACATCCTATATATTTACATCCTATATATTTAACATCCTATATATTTAACATCCTATATATTTAACATCCTATATATTTACATCCTATATATTTAACATCCTATATATTTACATCCTATATATTTAACATCCTATATATTTAACATCCTATATATTTACATCCTATATATTTACATCCTATATATTTAACATCCTATATATTTAACATCCTATATATTTACATCCTATATATTTAACATCCTATATATTTACATCCTATATATTTAACATCCTATATATTTAACATCCTATATATTTACATCCTATATATTTAACATCCTATATATTTAACATCCTATATATTTACATCCTATATATTTAACATCCTATATATTTACATCCTATATATTTAACATCCTATATATTTAACATCCTATATATTTACATCCTATATATTTAACATCCTATATATTTAACATCCTATATATTTACATCCTATATATTTAACATCCTATATATTTAACATCCTATATATTTAACATCCTATATATTTAACATCCTATATATTTACATCCTATATATTTAACATCCTATATATTTACATCCTATATATTTAACATCCTATATATTTACATCCTATATATTTAACATCCTATATATTTAACATCCTATATATTTACATCGAAAATTGAAAACACTTCTATCGGACTTTTTTTTTTTTTTTGTAAGCGTGAAAAAGCTTTAGATTTAACAATTCAAAAAATTTAAACTTTCCTATTGTTTTAAATCTTTTGCACAGTGTGTGGTAAGAACCAAATAATACAAATTTTTCGTCTAACTCTGTCCGACTATAAAACCTGTGATTTCAACCAGACGAGGCAATAAATCATCATCAATTCAGTCATGCGTATCTGTTAGCTTAATACGGCTGGAAAGCAAGAAAAAGAATTTCTGCTTTTACAGTGACTTTCTCTCTGTGGCCGCCACTTTAGTTTTCTCTTTCTCTTTCTCTTTCTCATGCACCCAGCTTGAAGGGAATAATAAAACTGGGACGACTAAAACCTAGTTCTTTCTATGACTACAACGCAAGCAAGATTATTTTTGATTTTCTGTGTTTGTCTCTCTTTCATCCACACACTTTTTAATGTTCTGTGTCTTGTGCTCCCTACTCAAATGCAATAAGGAGGCTACTAAATTTACTGTTTTTACGTGTGTCTTTTCTCTCTAAACCAATAAATGTTTTATCTACTTACACTCCCTAAATAAAATCGTTTGTAGGAATTATGCTAAGAAAAAAATATACAAGTACAAAGAGGATAGTGAAAATTATCAATGATTAATTCTATGATACACAAAACTTTTTATTCCAGAAAAAATGCAAGACATGTGGTGCATGCGTTGCATACAGGGACCCTTTGCCCCTTATATATATATATATATATACACAAAGGTCGTTCAAAAAATTCTAAGCTTCACTCAGAAAGAAAATCAAAACCGAACATTTTTATTGTGGAAACAAACTACCATTTTTTATAAAACTAGAAAAATCTCAATTAGTTTTCTAGTTTTATAGGAATTGATGTTTTTTTTTTTTTTGTTTTTTTTTTTGTTTCTTTAGCCTTATAAGAAGTTGTAGTGTATTGCTATATCAAAAATGTTCAGCTTTGATCTTCTCTCTGGGTGAGGCATACAACTTTTTGAACAATCCTCGTGTGTGTGTGCGTGAGAGAGAGTGGGAGTATATATATATATATACACACACACATATATCTGAGGCAAAGGCACTGCATGCCTTGCATTTTTTCCTGAATAAATAATTTTGTATAATATAAAATTGATGTGTGCGTGCGTGTATATATATATATATATATATATATATATATGTGTGTGTGTGTGTGTGTGTGTGAGTACAACATTATATTTACAATTGTATAAAAATGCGGAAGTAAGGGAGGGTAAAAGTCACGACTTAGTGTTTCACTGCTACGATCGTCAGATAAACTGGTAAGGATTGTAGCCGTAAAACTCTGTGAAGTTAGTTGTCACCCTGCCTTGCTTTAACATCTTTTTAAATATTTGTTAATATATTTTTATATCACTCTATATTTTTGCGTATTGAACACCGCAAAGATTTTACAAATAAGCGGCGTTTTTAATCTTAGATTCTAACCATATATGTATTTACGCAACCCCTCCACACAAAATCAATTTTTTAGCGGAGTTTCATCATCATCAAGGATCTCCCTAGCCCTCTCTCGCCACCCGTCCCTATCGTCTATCGCTCCCGGTAAGTCTTCAAGGCTACATCCTGTGTCGCCACAGAGCTGTTGTATATAGGTTTGTAGAGAAGAGGAAAATCTCGTATTTTATTTTGGCGCGCAATTTAATTCAACACTGAATTTCACCAATCAGGATGACATATCCTATTCAGCCCGGACCTTCATTTCCGGCTAGAAAAACGGGTGAGCGGCCAAAAACACTCTCTTCAGCTACAGACGGCGACCAGAACAGACGTGCCTCTGGTCGTTCCTGCTTAGCGATGCTTTTTAGCTAAACAAGCCACCCAGTGGGGACATCTCACTGTGGCTTTAACACTAGCAGCAGCAACATGGACACTCAACGAGGGAACCATTATATTTATGGATTCTTTACGAGGAATCCCAGTTGAACATAAATTAGAAACATGCAGCATGCCTTCCACAGGCACCACTTCATGTCACCCCAAAAAATTGACTATGTCGATCCAAGCGTCACTCCACTCTAGACACAAAACTTTCCCCTTTTCGAGCCGAGAAGAAATTCTTTCAGCTTCTTCTCAAATATGTACTTTTAGTTGAAGTCTACGGAAGATTATCATCGTATTTGTCCTCCAGACTCAACTTTCTTCAGACAGGAAAAAGTAAATCAAACCTTCAAGAACCTACAGAAGCTCATTGTTAAAACAAATTCAAACCCAAAAGTGGGGAAAAGAGGCTTAGAGTTTAAGCGGCTAATAGGCCTTAAGTCAAAGCTACTAGCTTAGAGCTAAACTGCCTAAAGAGCCCTAAAGCAAAAGACAAAGAGAAGAGAATAAAATAAGATAAGAGGCCCCACTTCCTAGGCTGCTCTCAGGGGCGGGGCTATAACGGTACAACTTCAAAATAAACCAATCACATTCGAGTCCAGTTTACGAAATCCAGCAACGTATCCCTTTATCATAGAATACACTGACAGTATTCCCCCCCCCCAGAGAAGTAAAAACTTCGCAAAAAAAAAAAAAAAAGAAAGAGGTGTCTTTGGTATAACACTAAAATGCATCTGGAGGTTGAGGGTGTGTGGAATACTCCGTCGTTGCAATTATTCCCAAGTGCACCCTGACTTAGAGTGTTAGGAGTACCATAGATCGATCAAATAGACTTGTTTGCAAATTGTTTGTATCAAATAGGTATACTTGCTACTTGATGCGCAAATCTCCGAAGAAAGTAAACAAAAATTATAAAGACTTACAATGTACGCAACTCCCTAACCTCGCGACAAAAAATAATAATAATATCGTTAAAATCAATAAATCAACGAACGTTTCCAAACAACCAGAACTATTCAAATATTGTACTATGAACAAGCAGTATATGGAAGGGGTACAAAATAACAAAAAGCTTACTTGATAAGGATAGGTAAAATATAGCAATGTGACTTTAGTCTCTGGCTGGGTCAGAAACAACGTTATAGTGACATCAATTATAGTACCTTTAATTAATTATAGTGACATTAATTAATTATAATGACATTAATTTTCTTGACACATGCCACTCTCTGGGTCTACGTAGGTGACAAGCATAGCAAAATAACTAGTGACTATACAAACTGCAGGTTTTATTTCAGAGTTCTCATCAAAACACCGTCCAGTTGGTTTGGGCTGTAGATTACGCCGATTACACCTTTGCAGACGGGTAAGACCTCATCCCTTTAACGAGGGTCTTGTTATGACTCTAAATTACATCTGATAGTGAGGTTCCAGTCCTGGACCACAGGATTGTGGAGTATCTCTTTATTTCCATTACTCTCAAGTTCACTCTGTCTCCGAGTGGTAGTACCCATTAGGGTCTCATCTATAGGTCAAATAGAAATATTTAATCCTTTACAATACTTGAAATTATTTAACTGTATGCAAACAAATAATTGATATTAAATAGAATTATTAGTATTAGACAGCAATACTTGAAAGAATTTAATAAATAGAATTATTAGTGATAAATAACAATACTTGAAACTATTTAACAGTGTGCAAACAGATGATTAATATTGGATAGAATTATTGGTGTTATATAGAAATATTTGAAGCCATTTAACTGTATGAAAACAAAGGATTAATATTAAATGGAATTATTAGTCTTGGATAGCGATGCTTGAAACCATTTAAATGTGACTCGCAAAGTGACTTTGGCCCTTACTAGGCTTGATGGACGGTTGAAGAGGCCTGATCTGATCAATTGGATGGTCATGTTAAGCCCTAGCACCTGTATAATCGTCCTGTCCATATTTTTCAAATTGCTCTTGTGGCAAACAAGTACCCGATCCTTATTTTATCTTAAAAGGCAGTAGTTGTGGTTCAGTTGTTGAGATAGAAATATTTGACACTATTTTAATTGTGTGCAAACAAATGATTAATATTAAATGGTATTATTAGTGTTAGATAGCAATACTTTAGACCATTTTAATTGTGTGCAAACAAATGATTAATATTAAATGGTATTAATGTTAGCAATACTTGAGACCATTTTAATTGTATGCAAACAAATGATTAATATTAAATGGTATTATTAGTGTTAGATAGCAATACCTGAGACCATTTTAATTGTGTGCAAACAAATGATTAATATTAAATGGTATTAATGTTAGCAATACTTGAGACCATTTTAATTGTATGCAAACAAATGATTAATATTAAATGGTATTATTAGTGTTAGATAGCAATACTTGAGACCATTTTAATTGTGTGCAAACAAATGATTAATATTAAATGGTATTATTAGTGTTAGCAATACTTGAGACCATTTTAATTGTGTGCAAACAAATGATTAATATTAAATGGTATTATTAGTGTCAGATAGCAATACTTGAGACCATTTTAATTGTGTGCAAACAAATGATTAATATTAAATGGTATTATTAGTGTTAGCAATTCTTGAAACCGTATACTGGGTATGACACAAAATTGCATCTGATGGTGAGGCTCCAAACCTAGAGTTTGTACCCCTTCATTACCATTAATCTCAGATATTAGTTTTTTTGAAACCATACATGCAAATTGTTTGTATTTGATAGGAATACTTGGTTTGGTTTGGTTTGGTTTCTTGTAAGTTATTTAATGCCAAGGCAATTCTCCTAGAAGAACAGTTGTGGTAATATTTAACCCATAGCTGGGAGGATATTGAGGCTCATACCTGTTCCAAGGGTATTTGTCCTAAAGTGAAAGTCGTAGCGTGACTGGAGTTCGAACTCGCTTACTACGATTCTGCCTTCCATCGCTTTAACCATTACACCACGAGGACACCTAGGAATACTTGATAAATAGAATTATTAATGTTACATAACAATACACGAAACCATTTAACTATGAGCAAACAAATGATTAATATTAAATAATATTATTAATATCAGATAGCAATACTTGAAACCATTTAATAAATTGAATTATTAATGATAAATAGTAATAACTGAAAACATTTAATTGTGTGCAAACAAATAATTGAGAAAAAATCGTATTATTGGTGTTGGATAACAATACTTGAAATCATTTAACTGTGTGCAAACAAATGAGCTCAGGCTCTGTTTGAAGTAATGTTACCAACAAACGTGTGTGTGTGTGAACAGGATTGGGCATTAAATAACCCACAGAGGTTAATATGCCATGAAACGCGACGAAACGAAACCATCAATGGATAACTATAAGTCAGCAGAAGTTTGATTTGGGATATTCCTTGTCCAGTTTTAATTTTGGACTTAACTTCTAGGAGAGTTGCCTTCACCACGGCTTTGTCATTTGACTGGAGCCCCTTCTACCCCGCCATATATATATATATATATATATATATATATATATATATATATATATTAGTAAGTAATATATCCAATTTATCCGGAGTTGGAAACAATTCCAAGCAGGATAATTTGAATATTCAAATATAGAATATTAGAATTAAATATTCCCGGTCAAGAACTTAATGTAAATAAAATCTACAGAACAAATCATTTTTTTCCAAAATAAAAAACGAACAATCCGCCACATTATGATCATAAATTTATTTCCATCATGTTAAAAAGCATTGATATTAATCAATGCTCTAAAAATTAACAGGACTTCTTCAGATCAACAGAAACAAAAAAAAAAAAATGGATGAAAGTCGCTCTTTCCTAATTCACAACCAGACTAGACATAAACACACACAAAAAAGTTATTTCGCCTACATAAACCAAACCTAGTTGCCTTATATATCAATTTATTTTGGCATGTATAGAACAGCGTCCATTTTCCTCGCACTTCAAATTTAACAGAAGAAAATCTACAGTTGCAAAAGTACATATGTCTTACTATCAAATGTATAATATAAAAAATTATATATATATATATATATATACTGATATATTTCCATGCTGATAGTCCGTAAGAGAATATCGCTTATGAGTTCGTCCTTACTTCTACCAGCAGTGCCCAGGATGTCATGTCTGTTGTAATTGGGTGCTTTATGAGATGGGAGGTTAGTGACCATACAGCGGCTTTTTTGTTGGGTGTTGCTTCCAGGATTTTTCTCAAAACGGAGCAACTGAAAGATTACTATACATATATATATATATATATATATATATATATATATATATATATATGGGAGAGGTTTACAAAAGAATAAATATGACTTCTTTTTACTCTCTCTAAATCATTCACTTACAGGAACAAGATATGTGAATGTAGCGAAACGTGAGCATTTAGAATAACGAACGAAAAGAGATCTGCATAGAACAAGCAAAACATTATTCGATGAGACAAGGAAAAAACACATAAAATACTGTATCTTAAAGATAACAATTTTAGTCGATAGGGACAAGAACAGTTTTGTGTCTTTGAGGGTGCTTGCTTTAAAAAAGGTCTGTTGTTTGTGAAGGTTTCAGCAGAGCCCCTGGCTTCCTTGTTTTCTGTTAAACCAGTAGGAAGTAAAAAGAGAAAATGACTAATTTTCAAACCAGCTGTACCCCGCTTAAAATTGTCCTCGTGTCACATCTTGTCCGTGGCGAAGGGGTTGAATAAAAATAAGAAGGGAGGGACTGAAAAGTTCAATGGCTGAAAGTACATATGATGACGTCATATCTGCTGTTGATAACATTTTTTTTACCGACAGGATCCAAGCACTACAACACCGATGGAAGAAGTATATAGACAGCAAAAGGGGCTATGTTGAAAATATATCTCATTTGATCACATTCCATGAGATTATTTTGGTCAGCCTATGAACTTTTCTGCCGACCCTTGTTGACACTCATCTGATGATTGTCTATGACTACTTCATCATTATTTTATTCCTTAGAGTTTTACACGCCAGTTTTAACAGGTGATTTTTCACTGAAGTCTCCTCAGATCACTAGAACTCTTCTAAGTATTCTTGCTAGTTTTAGCAGTGCTGTGGTCTGGATAGTCTCGATTCTTCATTTGATCTCTACTTCCCCCAGTTTCTTTTCCAGGCCCTTGTAGACCATTCCTAGGGCTTCAACCTTCATGTTCAATAGGTTTTTCAGCTCTCCGGCCAGATCCAAACATTTGTGTATCTTTTCCCTTTCTTTCTGCGGAAACGGCAAAATTTCCTTTATGATATTTAACACAAGTTCGGGTCTTCTGGTTGGGATTGGATGATTTACCAGATAAGTTTATGTGTCTAATTCTCAAAGACAGATTCTAGCTTGTGCATATACCATTTGTCAGAATGGTCAAATTTTAGTATCTTGCTTAAATCCCTGAAGAATAATCATTATTTTGCTCCTTGCGAATTTTTCACACCAGTTTTAGCTGATGGTCTTTCACTCGAGTTTAAGTGACGGCAAGTCTCCGGGACTCTTCTCAGTATTCTGGCCGACTTCAACAATGCTGTAGTTTCGATGATTTCTACTCGTCCTCCGATTTCTAACTATTTCAGCCCTCTTACGAAGCCTTTGGAGATCGTTTCAAGTGCGCAAATTACAATTGGTATCACCGTCATTATCATGTTTCGCCGCTTTCTTAGTTCTCTAGAAAGATCCAAGTACTTGTCCCTCTTTTCATTTTCTTTGGTTTTCACTCTGTGGTCCGCCGAGACGGCGAAGTCCACAAAACGGCAGATTCTCATTTTTTTTTTTTTTGTTAGTTATCACCAGGTATGGTATTCTGGCTGGGATTAGGTGATCTGTTAGTATCTCGAAATCCTAGAGAATTTTACGCGTCTCATTCTCCTGGACAGATTCTGGTTTGTGATTATTATTATTATTATTATTATTATTTCAGCTATATTTACTTGCAACTCTTTTTTAATGTGTCATGATGGCGGTACAAGTATTAGAATTCTGACAATTTTGGGACATTGTTTTAAACTGGGCCTCCAAACCCCGGAAGCTGCTCGCAGAAATCGAAAAGTGGAATGAAATTAAACAATATTTGTCTGTACTTTACGAAAATTAGTTTGATTTAGTTTGGTTAGGTTTTATGGCATATCGATCATTGTTGGTTATTTAATGCCAAATCCATTTATATACATATAAACAGTTCTATTTCAAACAATTCCGTTTAATATAAATACACAGTTTAGTTCTATTTGACCCATAGATAGGGCCCTATTAGATGCTACCAGTCCGGTCCAGAGTACACCTGGGAGTAATGGCAATGAAGGAGTACTCTGTATTCCTCAAAGTTCCAGCATTGCTGGAGCCTCACCATCAGATTGTTTAGTGTCATATGCAGGGTACTCGTTGTGTGAGTCTTACCTCTCTACAGAAATGCAGTCGGTGTATTCTACAGCCCCAGCCGAATGGTCCAAAATTGGTTTGAGTATTTTAAGAATTGTGACTTATCTTTTGAAATGATTTGGTTTGGTTTCTTTGTTTAATGGCATATCAACCGTTGTAGGTTATTTAATGCCAAAGCCATTCTCCTAGAAGAACAGTAGTGGTACTATTTAACCCATAGCTGTGAGGATAAGGCGGTTCATACCTTTCCCAAGGGTATTTGCCCGAAAGTGAACGCAATAGCGCGACTGGAGAACTCGCTTACTACGATTCCGCAGTCCATCGCTTTAACCATTACACCACGAAATGAAATAAAATCCATAAAGAGGACAATCATTACTTGTCAACTCTGATGTTCTAAAATGCAAAATAAAGGAGTACCCAACCACTAGTACTCGAAAACCTTCAGAAGGGCCGGGATCATCAAAAGATGCCATATGTAGAGCATTGTGTAAGCTTCAGAAAACATACAGAGGCTCTTGAGAGGTTCCACATGAAGAGTCAGGTCTTTGAAAAAAATAATAAATAAATAAATTAAAAAAAAAAAAAAACGAAAATTCTTTTTATACACTTTAATAAATTCCCTTTTCTCAGCTGTTTATTATTTATGTCTCTGGTTTTGTGTGTTCCATTCAACATTTATTGATGTATATAAATTAATTTGATTTCGTTTGACTTTTTAACGAGAAATTTTAGGTTAGGAAAGGAATTGGAATGGAAACGAAAGAACTCCAAACTGAGAAAAGTATGCGCCTTGCATTTTTGTATATACATCAAATAAAATACCGATATACACAATTATTTGGGCGATCAGAAATTAACCCTTTTTGATTTCGTTTGGTTTGGTTTATTTGTTTAATGGCATATCAACCTTATAGGTTATCTAATGCCAAAGCCATTCTCCTAGAAGAACAGTAGTGGTACTATTTAACCCATAGCTGAGAGGATAAGGGGGTTCGTACCTTTCCCAAGGGTATATGTCCGAAAGTGAACGTAATAGCGCGACTGGAGTACGAACTCGCTTTCTACGATTCCGCTGTCCATTGCTTTAACCATTACACCACGCGGACACCCCCTAACCCTTTTTGATAAGCATTCATTTTTTTTTCAATGTACATTCAAAAGCTATTTGGGAAAAGATTTTAACTCTTTGAACCCCGTGTAGCCTATGCAGTCATTTATTAAACCTAAGAGAGTTTGATTCTCACTGAGTATTCCGTAAATGTACCACAAGTGTTGGAGACACAATGAGAATCAAATTCTCTTCGAAGGTACCCTATGTAGCTTAGCTTAGTTATGGTACATGGCCAGAAATATGGTTTGGTTTGGTTTCTTTGTTTATATCAACGTTCGTGAATTATTTAATGCCAAAGCCATACTTGTAGAAAAACATCAGTGATACTCGTCGCTAATAGCTGAAGGGTGGATAAAGGGGGTTCATGCCTTTCTCAAGAGTATTACTCCAAAAATGAATGTAATAGCGCGACTGAAGTTCGAACTTGTATACTTCGAGGCCGCAGTCCAAAACGTTAGTCATTGCTCCACTGGGATTCCTGCCAGAAATATGGGGTACCCAGTGAGTTTCAAACTCTTTAGTAATAGTCTATAGGTTAACTTCAAAGTAAAAATACAGACTTAATCAACTGAGGTTTAATCAAGAGGTCCAACTTTCCATCACTTTTGTATATTAAGAATCTAAATATTGCGATGTAATTACTCTGATTCATTTTTATGATAAATTCTTGCGATTATTCGTGTATAACATGCACTTTTTTTACCCAGATTTTTAAGGTTTGGTTTCTTTGTTTAATGGCATACCAACTCTTTGTGGGTTATTTAATGCCAAAGCCATTCTCCTAGAAGAACAGTAGTGGTATTATTTAACCCATTGCGGGAAGGATAAGGGGGTTTATACCTTTCCCAAGGGTATTTGCTCGAAAGTGAATGTAATAGCGCGACTGGAGTACGAACTCGCTTACTACAATTGTGCAGTCCAGCGCTTTAACGATTATACCACGAGGACACCCCCCCAGATTTTTAAGTCTAAAAGTTAAGAGTGCATATTATTTACAAGAATAAGATATTAGGTTTTTTTTCTTTTTGCCTCGTGCGTTGCCATATTCAGGGGGGCGTGACCAAAAATAACTTATAACCCGTGGTCCAAACTAATTAAAGTGTAACCAACACTTCTGTTTTATACTGTGACAGAAAAACAAACACAAGGATGTGTGTTTATTTATCATTTATTTATTTATTCTACTGCAAAGTTATTTTCGCTGTTTCTTACATTTTCATGTGAACATGTCCTTGCCTTGCCAACACCTCCGCACGAGCAGGATGTGACGCAAGGTCAGTTTAAAGTGGGCTATTCAACGAGAAGCAACTATTTCATATGAATAAATTGTATTTGTCGTTGCCTCGCACCAGATAGGACTTGACACAAGGTCAAAAGCCCGAAGGCCGATTAAAGTGGGAATAAAGAGGAGGGGAAGGTCGGGAACGAGCCGAGACTCGAACCCTGCTGGACTGTGCTGCTCATCGACCCACTAAGTGCAATGTGGATCTAGTGAGGCAAGCAGTATCACGAATCCAAATTTGGATCCGGGCACGTATGCCGGGTTATAGCTTAAACTAGACAGCAAGGTCTAGAGCTATACATAGGGGACAAAGGTTTCAGCTCGCCCACCCGAAGGTGGTCCAACTGAAGTGGGAGGCCTTTCGGCCTCGAATCTGCCATTGATTGATACCCCATCCAACACGAATGCCAGACGGCCCAGCCAAAAGGCCAGGGAGGTATTTCATATGAATAAATTGTTTCTTCCTTTCTTTCATATATATATATATATATATATATATTGTCATCCACAGGCAGTGTGTTTCGTTGAATCACAACTCGTTGGTGAAACTAGACATGTGAGAGGCTTCAAGCTGGGATCAAAAACCGGCTAACTTTACGTCAGTCAGATATCTTACCCTAGACCTATCATCATTCTTAGCTTAAGCGAAGGAATTTTTTGCGTATATATTTTTACATACACGCTTTCGGCTACTGGAGTGCTCAATTCATGGGAAGAGCTTTGCATTTACGCCTATATGGAAGTCGGGGCAATTCCCTACTCGAGTGGGAAGTGGATAGTATAATGGACTCTTTCGACAGTTTTGAGTTCAATTCAGCTGAAGACGAGAATGTTTGGACTACCTTCACTGGGGGATTTGTTTATAGTGGTGAAGGTTTGTGTAGAACCAGCCATACTTTTTGGATGAACTAATAATAGAAGAATGGAGCACCAATGTCTCACAGATTCTCCTGAACAACACTTCACGGTTTTTGAATTCAGAGCTTTTCTTTCTCCTTGAGTAGTTGCTACATTAAATTGTCAAATTTATAATTCAATTCGCAAAGTATCACAAAAGGAAGAATATAATCAGGAACCAGAAATAAATCACGTTATATTTTTGAGAAATAATGAAGACGGAAGCTGCTGTAATCCTCAGAATAACTAAAAAAATGCAGAAAGTTTCAGGTTTCTTCTTCTATATTACTTAATCTGCCAACTAGGCAGAGCCAGTGACTTATACGTAAGCAGTATTAAAAAAACCCTAGATCAGTTTTCCCAAAGTGTGTTTTGCAGAATCCCCAGGGTTTCACAAAAAGAAAAAAAGAAAAAAAAAGAAGGGTGAGTTTCGGGTGGTAAAGCGTATTTAAATAAAATTGTTTGTTTCTTTCATATATATATATATATATATATATATATATATATGTAATAAAAACAATTTTCAAAATAAGGGGAGTGGAAAAGTATGCAAAAGTTTTATAATAAGAATTTCTGAAAGAAAGGCTGAGAAAAACCTTCTTTCTTTTTTTTCCTCTGTCATCCATGAGATGAATTTTTTTTTTTTTTTTTTGGTGCAAAGTTCAACTTAAGGACAATAACCTGCCTCTATCCAACAATTAGGGGTCAAGGACCTTCTGAAGAAAAAAGCTCTCGGGGTCCCCAAAGATAAGCAAATATCTTTCAGCTAATCAAAGTGCTGGAAAATTATTTTCTGAAGCTGTTCAACGGAACCTATTTTGCTCGTTGAAATCCCATTAATAACGGGCGAGATGACCCCTAATTCAGTATCATTCATGGCGGTAAACCCCCGGTCATCTTCGGAGCTAGACGAGGGGCTCTATAAATATGTTTTTGCTGGCTTTTGGCCATGTAAACGTAAGATCTGTCCCAAGATTCGGGCCGGTGCTATGTGAGCACATATTCACTGTGTGACAGCGAAGTCTCGGCCGGAGCACGATTAGTTGCCAGTTAATTAAGTAGCAGTGGAAAGTTCAAGCAGCTAGCGATGCCAGACCACTCGAACAGAAAGAATGCGCTCTGAAAATCGACCCAACTGGTTCCGAAATCCATGAATTCTAAACCGTGTACAATACTAACCATATACCCACAAAGTCTTTGGATTAAAAATAAAGGGACATTTCTTCACTCAAGATACCTTCATTAACTAAAAGAAGATTGCAATAATGTATTCAATCATACACAGCTATTTTTCAACATCATTCTAAACAACACCTAGAGAATTTAACCCTTAATTTTTTTCCCTCATCGGTAAGTTTACTCAGCCTTCTTCTTCTTCTTCTTCTTCTTCTTTTTCTTCTTCTTCTTCTTCTTCTTCTTCTTCTTCTTCTTCTTCTATCCTGCTTAAATTCAAATTGGGTGTTCAACGGATATATATATATATATATATATGTATGTTGAAAAGATAGATTTGTAGTGAATCTGAGTGTATGATAGAAATATGGAGAAAGTTGGATAAATCAAACACTTAACTCAGATTTAGATATTTAATATTTCGTTTGGGCTTTATTTTATCTTCACGAACTTTTTCAAGACAGAGAGTGTTTTCTGAGTTTTTCTATTTAAAAGCATGTGAGGAGAGTGGAGGGGGTATAGTTGTAGCAGGAAAAGTTGGGAGGGATTTAAAGTCAAATGTATCAGGTTTCATTAAAGATGCTTTGTTTTGTAAGTGGAGATAGATTTTAGGGAGTCGATAAGAAAGAAGTAAGGAAGGGTTTGTGTGAAAAGGGGTTTTGGCATGACTTGTTCCATCGAAGAGATATTGACTATAATGTGATGTTGCTGAAAATTGTCTATATTGTGGTGTCTGGGTTTTAATTGGGGTGAGGAAGAGCTAAGAGGCAAATGATTTGGAAAAGTTAAAAGAAAGGATTCTCGAAAGTATGTGGGGAGTTAGGAATTAACAATAAAACTCCCAACCGGATGTTGACTTGTCGGCTGCCACATACAAAATGTATAAACGGGTCGCTACGCATCGGCTCCGCGCACCCATCCGGTTAAAAATCAGAAAAAAAAAGAAAAAATAATAAAGATTAAAGTAGCCAATGGGAAGCGGTCACGCCAAAATGAGAAGGATTTTGGAGTGACGAATTTGGAGCCGGAGGGGAGAGATAAATACTCGGGGTTTCTGTAAACCGGGTCAGTGAGGACAAAAGAGACCCAAGGAAGCACATAGATACAGTGATCAGTCGAGAAGTAACGTCCGCCCTCGAGTTAAGAGCTAAAACTACTTTTCTGCTTGTTCCACTACCTGACCATAAAAGAAAGAAAAGAAAAGAAAAGAAAAAAAAAAAAGGAATAAGTACTCTTTAAAAACATTCTCCTCCTTTCCCCCTTTTTCCTAACCTTTGACTTTCCACCGCTTTGAAAATTTACTACACGTAAAAGTGAACTTCTGAACATTCAAATCCAAGTTGACGCTTTATTTTTTTAATAAAAAAATGTTTAAATTTTAGATGTTCCTTGTTTGTCTTGTTTTAAATGAAGTTTTTCTCATTTCATGTTGTAACACTTCAAACCAACCCAAAAGGCCATAAGTATGATGGCACAGAGTGAAAAAGTGATTTTTTTTCCTATCCGTTTTCTATTTTGATTTTGTTTTCGTTCAGTATGATGTTCGCTAGGTGTGATGAGATTTGGTATAAACCTGGACGTCATTTTATATGGTCTGTTTTGGAGATGACCGTAGATTCTAGTAGTCTTCGGGATGTTTTGCAGTGTATGGGTTTGATTAGGGTGGCTTGGGAAAAATCGAATATTGTTTGAGCTCTAACATGTAGGAGAAAAGTGTGTTTCGATCGTCATTTGTTTTAATTGATCGTTTGTGTTTGTAAATTCTTTTCTCTAGATTGCTTTGAGTTTCGCCGATGTAATATTTGTTGCAATCTTTGCATGGGAGGGAGTATATGTCTACATGAGAGGTGATTTCGATCTTGGTCCATTTTGTGATCTTGGTGAGTTTTTTTTTATGGTTTGTGATGTGGTTTGTATGATTGTTATTCCTAACTTGGTTAATTTGTCGAAGAGTGTTATGTTATGTGTGTCTGGGTAAGGAGATCGGTCTATGGGGGATAGTGGGGTTGGTTTTCTTTGGTTTATTTGATGAGTGAATCTTAAGAGCTTTTGTTCTCTCATTTAATATGAAAAATTTGGGGTATTTTAGGGTTTTGAGGGAATGTTCAATGTATTCAATTTCTTCATAAAGGTATTGTGGGCTACATATTCTGAGTGCTCTTAGGTAAAAGCCTATTATAAAGCCTGTTTTGATTTTGTTCTTGTGGTGGGAGTAGAAATGTATGTAATCGTTTCTGTTTGTGGATTTGCGGTAGACTTTAAAAGTTTAACTGTTTTGAGATTTAATAATAAGGATTTCCAGGAAGGGTATGGTGTTATTAGGTTCTTTTTCATAGATAAAATCTATCTCCACTTTTAAAACAAAAGAATTTAATGAAACCAGATACATTTGATTTTAAATCCCTCCCAACTTTTCCTGCTACAATCATACCCCCTCCACTCTCCTCACATGTTTTTAAATAGAAAAACTCAGAAAACACTCTCTGTCTTGAAAAAGTTCGGGAATATGAAATAAAGCCCGAACGAAATATCACACATCTAAATCTGAGTTAAGTGTTTGATTTATTCAACTTTCCACGTACTTCTATCATTTATATATCAAAGTCGGATGCAGAGGTTTTATTTCCAACTCAACCTCCGTTTTCTTGACAAATCTTGGACTTCCTCCATCAGACAAGAGGAAATACATGGAAAAGATCCAAGATAAAGCTCTAACTGTATCAGCGCGGATATGGCAATCCCATAGAGTGACAACAATCTGATAAAGTCTGGTGGTGTTGTGAGATACTGCTGGGGCGCTCTGGGCTAGTGGTAATGATGCTTCGGCCCCGAAACCACGTCTGAACCCAGAGTCATCATCTGATGAAGGCTTTGTTAGAAACAATGCTGTTGTACAAACATCAAGTATTGTACGATACATATATATATTAATACTTTTATTTATCTATAAGTACATTTTGCCAGTGTTTTTTTTAATCTTTCATACAGTAATAACCGTTTTTTTTTCATGTGTAACTCTCATTTTTCATATTTTGTACTTGTGAATAATTAAATTTTTAATCTGTTTCAATTTTGACCTCGAGTTGAGTCTGTTTTGTTTTCACGCCTAAAAACGTAGTTATTTCCTTTTTATTCCTCTCTCTTTGGTATTTAGTTTTATTTTTTGCTCATATATATATATATATATATATATGTGTGTGTGTGTGTGTGTGTGTGTGTGTGGTTCCAATAGAGTATACGGATATAAATTCTTGCAATATTGAGATTCTCGTTTCTATCAGAAAACCATATATAGGTCAGCTTTTTATAAGCCAAATGAACATGAAAAGATTTGGTTTGCTATTTCAACAATAACAATCAGTTTTAAAGGACTTTAAACCGGCCCATTGGTATAATGATTGGAGTGTTCGCCAATGATCCGGGAGACCTGGGTTCAACCCCAGGTCGAGTCATACCAAAGACTCAAAAAAATGGTACTTCATGCTGCCTTGCTTAACACTCAGCATTATAAGGTACGGATCAAGGGTAAAGGGGGGCAATACAGGGAAGGCGTAGAGCCCTCCCCCACACTTTGGTGTAGTAGCTATCGAAAAGGGAGCATTCTGGTCACCCTCGACTACAGACGCCAACTTTTTTTACTTAAATTGACTGTGGCGAAACATCATGAATTACCTGGCATTTACGCAGAATTGGTTAAAGTTGATCCCCTGGTTCCAGGTTACATTTCTCTTCAGGCAATATCTGCTTAGCTGGGTTGAATTTATAGCTTGGTGCTTAAGGCAACCTAAAAGGAGAATTTCAAAGAGACCTAGCATTTTTGTGATGGCCATGTATGAGTCTTGATTCGTGCGGGGTTCCCTTCTAGAAAATAGCCTTGAGTCAATTCTAACTTGGTGGGAAGATGGAAAAATAAATCACCTCATTATTTGTTGCGAAGTCCAACAACCTTTAAAAAAAAAAACTATGATGGTGTCTTTGTTTGATTATTATCAAAGCAAAAATAAAACCTTAAGGAAACTGGTTTGGTTTCTTCTTTTAGTGGCATATCAACCTTTGTGGGTAATTTAATGCCCACACCATCCCTGTAGAAAAACAGTTGTAGTTTAATTTAGTTTAGTTTGGTTTTATGGAATATCAACCATTGTTGGTTATTTAATACCAAATCCTGTTTTTACATATATATTAAATGTATGATTTGTAAATACATTTGTAGATACACACAGTTCAATAATCAAACAGTTCTATTTCTAACAATTCAATTTAGCATAAGCCAACAAATTTAAATCGTTCCAAGTATTGCCATGAATTACTAACAATTTAATTATGCATCAGTTTTTTGTTTACACACAGTTAAATGATCAAACAGTTCTATTTCAAACAATTCAATTTAGCATTTGTCATTTGTTTGCACTCAGTTTAAATATCAAACAGTTCTACTTGACCCATAGATAGGACCTTTTCAGGTGCTACCGCACCAAGTCAGAGTGGGCCCGGTAGCAATGGCAATGAAGGGGTACTCTGTATTCCCCAAAGTTCCAGCACTACTGAAGCCTCACCATCTGATTTTTAGCGTCGACGGGGGTGGGTCTTACCCCGCTGCAGAGATTCAGTCAGTCTATTCAACAGCCTCAACTGACAAGGCTACTCAGTAGTGGTACTATTTAGCCTATAGATGTTGGGAAAAGGTAGTTCATATCTTTCATTTAGGTATTTGTCTGAAAGTGAAAGTGATGGCACAACTGGGGTTCGAACTCGCTTACTACGACGTCGTAATCCAGCACGTTAGCCTCTATATCACGGGAACTCCCCACTCTTTTTTGTTTGGTTTAGTTTCTTCGTTTAATGACATATATACTTTCAGGGGTTATTTAATGCCATATCACAGTCCAGCACGTTAGTCACTGCATCACGGAGACTCTCCCAGTGTGTCTGGTCCTAAGGAGCATATTTAGTCGATCCCCCACACACCAACAACCAACACTAGCATTAATATATCCGTGATATACTTACACTGAACAAAACTATGTAACATTAAGGTCCAAAAATACGACCAAGATACGAACAAGTGAAATAGACATATTCATACAGATACGGAAAACGTTCACAAATGTTCATACGTATATAGGAATCCGAAAACACTCGAAACACTTGACGACTCTCTTTTGGTTCAGGTACGAAACTTTTTATTACCTTTTTGAGTTTAAGGTTTTTCGACATGAAGAGAGAGAGACACAATTTCTTCAACAAACGCGCGGTACATTTCGTAGACCCCCAACTGGTCTCGCCGAGGCGAGACCAAAAATCGACTACCTTCCTCTAGACTCGAATCTCAACTTTCTCGTTCGGAGTTTAAATCTCAATTAACTGTCTTTTTTTTTTCAAATTCCAAAATCCTCAGCGCTTCCGGGCACGACGTCATTCACGTCCCCGGTCATTTCTTATCTGGGGTTTTTATTGTGACATCTCTGATTGTCACATCCGCCCTGCGCGCGCGTGAACACCTGCACTCAATGTGTGCACCTAATTAACCCATTCACTAAGCGAAAGGTTCTCAGCCTAACTAAACCGAAAGGCAAGATATATAAAACGAAATCCCTCCGCAATTATATTACAACTAAAGCAAAGACAAACTGCATTTCACATAAAAGAACTCTGGTGGTATTAAAGTAAAGCTGTACACTAATGTGTCCCAATAGTTGTAATTAAACACACATTGTTCTATGAATAATCAGTAGGCAAAAGAGGTACAAAAATGGAAAAAGGTTTACTTGATAAGTTTAGGTAATATAGTCATGTGCTTTTACCGTTCCCTGGTAAGGGTCCAAGACAACGTCTCTACAGTTCAAAGAACAGAGACAAAAAGAGACGAAGATGGGGTTTCTGAGACTGTCAAGTGACACCCTACGAAGACCCTACGGTCATGCCAATTCTCTAAAGAAGATAATAATTTATACTGATTTTGATTGGTTGGTTGGTTTTATGGCATATCAACCCTTGTAGGTTATTTAATGCTAAACCCATTTAATACAAATAATCAGTTCTATTTCAAACAACTCAGTTTAGTCAAACAGTTCTAATTCAACCAATTAAGTTTACTATAAGTATAGATTTTGTTTACACACAGTTAAATGTCAAAACAGTTCAGTTTAGCGTCAGTAGAGTTTCAATGTCAAAAACAGTTCCATTTCAAACAATTCAGTTTAGCATAAGAACATTTTAGTTCTATCGAACCCATAGATAGGACCCTATCAGGTGCTACCACGCCGGGCCAGAGTGGACCTGAGAGCAATGACAATGAAGGGGTGCTCTGCATTCCCCAAAGCTGGAACCTCACCATCAGATTGTTTAGTGTCATAACCAGGAGACTCGTTGCGGGGGTCTTACCCCTCTGCAGAGAAGCAGTCGGTGTATTCTACAGCCCCAGCCGACTGGGCAAATAAATTATTAGGTATATGGTTTCAAATAAATAATAATAATAACCCTTATTAAATGATGAGTTCTATTTGACTCATTCATGTGACCCTAACAAGTACCACTGTTCTGGGTCAGAGTAGACCTGTAAGTAATGGCAATGAACAGGTACTATTTACCAACCCCTCCGCTCGGGCAGGATGTGACACAAGGTCAATTTTTTTAAGCGGAGTTTAACAGGTTTTGAATTCAGAGTTTTCCTTCTCCTAGACTAGTTGCCTCACCAAGGCTGAAGAACCTAGTCCGTCCTACTATTTACCCATAGCTGGAGGGAGAATAAGGGGGTTCATACCTTTCCCAAGGGTATTTGCCCGAAAGTAAACGTAATCGCGCGACTGGAGTACGAACTCACGTACTACGATTCCGCAGTTCATCGCTTTAACCATTACACCACGAGGACACCCCCACAATGAACAGGTACTCCACGTTTCTCAAAGCTTCAGAACTGGAGCCTCACCAACATAAATAGTTCTAAGTCATACCCAGGACACTCGTTGAAGGAGTCTTATCCCTCAATCGGGGTGCAGTCAACGTATTCTCCAGCTCCATCCGACAGCGCAGAACTGTTTTTATTTCACGCGCTGTATATAAATTCTAAATTGATATAGATCATCATCATCATCATCATCATTAAGCCGTGATGACTGAACAGATTCTCTTGACTCACTCTCACCTTCCGTCCCCATCGGTTATCTTGTAAAGCGGGATTAAGTTTGCTGAGAGTGTTCTCAATTCCCGTTGGAAAGTTGGCTACGACAACTTAATCCTTTTACACATGTTTAGACGAGTTTTTGTTAACGTCTGTTGGTATTCCGTGAGGTGTCTCTTTAAAGAGTACAAAGGTTCATACTGTCTCGTTGGTACAAAAAAGTGTATATGTGTGTGTGTGTGTGTGTGTTTGTTTACATGTGTATGTGTTTATTAAACCGTTAGCCTAGTAGGCGAGTAACAGTTTTTGTCATGTTAACTCCACGGTGGTTCTTGGTAAAAGAGGCCGAATTAGCTTTTTTTCTCTCCCTCACAGAAGACCCGATTTTTGGTATACTTCTGCCGGCTGGTTTGATTGGTTCAGTTCAACCAATTTACTTCTGTGCGGGAATTCGCCCGCCAGTGGGAAATAATTCTAATTTCCACCACAATCACTCTTGGTAAGTCTTCGAGATGGCATGAAATGTCTGCTGATGTATGGAGTGTCCATGTGTGGAAGTCAACAAGAAAATGTTGCTTATGGTTTGGTTTGGTTTGTTGGGTTTTATGGCATATCAACCTTTGTAGGTTATTTAACGCCAAATCCACTTTTATGCAAATAATCAGTTCCATTTCAAACAATTCAGCTTAGCATGAGTACACAGTTTGTCAAAAACATTTCTATTTCAAACTATTCAAGCAGTTATATATAACAATTCAGTTTAGTGAAAGAACAGTTTCGATGTCAAAAACAGATCTATTTTAAACAATTCAGTTTAGCATAAATACGCCATTTAAATGCAAAAATCAGTATAGCGAAGGAACCATGGTTTTGTTCTATTTGACCCATATCAGGTGCTACCACTCCGGGTCAGAGTGGGCCAGGGAGTGATGGCAATAAAGGGGTACTCCGCATTCCCCAAAGCTCCAGCATTGCTGCAACCTTACCATCAGATTTTTTAGTGTCATATCCAGGACACCCGTTGGGGGGGTATTACCCCTCTGCAGAGAAGCAGTCGGTGTATTCTACAGCCCCAGGTTGCTTATGGGTTCGTTCTTACTTCTTTAGTAGGGCTCAAGCATGTCTTGTCTGTCTTACTTGTATGGTTTGTGAGATGGAAGGTAAGTGTCCGTACAGCAGCTGTTTTGTACGGTTTTGCTTTCAGGATTTGTTCTAAACATCACACAACATCTTTGAGTCGTGACCCCAGTACCTTTTTTTCTCCAAGCGTTTGGTGCAAGCATGCAATAGTACTGACTCAGCTACAGCTTGAAAGAATTCCCGGGGAGAGGTTAAAGTGCTACATTGTGACACCGTAGTTAGTGAGTTCGAACTCCAGTCGCGTTATTACGTTCCCTTTCGGTCTAATTCCCTTGAAAAAGATATGATCTCTTTTTTCCCTCCCAGTTATGGGTTGAATAGTAGCACCAATGTTTTTCTACTTGGATTGCTTTGGCATTTAATAACCCACGAAGGTCGATATGCCATTAAGCAAAGAAACCAAACCAAACCAAACCAGAAAATTACTTTGAAAAAAAAAATGCATAAACACCTCCGATAAAAAGAAAATGGTTTTGGAATCCAGGCAATGTCAGGTACCTTTGCTAGTAACTTATAAGCATTAAACAAAAAAAAAAAAAAGATGAAATTTTGTCGTCAAATTCAATATTTAGAAGGGAGAAGCATTTGCTTGGGTTAACTTTTAATAGCACAAAATCTCATGAGGGTCCGAAGTTTACCGTCAGACTCCCTAGAGGTTCTGTCAGCCGAAAAAATTAACGTTTAAAATATTGGTTTTACGTGGGGGTCGAAAACCTTTCGCACCTGTGGGAAATATGCCACCATCAAACCAGGGAAACTAAAATGTCTGGGAAATTACGAGAAAACATTGTAGTGTAGTTTTCCCTCTTTTGTAAGGATATCTATCTATCTATCTATCTATCTATGTCAGTTTATTCCATCTATCTAGTTACCTTAATCTCATTCCTTTCTTCTTTTTTCAGTCTGTCTACTTACATTGAACTCTTTCTTTCTTTCTTTCTTTCTTAATAAATGGTTATGTTCTAATTTAGATCTAAAATTGTTTTTATTTGACCTGTATTATTGCTTCTTTACTTATTCCTCAAAAGTATTTAAGAGAAAAATAAAGAAAGAAAAAAAGAAAAGAAAAAAAAAGGAAAGGAAAAAACGTGGCTGTTGAAGTAAACTGACAGAGATTCTTTAAATGGTCTCCACAGTCGAGATCACCTCAGGTAAACGCGTACTTTACTTTAGAAAAAAAAAAAAAAAAGGAAGATGAAAAAAAACAACAACAAAAAAACACGAACTTATAAATGTCAAAAATATATCTTCTTTTCCTTTTGAACATTTTCTGACAGCATTTTGGTCGATTTTTTCTTTTCCGTTTTTTAAATGTTACTTTGCCAAACCTATTCATCCTTATTTCAGATTTAAAACGAATTTATGCTAAAAAATAATAAATAAATAAATAAATAAATAGAATAAGATAAAATTAAAATTTGAAAAAAAAAAAAAAATATGGTCCGTGGAGGCGTTTGTGATGTTTTGTTTATCGTCTTACAAAATGGACACGGTGACCCGAGTTCAAAGTCTGATCGAAACTGTTTGCATTTTACTTAGCACTAATCCCCTTGGGAAAAGTATGAATCCAATTATTCTCCTTCCAACTATGGATAAATAGTAGGGCAGACTGTGTTCTTTAACCTTTGAACGCCAATCGGTCGAGGTGAAGGAAAACTCTGAATCTAAACCTCTTAAACTCCGCGTAGAAATTGACCTTGTGTCTCCCCCTACTTGTGCTGAGGGGTTGCATTTATACATATATAGATCATTGTTCATTTGGGAAAGAATAATAATAATAATCATCTCAGCCTTTTTCCCAGACTTACCTCTTCCCGAACATAGTCACATAATAATGGGCCTTACATTGCTATGACGGTCTATAATGGTTAGGAAGGATGTTTTAAATCTCCAGTTATGGGTAAATAGTAGGGCAGACTAGGTTCTTCAGCCTTAGTGAGACAACTAGTCTAGGAGAAGGAAAACTCTGAATTTAAACTTGTTAAACACCGCTTAAAAATTAGCTTTGTGTCGTATCCTGCCTGAGCGGAGGGGTATATATATATATATATATATATATCTTAAATGATCAAAAGAGGAAATCTAAATGGTAGGAGTATTCAATTTGAGTGTTCGATAATCATCATCATCATCATGTCGTGCCGCCAGCACGGATATCCCTAACCCTCTCTCGCCACTTCTCCCTATCGTTCATCGCCTCTGGCAGGTCTTCAGGGCTACATCCCGTATCCTCACAGAGCTGCTGTATGTATGTTCGAGCAGGCCGTCCTGTTTTTGCTCGGCCATATGAGGGGGTCCATAGAAGTACATCACTTATGAGCTCGTCCCTGCTTCTCCAGCAGTGTCCTGCATGTCTGGTTCGTCTAACTTTGATAGTTTTCGTGATGGGGGTAGGTGGCCGTATAGTTGGTGCTTTGTGGGGTGTTGCCTCCAGGACTTGATCAATATTGCTCGCAGCATTCTTGTGTAATTGTCGTCTAGCTTTTTCTTCAGCCGTTTTGTTAGCGTCCAAGTAGTGCATCCAAATAGCAGTATCGATACGACCGCTGCTTGGAAG
Organism: Sepioteuthis lessoniana; assembly: GCA_963585895.1. Taxonomy (NCBI): domain Eukaryota; kingdom Metazoa; phylum Mollusca; class Cephalopoda; order Myopsida; family Loliginidae; genus Sepioteuthis; species Sepioteuthis lessoniana. The sequence goes on along the minus strand of OY757908.1, from coordinate 114,484,368 downwards.
AAACTGCGCTTCATTTTATTGGTCAGATCTGACTTCCATATGATCGATAGCTTATCGATAGCTCTCCATGCCTTCGTTAGCCGCATGTCGATGCCCTTTTCGGTTGATGAGACACTGCTTCCTAGGTAGGTGAACTTGTCTACCAGTTTCAGAGAGGTTCCGTCTAGTATGGAAATGTCGCCTATTTGATTAAAGCACATGTATTCAGTTTTGTGTGCATTGACATGGAGGCCAATGCCTGCGGCGGCTTATTCCAAACTATGCAGTAGTGTTCCGGCTTGGTTGGGTGTATTTGCCAGCATCGCTATGTCATCGGCGTAGTCGGCGTCGGTAATTGTTTTTGCGGAGTACCTTCCGCTCCTTTTCTTTGTCAGCTCGAAGCCATTTTCTTTGATTTTATCAATCGATGTTCTAAGCACCTATTCTAGACAGATGATAAAGAGGTATGGGGCTAGCGTGTCCCCTTGCAGTACTCCTGCTACAATGTCGAAGTATTCTGTGTCTCCATCCGGTGAACGTACTTTCACTTAGGTGTTTCTATAGAGAATCGTTATTGCTGCGACGGTCTCTTTTGGTACGCTGTATGCTAGTAGGATTTGTTCCATCTTCCCTCTGTGAATGGAATCAAAGGCTTTGGTAAAGTCGACAAATAGTATTGTCGCCTGTAGGTTTTTTCGCCCGTACGCCTTCAAGGATTCTACGGATGGTCAATATTTGTGAGGTCGTGGATCTATTTCTTCGGAAGCCATTTTGGTTTTTCCTAAGAATGTTGTCAATTTTGGGTTCTACACGGTTTCGTAGTAGGGCAATGTAAATTTTGGCTGCTATGGATGTAAGTGTTATACCTTGGTAGCTCTTGGTTAATCCGAGGTCACCCTTATTAGGGAAGAGGAGGATGCACCCCTTCAGCCATCTGTCTATCGAATTTTGATTATAGACTGCATTGCAGTGTCGGAGCAGTATGTCGTCAAATTGTCTGGTCTTCCATACTTCCGGGAGAATCTCGTCAAGCCCTGAGGCTTTCCTATTTTTAATTTTTCTAAGAACTGAGTCGAGTTCTCCTTGAATGAACGGTCCTAGTTTAATGTCCAATTGCTTACTAATAATTCTGGTGATTGGTTCATGTATAACTTTCGGTGGGTTTTCTAGTAGATTTTCTAAATGCTGTTTCCACAGTTTTATTCTTTCTTGTTGGTTTGTAGCTTTCAATTTAGCTTTGGTTTAACGGCTATTAATGTATAATTAATTTGGGATTAATAACACATCAACACTCAATGTGCTGAGCAAAAAATATCTTTTTTATATAAAGACAAAAAGAAAAAATAATTCCCTTTTTCGCTGTCATTAAAAATTTATTTCAGGTTGTTAAAACCTTCCTCAGATGAGCCATTCAAAATTTTTTATTTGGGTGTTTTCATATTGCTTCCCTATTTTTATTTTTTAAATTTCTTTTAAAGAAAAAAGCATTTTTTCAAATACCATACAAAAGGTTTTTTTTTCTTTTTGTTTTTATATAAAAAGATATATATATATATATGAATCTATTTCAGGTTGTTAAAACCTTCCTCATCTCTTATCTGAGGAAGGTTTTAACAACCTGAAATAGATTCATATATATATATATATATATATATATATCTTTTTATATAAAAACAAAAAGAAAAAAAAACTTTTGTATGGTATTTGAAAAAATGCTTGTTAAAACCTTCCTCATCTCTTATCTGAGGAAGGTTTTAACAACCTGAAATAAATTTATATACATATTTACCAACCCCTCCGCTCGGACAGGGTATGACACTAGGTCAATTTTAAGCGGAGTTTAACAGGTTTGAATTCAGAGTTTTCCTTCTCCTAGACTAGTTTCCACACCAAAGCTGAAGAACCCAGTCTTCCCTACTAGTTACCCATAGCTGGAGTGAGAATAATTGGATTCATACCTTTCCCATTGGTATTAGTGCTATGTGAAATACAATAAGCCTCGTCCAGGATTTGAACTCGTATCGACTTGTCCATTTCCTACGACGATAACCATTACACCAAGGGCACCTCCAACCAAATAAATCTATATATGGCACCAAAATAGTTATTTTTTTCTTTTTGTTTACACACACATATATATATATATATATATATATATATATATATATATATATATATATATATATATATATATATATATATATATATATATATATATATATATAAACAAGACTCGATATAAAATAAGCATAAGTGTTAATATGCCATTAAACCAAATAATCTAACCTAAATTAGAAATATCTTTATCTACAAAGAATATTTTCAACCGTTTCTTATAAAATAAATTAAATGAAATTGTTCATAAATGAGTAAGTACTAAAAATTTCAATGAAATTAAATAAATAACAGATTTTTGGTCTATCATTAAAATTCGTCAAGAAATTTGTTTTCATGCATAATATTGCACTTATAGAGATAAAAGAAACATTTATCTCCCTGAGATATTTTAATGTAGGTTAAGGGTATATTGGGTGTCACATGACAGTTTCAGAAGACTCCGTCTTGACCTCTTTTAACTTTTACCCTTTGAACAGTAGACATGTTCTCTCTGGTCCCTATCATAGCCGCTTGCTGTCGGCCCCGCAATATCCCCAGCTAAGAAACACCATTAAGTAAACCTTTTCCATTTTGTACCCCTTTAATATACAGTTTGTGCATGGAACCTTTGGTGTATATTTCAATCTGTTTAGACATATACGACTGGTCCATAGACCAATTGGGCAGAGTGTTCACCAATGGCTCGGGAGACCAGAGTTCAATCCCAGGTCGAGTTACGTGGTGCATTCAATACGTTTCATGATTTCAGGTTCAAATGAACAGCTACAGCAGTAATTGGAATACACCCTACTAAATCCAGATAGTCTCAGCAGGTGAATTTCAAAAGTACAATCTGACATTTTAGAAGAACGATATGCAATAAAATTCTGTTTTAAACTTGGAAAAAATGCCACAGAAACGTATGGGATACTTCAGACTGCTTTTGGAGCATCTTGCATGAATCGAGCATCAGTTTTTGAGGGGTATAAGAGATTCAAGGAAGGCAGGGAGTCTATGAGGGGTGATGCGAGGTGTGGGAGGAGTAAGAAAGTCAATACACCAGAGTTAATTGGCCAAAGGGCTAGGGTTAGGCTTAGGGTTACTATGTTGAAGTTTTAAGGGAGTTCAGGAAGAGATTCCGTCGGAAGAGACCAGCACTCTTCAAATTGGGTCAGTGGCATTTCCACCAGGACAATGCACCAGTCCACAACTCCATCCTTGTCACTGACTATTTGACGAAGATGGGCATCAAGGCAGTTCGTCACCCTCCAGACGTTGCTCCCTGTGACTTTTGCTTATTCCCTAAGCTCACAGGCTGTCGTTATGAGACAATTGAGGAGATGAAAGAGGCTGTGACGAAGGTCATTGGCACGCTCATACAAGAGGACTTCCATGGGACCTTCCAGAGGTTGTTGGAACGGTACAAGTACATTGTAGCTGGAGGAGATAACTTCGAAGTGAACTAGAGTTTCATGTGTATACTATCAATAAAAGAGGCCATACGAAAAAGTCTGGAAACTTATTTAATGATCCTCGTATATCTAAAGATACCTACTTGATATCTCCTTGCTTAACACTCTGCATTATAAGGTACGTATCAAGGGTAAAGTGGAGCAATCCAAGGAAAGGAGTAGCACCGTTTCTTACTCGTCAATGTTATAGCTTTTGAAAAGGGAATTTTCGAGTCGCCCTTATAGGACTTACACTCCTATAATTTAAATTGGGCGGTATGCCACTTGTTCCCCCAACTAAGATGGCGGACGCACACAAATATTCAGTCTCGGGAAACCAGTGGCTAGGAGAACCACGTGACCTGCGTAAAACTACGTGCCCGTTTAAATTTCGTCCCGCGTTTTTTGGAGCCGATTCCAAGACACGTATTTTCTATAAATACGTCGTCTTCAGACACTCTTTCTCTTTTTCCCAATTTCTATTGCAGCGCTGACACACTCTCTCCAGTGTGACACTCTTCGTATTTACCAACAGAAGTAAAAAGCCAAAAATAGATAAGCCTCGCAGACATTCATTTCTTCAATATACTTTGACTATGAGACTTTTTCCAGCCTCGGAAAAACCGACTGTTTCAAACCACAAGAAGAAATAGACATTTTAAAATATGTAATCAACCTTAATAAGACGCTTTCATTATTAACCTTTTCTGTAGTTTAGTTGTCTTAGTTACACACACACAAACACACACACACATATACACACAGGACTATTTTACTAACAATGTAGAATTAGCAATATTTTTGTATCAATGCATGTTTTGTTAAGAGTATAAATTTGTTTTATTTGTCGCCTTGTTTTGAATGTTCCTTTTGTCCGCGCCGTTTCATATCTTCATTCATTTGCTTCATTCATGTACCTTTTTCCAAGCCTAACATACACCAAGCAAAACTATACTAAACACTATATAAAACTTCAACATCAAATTTTGGGGGACTAAACATATCTACCAAATAACATGTCCCCCTACACCCTCGACTATAGTCGCAAACTTCACTTAAGTATATTCGTGTGTTTTTTCTTTCTTTTTTTCTTAACACCACTAGTACGCATATGGTATATATTAAATGTTGAATGTTATTGTATAAATAAATGAGTTTATCTTGTCTTTCCTCCCGTTGAGCATCACGGATATATGAATGCTAATATTGGCCGTTAGTGCGTGGGGACTCGACCTAATATCTTCGTTTGCACCAAGTACACCAATACACGTAAACATTATTTAATGGGTACGTTTAAAAACACTCGCCCGTTAAACAATGATTTTTTAAAAATCTCCCTCCCCACAAATCTTTTAATAATCGGATTTTAATTGGAGCAATAAAAGATGAGGTTTCTTTTTAAAGACATTTTCCCTCGAAATTCTGAAGACATCAGGGTTTTTTTTATTGTTTTGTTGTCATGCGACCCCACCCCCTCATTTGGTTGATTTGACTCCCGAAATGAATGTACAGGGAAATTATTTTTTCATGTTTTAGTTGATTTCAAGGAAAATTAGATTTTCTTTACATTTTTTTTATAACGTTTTGTCTATTTTGTTCGTACGGAATCCCTATTTCTGAAGTAAAAAGAAAAAGTTCTTCAATTTAAAAAACAACAACACTGAAATACTGTGCAATATTGTTATTCTGGACATTTTTTCAAAGTTTTCTTTATTCGTTTTTGTAGCTTAATCTTCAAAGGATGTGGTTAATAAAAGAGAAAAAAAATTCAAGTTGTAGCAGTAAGAACTTCGTATTTTTGTTTGGCACGTTAATTAATTTGACCGTTAGGGTCGACACATATTTTCACCCAATCAGGATGACTTATCCTATTCAGCCCAGACCATTTTTCCGGGCAGCACCAAATTGGGGAAAGCCCGCCAAACACTTTCTCTTCCTCAGAACTCTTCAAAAAGGACAAACGTCTTACTCTCCGCTCTTCAATAGCAGCAGCATCGACACAATGAGGAAAGCCATCTAATTTATGAACCCCTTGGGTCTATTCTCTTAGACCAAGGGTTCCCGGTTGAATATGAATTAGATGAATTCAATCCGCCTCACTCAGTCCTCTTCAACTTTGGCTGTGTCGACTGTGACGCAAAATACAGCTCGATAGCTAGCCATTTCATCCCTGGGCAACATTTTCTGGAGACATTCACGCTTCTCTCCCCCAAACGACCAGGACAACGCATTCATGGACGACGACAACGTTCCTGTCCTTAACCAGCAAACACGACCTTTGCTAACCAAACGATACACATTTCGCTCGGGCATTTAGCTGCTAAAATGCCTTCTCAACTCTATAACAACTTCATTTCCCTCACTTCCTTCTTTCCTTCCTACGAGACTTGCAGCATAAAACTAAACCCTTTATTCCATGCTGCCATTAAAACCTATCACAAAAACCTTACGGCATCTTCGTCTTCTCTCTCACTCCTTTATTTTCCAACAACAATCTAGCGAGGAAACACGTAACAATATTCCTCGGTAAAATAACAAATTCACAATCGCTAAAAGGTTAAACGTTTTTTGTTTTTTTTTGAGGTTTAGAATTGACATCCTTCGATTAAACTCTTCCATTAATTGCATGAAACTGGGACTTGTTAATGTTAGAAATACAGAAAAAAAATTCACTGATTAAATCATTTTTAAGTATTTTTTTAAAAATCTAAATAGTACTTTTTTAGTTTTACTTTTTTGAGTACGATATTTTTTCTACGGACACCAGGAGGAAAACCAATATATATATATATATAAGTCAGATGAGAGATAATTTTAAAAACTCAAAAAAAAAAAGAACGTAGATTATTACGCTTTTGATCATCCATTGTTTTGAAGAGACGGCGAAAAATAAATCGTAGCATCACCGATAAAAAGTGCGTGTTTTTGGACATGCCTGTCGTTTTACAGTATAAACTTTTGGAGAATAAAATTTTTCCATTTTTTTAACAAAGTTTGTTGACATGCATTTATTTATTTATTTATCTTATCAAAAAAATATAGTTTTTGATATCAGGTCATTCTATGTCCAATCATTCTTCCTACAAATGAATGGTGGCTAACGTGCCGGACTCTCATATCCTAGTTAACGAGTTCGAACTCCTGTCATGCCCTATAACTTACACTTTCGGATTAATACTTCTGGAAAAGGTACGAACGCCCTTTAACGCCCCCACCCCACCAAGCTATGGATTAAATAATACGACTACTGTCCTTCTACGTGGATGACTTTGGATCTAAATAATCCATGAAGTTTAAACAAAGAAATAAAATCAATCTTCTTACAAATGATAAAAAGAGTAAAAAAGAAAAAGGATTTTTACGAGTTCGGACATTTTAATCAACATATATCTTTTATTTATTTTTCATTATGTCATTAATTCATTTACTTCTTTTAGAAAGTCTGTGATGCTTTCTATAATTTTATGAGACATAAATCTTATAAATTGCTGGTGAATGCAGACAGACTTAACGCTATATATATATATATATATATATATATATATATATATATATATATATACTGACTATAAAACCGCGGGAAATGCTTGGAAGAACAAGAGTGAAGAGGGGACTGGTTATAACAACATACGTACACTGAATATTTATTTTTCTCTCAGGAGAACTGACTTCAACAGATGTTTTATAAATGCAGTCCTAATTATTGTTCATGATTTTGATATATATACATATATATATATATATATATATATATATATATATATAAAATGTATATTTAACATTTTTATTCTAATCGTAATATTTGAAACCTGACAAACTCTCTTAAAATGATACAATAAATTTATATATATATATATATATATATATGTATATATATATATAAATTTATTGTATAATATATATATATATATAAATTTATTGTATAATTTTGTCAGGTTTCAAATATTACGATTAGAATAAAAATGTTAAATATAAATTTGCATCTGAAAAGCCAGACTAAGAAAAAATTACCCGATTGATGATGGCCAAATATTTTGTATTTTGTATTATTCCAACTTCCCGTCAAGTTAGAGAGGCGGAGTGGAGATACCGTGGCTTCGTCGGTAAGATGCTGTACTGCGACATTCTTGTAAGCGAGCTCGAACTCTAGTCGCGCTATCACTTTCAGACTACTCCCCTTGGCAAAGATATATGGCAGTCACAAATCTATTTCCTTTCGCGAATCAATGCCCCTGCCAAGCGATTCGGCTATACATTGACCAATCAGGGACAGAGCGCATTGATTCCTTCTTCCTCTCTAGAACTATTTTTTCTAGTCCTTTTTGGTAGTCAGCCGACAACCCAGAGAGCACCTACCCAACAGCCAAGACAGACCTCTCTTGCATCCACTGCGACGGATTCCACTTGGAACCCCTTCGCTGAAGAACACGCTGCTATTAGCTTCACACACAGAAGAACTAACCTTACGGCAGTCACACAAGCTACTTACTACAGTGACACACACTTGCAACTAACTCAAGGACCAACATACTAACCATCGACACCAAAAGGGACATTTTCTCACTCTGACTCTTTTACTTCTGCTAAAATAATAAACCTTTTGTCGTTGTGTTTCAAAAGAAATTTCGTTATTTATTTGTGTTGTCAAATAATTTATAGGAAACTACTCCTTTTCAACACGAAAGATATAAACATTCTTTTTCCCGCCCCGCCAAAGTTATGGGTTACATTGCATCACAGCCTTTCTTTTGCAAGGATGGCTTTGGCATTAATTAACCCATGAAGATTGATATGCCGTTAAACAATTAGACTGAAAGCAATCGAGATACTATGGCTGTTAGGAAAAAAAAAAGTTTGTTCTCGTCGGCATTCTCCATTAGGGGCGCCTCATGTGCCAAGCAATGAACACAAACTGGTCCCTTTTATACAAGGGGACAGATGCTACCGGGAGCGGGAGCAAATATTATTAAAGGACGGGTCCCTGCCAAATAAAAATGATAAACGAGTTTTCTGTTTTATTCCTGAATGGACTGAAACCAAAAATTTACAAAGACAGGTGATCAAGGATTAATCCCTTTTCAAATTTTTGGGAGTCGGGGACCCTTTCTGTTTCTGGGTCTATCTCATGGATCCCTATAAAAAGGAAAAGGATATCCGGTTGACCCTCATGTAAATAAAATGAAACTCATCAAAAATATTCAATGAAAATCTTATCCAATATATGCGCTGAATAATGTGATTTAGTGAGACGTTATGTGCTTCATTTGTTTGACACAAAGCATAAATTCTGGGTAATATTTTTGACCAAAATATATGCATTTGTAGGGAACGAATAAATAAATAAATAAAATTTAAAATTAAATTTTAAAAAAAAATAAAAAGGAAAACTTAAATTTGCAGAAACTTCCAGAGGTCCCTAACAGGAAAAGGAGATGACGCATACGTAAAAGGAAAAAGGCGAAAAGGCATTTCTCTTGACAAAGGGGACCAGGCATTCTTTCTTTTTCAGGCGGTGACCAGCCTTTTGATAACTTCGTTTCTGACGTGTCTGGGCACCACGCATACGTCTTTGGACGTGGCGTCGGTTAGTCCCTTTCACCCAGTAGCACCCCTCCCTCTCTCGGTCAGCATTATGCTGAAATATAAAAGACCCACAAAGGAACTGCAAATTAACCCTTACCGGATTTTGACAAAACTTCCAAAAGAAAACAAACCCGTATGGAAGCCCGAAATACCAAATGAGGACAAATACATACATGAAACGATTTAACGTATTTTTGACACCTTAACTGGGGGATTCAACCATTTCAATATATTCAGGAAAAAAACTCCCGCATCCATGGAATGGTTGTTGAACCCAGTAAATAAAGGAAAGTATAAAAGAGACGTCTTCGTCTCTTATCTGTTACTGTCTTTTCTTTTGTATAATACTTTTTGGGACTTTCTTGGGCAAGGCGTTACACCGACTAACCAACGTGGGGGTAGGGTAAAATAAAATAACCAAAATATGGAGTCAGATATCTAGACGGCAACACAGCCATGGCCATTGCCCCTGACCTTCAGCCTCATACCCCACACATTTTACTTTGCACAACAAGTCTAGATTTATATTGGGTCATATGCTGTTTCGGATATATATCTCGTGGCAAAAAGGCAGCAGCATTTTGACCGCCTTTTAAAACAGCAATGGTTACTCAGAAGCTACGCTAAGCCAAATTTTGGGAAGTAGTTACTATCTAAAATTAATTTTCATAGGTGTACACAGGTTGCTAGAATTTGCTGTTCTATCACTAATCAGATAATATGTTTTCAAGACATCCTTCTGTCCCCTGTTGTTGATGTTGCGGACCCCCTATTTGAAAAGCACTACCTTAGACAGAAACACATGGGAAATACCCTTGGGAAAGGTATGAACCCCTTTATTCTCCCTCCAGCTATGGGTGAATAGTAGGACGGACTAGGTTCTTCAGCCTTGGTGAGGCAACTAGTCTAGGAGAAGGAAAACTCTGAATTCAAACCTGTTAAACTCTGCTTAAAAATTGACCTTGTGTCATATCCTGCCCGAGCGGAGGGGTTGGTAAATAGTACCTTAGACAGAAACACTCCGTTTCCCAAAGAGGTTTAGCGTCAGGTTTATCTCCTAATGTCTACGGTGATGGTTGATTTGGTTTGGTCTGGTTTGGTTTTACGGCACATCAACCATTGTAGGTTATTAATGCCTGATTCATTGATATACGTATAAACTGTTATATTTCAAGCAATTCAGTTTAGCATAAGTACACAGTTTAGCTCTATTTGACCCTTAGATAGGACCCTATCAGGTGCTACCATTCCGGGCCAGAGTGGACCTGGGACCAATGGCAATAAAAGGATTCTCTGCATTCCCCAAAGCTCCAGCATTGCTGAAACCTCACCACCATATTGTTTAGTATCATATCTAGGACACTCATTGGGGGTGTCTTACCTCTCTACTGAGAAACAGTCGGTGTATTCTAAAGTCTCAACCGACTGGGCAAGGCAAAAATTGAGGGAAAATAGATAAACAACGGGTTACTGAATTCAAAAACACGCTTCGCGTAAAAGCGCACTGAGTGTTACGGTTATCATCGTAGCAAATGAAGTCTACTGGAGAATGTCGATTATGAGTTTGTCTTTACTTCTACCAGCAGTGGATAGCATATCTTGTTCATCTTATTTGGATGATTTGTGAGATTGAAGGTAGGTGGCTGTACAGCTGCTGTTTCGTAGGGTACTGCTTCTAGGATTTACTTCAAACGGTACGCAGCATCCATTTTTTTTTCACTGACACAACAACTTGGAGGATTTCTCGGTAAGAAAGACGGTGTTCCTGCGAAATTAACCGATAACTTCCGAAGTGAATAGTTAAGAAAGGTTGCTGCACTGTTGCCATTATAATTCAGTTACTATTCAAATAATTTTCATACAAATTCTACATAAAAGGACGTGACTTGGAGACACTGTGGAGTTTTAACGGCTGGCTTGTATAATAAAAATGAAATTTAAAAAAAAATGTCCAAGGACTTTGTGTCCACACTGCAGCAGCAACAGTCGTCGTCGTTGTTTATAGTTTCGAACGAATCAGAAGCTAAAATTTTAAAATACATACCTATGGACGTAAATTCAATTTCAAGCGCTGGCAGTAGATATGTAATTAGTTTTTCTCCGATATGTTAACTTTTCAGATGTAGTGTTTTCAATACGGTGAAGAATTAATTATCATTTTGCTGCAAGCTAAATTTTAGATCTAATAACGGTCGCAATTTTATATACGTGGGAATATTTATTTAATAAAGTTCGTGATTTAAAGTGAAGTCATTTTGATTAAATCTTTTTGAGGATCTAACTGACAAAAATACTCGGCAAAAAATAAAAAAATACATCAGCACCTATTACATTAAGGCGAACATGGACAAGAAAGACAGACAGACAGACAGACGGACAGAGACAGGGAGATGGTAGTAGTATTCGAGGTCAATGTAGAGAGTAACAAGACTGATTTTGGTTTTGTCTTTTCAGGTTGGCAACCTTGATTCAAAATCAATTAATCAAAGTTGTCTTTACTTAAACCTTCTGCAATGAGCAGGATGCGCTACATGGTCAATTTTAAAGCAGACCATAACAGGGTCATCCGTCTAATATGTAGAGTGTCCACTAATGGTCCAGGAGACAGGAGTTCAATCTCAGATGGAGTAGTAGCCATTGAAAAGGGAGCCTTCGTGTCACCCTCGACTAGAGTCACTAACTTTACTTATTGCTGGTTTGAATTCAGGATTTTCCTTCTCCTCGACCGGTTGCCTAACTAGGTTAAAGAACCCAGTCTGCTATACATAGGAGGGGCAGATTGATTCATACTTTTCGAAAGGTAAATTAGCGTGAAGGGAAACGTAATCAACTTCACCTAAGATGAGAACTCGGATCTCCGATTCCAATTCCAACGATTATATCAGTTATAATATATATATATATATATATATATATATATATATATATATATATATATGTGTGTGTGTGTGTGTGTGTGTGTGTGTGGTTGCTGCTTCTTGTAATAAAGGTTCGAAAGTTCGAAAGTCTCTCGGGTTTTTAGTGCTGTTTTATCCTATTATCTAATTGTAGCAGAAAGAATTTCGCATCTTTGTTTGGCGCGTAATTTAATTAGGGTCAACGCATAATTTCACACCAATCAGGATGACTTAACCGATTTAACCGAACTATCTTTCTGGGCAGCACAAATTGGGGAAGCCGTCAAACACCCTCTTTGGCTGAACAACTTCGTTCAGTGCAGACGTCTTACTGCCTGCTCTTCAATAGCAGCAGCAGCAGCAGCAGCATGAGGGAAGCAGTCTAATTTATGGACCCCTTGCGTCTATTTCTCTTACACCAAGGGTTCCCAATTGAATATGAATTAGATAAATTCAATACGCCACACACAGGAACAACTTTACGTCACCCCCAAAATTGGCTATGTCGATTGTGATGCAAAATTCCGCTCCGACATCTCTGGGCAACATTTTCTGGAGACATTCACGCTTCTCCCTGAAACATCCAGAACCACAAACTCACGATGACTTCAACGTTTCTCTCCTCAAACAGTAAACACGACTTTTGCTACACTATGGCGAACATATCTCCCTCGCACATTCAACAATGCCTTAACCTAACGATGCACTTTTCGCTCAGTCTTTTAGCTGCTAAAATGCTTTCTTAACTCTCTCATAACTTCATTTCGTTTCCTTACTTCTTTCCTTTTTACGAGACTTGCAGTATAAACGTAAACTCTTTATTCTATGCTGCCATTAAAAACCTTTATATAAAATCTAACGGCATCTTCGTCTTCTTACTTCTTCATCCTGCTTTATTAACAACAACAATTAGCAAGGGAATAACACACACGCGCAAGAACACATTTCTTCGCTAAAAATGGTAACAAACATTCCTATCGCTAAATATTCAATACGCTTGTGCTTGTGCCAGAATGTCATGCGAACTAAATACATAGAGGTCTGCTTTAACGTGATGACTACTAGTTATTTTTGCTTGTGTCCGGATTTGAACCCTTCTTGACTTTACGTCATTCTGATTGCTTAATAGGCCGACCTAGCAAGTGATGTGCAGAAAAAATACCGAGACAGAACCCTTATTTACCAAGACAGACATGAACAAACATTTTCTTCGAAATAGTCTCCTTTGCATTCAACATATTCCAGTAAGTTTTCTATTGGTCAAAGCATCTTTGAAGCGCTCTTTTGATATGGTGTGATGCTGAGCTATCGAATTTCTTTTAGAGGAACTATTTTTTTTTCCTTCGTACGTAAATCAATTAAGACGTGCACTTTAGAGTTCATGGACAAAATTGAACTATACCCACGTGAGTATAAACTTGAATACATGTAAAACAAAATAACCCCCCCCCCAAAAAAAGACAATGAGTAGATGAATTTTTGAAAAATAATTTTTCAAAAATTCATCTACTCATTGTCTTTTTTTTTGGGGGGGGGTTATTTTGTTTTACATGTATTCAAGTTTATACTCACGTGGGTATAGTTCAATTTTGTCCATGAACTCTAAAGTGCACGTCTTAATTGATTTACGTACGAAGGAATTTAAAACAATGTTAAGTAATGACAATTTGTGACTCCACTTTGACCGATGGACGAAAGCTGATTGTATGGCTTCACTTGCTGTCATGGTGAAGTGGGGGACGAGTTATGTCTGTTATCATAGTTATGCCAAAAGCGTGGATATTGTTGCAAACATCTGACTTTAACATCCGATGCACAGATTTTGGTCGACTGACTTGTAAATCTGTTGCTTTTTACAAATTTTTATTTTCATATTTTGCTCCTGCGAGCTAAAAATAAATTGGCGGGCTCATATCACTGTATTTACTCTTTGTAAAAAGCTCTGTGCACTATTTTCTTACGCGGAAGGATGAATGAGAGCAAATGCAGAAACTTAACTACACGAAACATGCTATTTTTTCAACAGAGAGGCAGATCACGTGTCAATAGTCTTTAAAATTATGGAATCAAATTAATAGATTATGAAATATTTAACATATTTTGTTTAATTTTGTTTGTGGCCTTCAAGGAAATAACAGGGTATCCTATTTCTAACGCCATAGTATAGTGGCCCGCAGTGGGGAGAATAAATGAGACATTTGCTACCCCTTACCTACATCAGGCTTTCTTATTGAGGGTGTTTGAAATTTGAAACCATATCGAGGCTGGCAATCCAGAGGTCAGTATAAACGGTGACAGCTCAAGATGAGTCATGACCAAAGCTCTCAGATTTGCCAGACTGAAATTTTCATTTTAAACAAGGCAATACCAACAAGCAAGTATATTTCGCAAATCGCTCTCAGGAGACCTGGGTTCAATCCCAAGTCGCGTCATACCAAAGACTTTAAAATGGTACTTGATACCACCTTGCTTAACACTCAGCAATATAAGGTACGTATCATGGGTAAAGTGGAGCAATCCAAGGAAAGGAGTAGCGCCCTTCCCAACACTTCAGAGTAGCAATTATTGAAAAGGGAGCCTTCTAGTCACCCTCGACTATGGTCGTCATCTTTACTTACTCGATTATCATGGGCAGTTCTGTCATCGGGGCTTAGATTACGCAAACTGTAACCGAAAAAAAAAAAACGAGAGATGTGCTGTGTATGACGGAAAACTGCATCCGATGGTGAGGTTCCAATTCTGGAGATCTGGGGATTGAGGAATATACCTTCATGGCCATAACTCCAAGGTTTACTCTGACCTAGATGGGTAGTATCTGCTAGGGTCCCATTCTGGCGTCAAAATGATCTGTATAAAAATTATTTGTACTCGATAGGATCATGTGACAAAAAAGATCCACTTATGAAACAACTCCATATCAAAATTTAAATATGAACTTACAATGAACATGATTCCATAATATTAAGGCACAAAGTAACCCTACGTAAGTTGCCATACCATTAAAATCAATCAATCTCATTGGGTGTCTCATGTAAAAAATCGCTTAATAAACTCGGCCATATGCTATAAACTGCACACGAATTGTTTGTTTCCTTGTTTGGGTTTTTATGGCATTTCAACCTTGGTAGGTTATTTAATGCCAAATCAATTTTTATAGAAATGAACAATTCAATTTCAAACAATTCAATTTTGTATAAATACACAGTTCAATTATCAAAAATATTTCTATTTCAAGCTATTCCGTTTAGTCAAACCGTTCTGTTTCAAACAATTCAGTTTTGTATAAACATAGTTTTTGTCCACAATTCAGTTTAACCTAAGTGCAGTTTCAAAGTCAAAAGCAGTTCTATTTCAAACAATTCAGTTTAATATACGCAGTTTAAATATCAAAACAGTTTTATTTCAAGCAACTCAGTTTAGCCTTAGTAGGCATTTTAGTTCTATTTGACCCATAGATAGGACCCTATCAGGTGCTACCTCTCCGAGCCAGAGTGGACCTGGGATCGATGGCAATGAAGGGGTACTCTGCAAAGCCCCAGCATTACTGGAACTTCACCACCAGATTGTTTAGTGTCATACCTTGGACACTCATTGGGAGGGGGTCTTACCCCTCTGCAGAGAAGCAGTCGGTGTATTCTACAGCCTCTACCGACCTGGCAATCTGCACACGAAGTGAATGTGGATGAAAACTCACCGTCTCTGCGGGAAGAATGCCTATCGTGTTTCATGGTTTGTAATAAGATCCAAATATATATTTTTCTCTCTTCAGTTTGGGACCAGTCTGCATTTCTTTAAATAAAAACCTTAAAAAAAGATACGTGGTGCATTCAATAATTTTCCAGACTTTTTTTGTACAGGCATTTAAAATTGTCATAGACTCTTGAAAATTCACTATGTTATTGCAATACATCTTATGAGATGACAGACCAATTTTTTATGATTTCAGGTTCAAATGAACAGCTACTGCAGTAATTGGAATACACCCTACTAAAGCCTGATTATCTCAGCTGGTGAATTTCAAAAATGCAATCTGGACGTGAGGACACTTAGAAGAACGATATGCAATAAAATTCTGTTTTAAACTTGGAAAAAATGATACCACAGAAACGTATCTAATGCTTCAGGGTGCTTTTGGAGCTCTTGCAAGAATCGAGCATCAGTTTTTGAGTGGCATAAGAGATTCAAGGAAGGCAGGGAATCTGTGAGGGATGATGAGAGGTGTGGGAGGAGTAAGGAAGTCAATAGACCAGAGTTGATTGGCCAAAGGATTAGGGTTAGGGTTACTATGTTGAGGTTTTAAGGGAGTTCAGGAGGACACCAGTCCACAACTCCATCCTTGTCACAGACTATTTGACCAAGATGGGCATCAAGAGAGTTCCTCACCTTCCCTATAGTCCAGACCTTGCTCCCTGTGACTTTTGCTTATTCCCTAAGCTGTCGTTATGAGACAATTGAGGAGATGAAAGAGGCTGTGACGAAGGCCATTGACACGTTCACACCAGAGGACTTCCATGGGGCCTTTCAGAAGTTGTTGGAACGGTACAACAAGTGCATTGCAGCCGGAGGAGATTACTTCGAAGGGACTAGTGTTTCATGTGTGTACTATCAATAAAAGTGCCCATACGAAAAAGTCTGGAAACTTATTTAATGATCCTCGTAGTGTTATGAATAAGCGTGTAGTTGCAAAATTCCGTTTATATAAAATAAATAAAAATTGGTATGTAGCGATACGGGCTTTCTTCTTTCACCAGATAACGAGTTAGTGGGTAAGTGGGTATAAGTCGTTTTTCAAGCGGCTGGGTTGGTATTGTGACACGGTGTGTGACGTGGGTCGGTAAGCTCTAAGCCGTCTGTGGTAGTGTTGGAATACGAGTTTGATTGGTAGGGCTTCTTGTTCTTTGTTCTTGTCCGAATGCGACCCGTGACGATCTTCTTTCTCTCTCAAGATCTCGGAGCAGACTGCCTTTTCAACTTTCGTTGACTATTTTACAGTCGAGTTTGGGTCGAATCGGCTCAAAAAACTTTGGGGAAGAAAGTTGCTGATTGGGTGAGAAAAAAAAAGTAACGTTTCAACCAGATGTATGAGCGGATCCTACCTGCGCAGAGACGTTTATTTATTTTGGTCTCGGCCATCGTCTAGACAAGTCATTGATCTTGTGTCAAGTCCTTTTTAGCGGAAGGCAGTGACAAATATATCGGCCATCGTCTTGACAACATCCGGCTTTTGAAATGTACGTTTGTGGTGTTTTATTTTTTGTTTATTTAATGTTTTAGCTTGTGAGTTAGTTAAAAGTGTTAATTTACTAAGCTTTTTTTTTTTTTTGCTTAGATGTGGTATAAGGCTATATGAATAGGGCCCCCAATGAGACTCGAACTCACTCATATAGGTTTGCTAGTCTAGCTTGCTAAGAGTATTAGTGAATCAGAAGTGATTTCTGTATGTAGCAATTGATATTTTTGTATTTTTTAAGCGAAAGATAAAATTTCAGGAAATACGAAGTATATGCTTTTATTCTGACGAAAAACATAAAATTGAATAAAATGAAAATAAAAAATAACCACTCAATCATAAAAAAAAATATCGTATATCATCATCATATTTTGTTTTCTTCAATAAAACCATCACCTACCTAAATTGCTACTTGTTAGAATTATCTTATTGTAATGGGAACATCTTCTTAGAGGGGACTTTTATGGTTGTCACCGCTGGAAGAAAGTGACGGGAAAATTTTTGGAACTGACACCGCCTGCTGAGAGAATTACCCTTTTCGGCTGAAGCCGTGGAGGAAACAAGACGTGAAGTTTGTAGTCCTGTGAATTTTCGCAGGATGTGCGGGTTTTTAAACATTACTGTTCCCTGCAGCTAAGGGAAGACAGTAAATAAGGAGTAAATCCCTCAAAGAATTTTGCTGATAAGCTGGAACTCATCTGGAGAAATATGCTGTTACCTATATCTATGAATATGTTCTGTCTTGACTTGGTATTCCAGAACTACTCTACTGTTATGTATTCTTCCTGGCGAAATGTGCTGTTGCCTATATCTGAGAATTCAAGCTGTCTCGTAACAATTGAATTTGTTGTCCTATACAAGTGCTGAAAGAATTGCTGAATCAACCCCCATGTATCTGCATTATTCGCTGTATTCTTGATGTAAAAGGGAACAGGTTTCCCCATGAGGTGTTTTTCGCCTAAGAGACTCTGCTAAATCTTTTTTTTTTCCCCGTTCATACAAAACCCCTTTTATTGAGTTGTAAGTACCAGCTCTTTACTCGTTGAAGACATATCAGTACCTATGAAATTATTGTTTTAATGGTGCAATCTTTTTTTTTTTCTCTTCAAATAGAGACAGCTATGTTAGCGACTATGTCACGTAGAGCTCGAAGAACTGGACCATGACGAGCACATTTTCCAAGACATTTTCACAAGACTCCTTAGAGCAGCACATAATTCCTCATAGTGGCGAAACCTCACCAACTGGCAATTCTACGCTAATGCCCTTAGCAAAAGCCATCTGCTTTCCCCCAGCTATGAGTAAATACCAGGGTAGACCGAATCCTTAGCCTGTGGGGTTTAAAATTTTTATGAAGGTCAGTGGCTAAGGGCAAGACTGTGTTGCCGTAAGATATCTGACTCCATATTTTGGTTGTTTTGCTTTACCCCACGTTGACTTGGCCGGTGCAATGCCTTGCCCAAAGAAGGTCCATAAGAAATATAATAAAAGAGAAGATAAGAACAGACAGGAGACGAAAAACTTTCCTTTCAGACTTTCCTTTATTTACCTGGTGAATGGACTAACCAACGCTATGTCCCAAGACACAGCGTGGTGCCCAAACACCAGATAGTAAAAACGGTGTTGTCGGTTCGACGTCACTACACGAAAAGAAATAGGTTCACAAAAAACCTGAGTATTTATCTCTCTCTACCGGCTCCAAATTCGCCACTCCAAAATTCTTCTAATTTTGGCGCGACCGCTTCTCATTGGCTACTTTACATTTTATTATTTTTCTTTTTTCTGATTTTAACCGGATGGATGCGTGGCGTCACATTTATACATTTTGTATCCGGCAGCCGACGAGTCAACATCCGGTTGGGAGTTCTTTGGTAATTCCTGAATCGCCACAAGCCAAGGTAAAACAACCAATATGAGAGAAGGAAAACTCTGAATTCTGACCAGCTTTACTCTGTTTAAAAATCGTCTGATGATTTACCCTTAGCTGGATGAGGAATAGATGAATTCGTGCTTTTCTTAAGTTATTAGAGTTAAGTGAAATTCAAACAGCCTCACCCAAGATTTGAACTTGAGTCACTGATTTAATTTCATACGATGATATTCCTTACGTTAAGCGTGCTTCTTTTTGCAAGGTCTTTTTTTCCTGTTTCAGCTTACGCAAAAAGATTTTTCTTGTTAATGCTTCCAAAATTTTTTTTCCTGTTTTAGCTTCCATACATTTTTCTTCTTTCAGCTTCCATAGTTTTTTTTTGTTTTTTTTTATCTCAAGACAATAACAGTTACGCCACGAACCTACCACGCATTGCCAAGTACCAGATAATTTTAAATTCATTCTTTATTTTTATTTGTATTAAACATCAAAGCATAAGGAAGATAGAGTTGCTTTCTTTTTTCTTTCCTTTTTTTTTATTGGAAGTACATAATTGTTACGATAAAATTATAGAATTAAATACGTTACAAGTTTCTGGTATTTTTATTGACATATGTCGCTTTGTTTTCATAAATACGGGGAGGGGACCAAATTTCCTGCTTTTAGTCATTGTGTCATTATAAAAAATGTAAATGGTTTAATTTTTGACTAATGGCCTGTAAAAAAATTCCAGATGAAAAGACCCAGTATTGTATGCTTTTAACTAGCCCTACCGTCACGGGCAGGATCTGACACAAGGTCAAGCGGGGTAAAGCTGGTTTGAATTCACAGTTTTCTTTCTCTTAGGATAGTTGCCTAAGCAAGAATAAAAAAGAAAACAAACAAACAGTCAGTCATATCATTTATCAATAACTCGAATAACAAATGGATTCATGCCTTTCTAAAGATAATTACCGCGAAGTGAAACGTGTAGGGATCATAAAAATAAAAATAGAATAAGTATTATATATTGACCCTCGACCGAGCTGTCAATCAAGAGTTGCACCTGTATAAATAAGTGGAAGAACAACGGAAGCAGGTGAACGTTAGAAAATAATAAAACCAGGTGCCCGGACGGTTTGGGACAGTTGGAGACAGGATGTCGAAGTGAGAACCAGCTCTAGACAGAGGGCTTAGGACCCTCAGTGACCCACGGTTGAGCAACCCCAAGCCAAGATGAGAAAGAAGTGCTGCTATGGCCGAGAGAAGAATTTGGAGTCAATATAGCAGTCTGTCCTTGTCTCCTCTCATTTCTCTTACCCAACAAACATTACCCTTTCGAAAATAAAGTGTGAGAGATTTATATTTTTATAAGAAGTGTATTCGTTCGTTATTGACCAGTTGATTATGTTCCCGTGTATATTTGTATATGCATATGTGCAGTTGTATTATGGATATACAACATTATATTAAAGAAGTGCAGAAATTCCCAGAAGCCCCTGACAGGAAGTGAGGGCGACACATGCTCGGAAAAGGAACTGTCCACGTGAAAAGGTGATCACTTCAGCCCCAGCAGAACGGACACATCTTTCACGCGGCCACTAGCAGCGAACTCATGGCTGATTAGGTTAAGTAACTTGACACCATGTCTGTTGCTACGTAGCCGACACCGCCGAAACCAACAATATAAAAAACATCGACTTAGGACTTATCAACCACTGGAGGCGACTAGTATATTTTAACACTTTGTCTGGGAGACGCGACCGTTTCTGTTGGTTTCAGGAAGCATTTTCATCGCCTACAGAATGGTTGTTGAACCTAGAAATAAAGTTAAAATATAAATGGTGTCTTGGTCTCTTTTCTTCCTTCCATCAGGAATTCTTTTGCAGCTTTCTACAGACACAGAAGAAACAAAGAATTAAGATGGTGGGTAAGAAGAAAACCAATGGAGTCAGATATCCTAACCCCAAATTGACTATCAACCAAACAAACGAAATAATCGATCTGTAACCCCTACGCAAACGCAAATAGGCCCGTCTAGAATTCGAACTTCTGTCGCCGATTCCATTTTTAACGGCGCTAACCGCATCTCCGCTGGATGGTACAATGCTTATCATGATGTCTTCAGTCACCAACACATCATAGGAGACTGCACAGTCCAGTAGAGTTTCATTGTTCAAGACACAACGAGGTTAAGAGGCGAGGGGAACTATATGGCGTAATGACTAACATGCTGAACTGCAATATCGTAGAAAGCGAGTTCGAACTCCAGTCGTGCTATTACGTTCACTTTTGGACTAATACTCTTGGTAAAGGCACGAACTCACTTATTCTCATTCCCGACAGCTATAAGTTAAATAGTACCAACTGCTGTTCTTCTACAAGAATGACTTTGGCATTATATAACCTGCGAAGGTTAATATGCCATCAAAACAATGCTTCAACATACATTTTTGAGTTTTACAATCATCATTTAGGATGATCTGCTCACCAAGCTCGTTAAACTAAGTGATGTGCCCGTTTCGTTTTTACTGTTATTTTGAAGAGTAAGTCAAATATATTTATTGGTTTGGAGAGAAGTAATTGTCGCCTCATTAATTAGATGTTTGATTGATTGATTGCTTTTAAATCATGTCAATCCGTCTCAGGTTAGTTTATGTCAAAGTTTTGGGAATCGCGTTCATTATACTATATATTTATATTTATTGCGTTGTTCTTTATTAAGAGGTTTTTTGTTTGCACACAGTCCGATCGAATATGAATAAATCTTAAACAGATCTATTTGACCACCACTCCGGGTCTGAGTGGATATGGGAGTAATAGCATCGAAGAAATACTCCAACCTTCCTAGATCTCCAGAACCGGAACCTCGCCATTAGATACAGTTCATACCCAGGACACCGTTTTTTCGGAGAAGGCTTACCTCTTGATAGAGGATACAGCCAACGTATTCTTAGCCCGGCTGACCAGACCAAATAAAGAGAAGAAAATATGTTTGTTTGTTTTTTTAAAGTTGGTTTTATTAAAAATGGGTTGAATAAGTTTGAAAAAGAAAATAAGTAAAATAGATAAAGATCTATGCGAAAAAAGAACTGTCTATGGACTTGTAGTATCACCTCCCTTACTAAGGTCAGTAAATGGGGCAGTCAATACTACCTCAACAGAAATCTTGGTCCTTACTTCCACTTCGGCCAAGGAATGCTATCCCAGAATCCATCGCCTCTCACTCTTCTCTCTTTCCTTCTCTCTCCTTTTCTCTCTCGCGGGGGGGTGTCCTTGTGGTGTAATGGTTAAAGCGATGGACTGCGGAATCGTAGTACGCGAGTTCATACTCCAGTCGCGCTATTACGTTCACTTTCGGGCAAATACCCTTGGGAAAGGTATGAACCCCCTTATCCTCCCAGCTATGGGTTAAATAGTACCACTACTGTTCTTCTAGGAGAATGGCTTTGGCATTAAATAACCTAAAAAGAGTTGATATGCCATTAAACAAAGAAACAAAACCAAACCTTTTCTCTCTCGCTCTCCCTCTCCCTCTACCCAATCAGCGGAGATAGTAGAGTTGCCGGAAACGACCCAAGAGCAGGAGAAGAGGAAGCCAGTTGCTGAAGAGATTCCAGATACAAAACACGTGTGTTAACCGCCGGACATTTTCTAGCCAACACGTGGCGCTATATACGAAGAATAAAATTCCTCTTTTAAAGTTAATATTTGTACTTCTCATTTATTATCTAAAATACCATAACTCAAGTACATATATTACAGAGTTATTTGTCTACATTTCTGAGATGAGGTTTGATAATTTTTATCACTAAGAATACTCGAATTATTGTCCTCATCTTTATTGTTATACTCACAACGTTTTGACCGGTGCATCCTTCGACCTTCTTCAGGTGTTAAACTCTGGAGCCTACACAGAACCTTGAACTGAACCTTTTATTTGATACAGTGAGTAGATTGTTCTAATTTCATTAACTATGAACGGGTACAAGTGTTGAGTTATAGTAAATATTCCTTGATATTCTTACATGAAGTTTGGATTGAACCTGCAATCTGTTGATGATTTCACTTAGAAGCACTTTTCAACCAAAAGTCTATAACCATTGCGTCATGTGTCCTGCTGAAGGTTTAGGTTGAATTGCATCTACTGGTAAATAACAAGGAAGATTTAGTGCAGGTTCCCAAGTTCAACATGAAACACCCGAAGAAGGCTAAAGAACATATCGGCCGAAACGTTATGAGTATAACAATGAAGATGAGGAAAATAGTTTGAATATTCTAAGTGATAAAATCTCTTTATGAAACAACAATTAACGAGCTAATTTTACAGACTTTGGGATGATGGTCAGAGAGTTCGCCAATGGCCCGGGAGATTTGGGTTCAATCCTAGGTTAAATCATACGAAAGGCTTTTAAAATGGTTCTTGATACCTCCTTACTTAACACTCAGTAATATAAGGTACGAATCGTGGGTAAAGTGGAGCAATCCAGGGAAAGTAGTAGAGCCCTCCCTTACATAGCTATCGAAAAGGAGCCTTCGAGTAACCCTCGACTACGGTCGCCAACTTTACTTTACTTATTATTACTGCTGTGAATTTGATTCTCTCAGAGTGTCTTACATAGGTGGAAATTTTTGTGAATTTCTAAAGAGCAAGAAAAAGAATACTGTTCAGTTTCTTTGTTTAATGGCTTCAAGAATTATATAATGTTAAAGCCATCCTTGTAGAAAGACAGTACTGGTGCTATTTAACTAACTGATGAGGGTGAGGTTCACACCTTTCCCAATGGTATTAGGTTTAGTTTGGTTTGGTTTGGTTTGGTTTTATGGCATATCAATCATTGTAGATTATTTAATGCCAAATCCATTTTTATACAAATAAACAGTTTTATTTCAACCAATTCAGTTTAGCATAAGTATACAGTTTACTTCTATTTTACCCATAGATTGGACCCTATCAGGTGTTACCACTCCGGGACAGAGTGGACCTAGGAGCAATGGCAATAAAGGGCTACTCCGCATTCCTCTAGGTTCCAGCATTACTAGAGCCTCACCATCAGATTGTTTAGTGTCATACCCAGGACACTCATTGGGGGAGTCTTACCTCTCTGCAGAAATGCCGTCGGTTTATCCTGCAGCCTGGAAGTGAACGCAATATCGTGACGGAAGTTCGAACTCTCTGAGTATGATGTCTCAGTTCAGTACTTTAGCCACGACGCCGAGTAAACTTTCCCAAGAAGAAGAAGAAGAAGAAGAGGAGGAGGAGAAGAAGAAGAAGAGGAGGAGGAGGAGGAGGAGAAGAAGAAGAAGAAGAAGAAGAAGAAGAAGAAGAGGAGGAGGAGAAGAAGAAGAAGAAGAGGAGGAGGAGGAGAAGAAGAAGAAGAAGAAGAAGAAGAAGAAGAAGAAGAAGAAGAAGAAGAAGAAGAAGAAGAAGAAGAAGAAGAAGAAATGGAAAATTACGAAAGAAAAGAGAAAGACAAGGATGTGAAAGAAGAGATAAAAATGCCAGAAGAAGAAATTTAAAATTTGTTTAGCCGATAGCGAATTTCTTCATTCTTTGAAGACCGGAAGCCAACTGAGATTAGAAATCGTAGCAAATATACTTGACTTAAAGAGTAAGTCACCGGAAGTAATAAAGTTTGACGGAAGTGTACTATAAATATTCTCCCTCCAATCAAAACGACATAGAAAACTATTACCGGAACTCTGTCTGGCGCAGATCTCAGATTCGTAATAAAAGATGAACAGGGTAAATGTTTTACTCAAGCTTTATTCGATATAACTTAACTGTCGTCCAGTTAAAGTGAAGATTAGTGACGCTAACAGAATAGGTTCAGTGTTGCTCCTTGGCGCCTGCAGCAAAATATCAATCAAATTCATTTTTAATAAGAACTATTTCCCTTGTCTATGTAGTTCTTTGTTTACAATGGTTTGGTGGCATTACCTGCTGTCTTCATCGATGAAATTGTCAGTGCCAGGTGTACATTATGAACTTCTACAAACAGTATCACACATATATAAATATATCCCGACCCTTTTTTTTTATAACAAAAAGTTAATTTTCTTATGAACCAAAGATATCAGAATTTCATTATTTTATTATTAAAATATTTTACAATAAAAACGAACCTTAAACTGGGTCATTTGCCTTGTGGGTAGAGTGTTTGCCAATGGTCTGGAAGACCTGGGTTCAATCCTAGGTCGCGTCATACCAAAGACTTTAAAAATGGTACTTGATACCTCCTTGCTTAACACTCAGCAATATAAGGTACGTATCAAGCAATCCAGGAGCAATCCAGGGAAAGGAGTAGCGTCCTCCCCAACACCTCAGTGTAGTAGCTATTGAAAAGGGAGCCTTCTGGTCGCCCTCGAATAAAGGGAGACAACTTTACTTTACTTACTACTGTATGTCACAGCATTGAAACTATGTATCTAAAAGTATAGACATGTATTCACCCAATCTTTCCGCACGAGCAGGATGCGACCCAAGGTCAGTTTTTAAGAGGAATCTACCATCTAGAATTCAGTCTTCCTTCTCATTGGTTAGTGGCTATATACCAAGGGTAAAAAGCCCTGTCAGCCCTACTATTTATCTATGACTGGAGGGAGAAAAATTGGATGCATACCTTTTGCAATGGTTGTAGCTGAAAGAAACTTGAATTCAATTTGACCGTTAGAGTCACCGAACATTTTCACCCAATCAGGATGACTTGTCCTATTCAGCCCAAACCATATTTCCTAGCAGCACCAAAAATTGAAGAAAGCCCGCGAATCTCTCTCTCTCTTGCTCTGAAATCCTCAACGGGAACGGACGTCTTAACGTCTGTTCCTGAATAGAGTAGCAGCATCATACACTATGAGGAGAGTCATCTAGTTTATGGATCCCTTGGGTCTATTCTTCTAGACCAAGGGATTCTAGTTAAAAACAAATTAGATGATACACTCTAACAACTTCCTACCTTCTTTCCTTACTACGTGGCTCGCTGCATACCAGCGTAAACCCCTTTACTTCATGCTGCCATTAAAACCTTGATACAAAACCTAACGACGTCTTCGTTCTTCTCCACCACCTTTATTTTCCATCAACATTTAGCGAGGGGATAGCAACCAACGCAACCAATGCAATACCAACATAACTAACGCAAAACGCAACTTAAACCTTAAGCCAAAAAAAAAAAAAACCAACAAAAAAACAACAACAATAATAATAATAATAATGTTATCCCCATTGTTATATGGTATTAGTGCTATGGTAAACCAGAAGATTTGGTTGGTTATTTGGTTTAGTTTCGTAGGTCGTGGATATTTGGGTTTAGATATTTGACTCCGGTGTTTTCTTTCTTCTTTTCCCCATTCAATTCGTTGGCGTCTTCTTGTCAGTGAAGGCCGCAAAAGAATTACAGAAGGAAGTAAGAAAAGAGACGGGAAGGATATGACACAAGGTCAATTTTTAAACGGAGTTTAACAGGTTTGAATTCAGAGTTTTCCTTCTCCTAGACTAGTTGCCTCAACAAGGCTGAAGAACCTAGTCCGTCCTACTATTTACCCATAGCTGGAGGGAGAATAAGGGGGTTCCTACCTTTCCCAAGGGTATTTGCCCGAAAGTGAACATAATAGCGCGACTGGAGTACGAACTCGCGTACTACGATTCCGCAGTTCATCGCTTTAACCATTACACCACGAGGACACCCCCAAATTTCAACTTTAATTTTGGGTTCCATACGGCTATTCTGTTGCGAGAAAATGTCTCCATGGACTATTTGAGAAACATTCCCCAGAGTTTTCGGTGGTAGATGCGTCAAAAATCGGTGTTGTCGTGTCCAGTGGGTGTTTTTTATAATGTTTGTTTCGGTGGTGTCGGCTTGCTTACAGCAGACATGGCTAGGTATCAGACTACAAGACCTGATCAGCACATGTGTATGCTACTAGCGGCCGCGTAAGAGGGACCGTCCAGTGCGACAGTGGAGACTGAAGTGAGCAAGAATTTCTCTTTTGCGCAGAGACGGTCCTTTTTCCGGGCATGTGCCGCTCCTACTTCCTGTCAGGGGCTTCAAGGAATTTGTACACTTTTTGAATTTATTCTATTTTATTTATTTTCTTTTTCTTTTTTCTAGCACAAACAATGCCATATGAAATGCAAACAGCTTCGTCCAGGGTTTGAACTCAGGTCGCCAGGTCCATTTCCTACGACGATAACCGTTACACTATGAGCACTACTTAGAATATAGATATGTAACAGTAGTCCAAAAATAAGTACACTCCTACTCAAAATTCTATATATAGTTATACCTTGTGTAAACTTACAAGGAGTTGTCTTCTCTTGGTTTGGAGGTGTGTCTTCGTTAATCTCGTGAGACATCATCTTTCTCATCTCGTGACAATTGGTTGTGTGAGAAATAAGACCCTTTTTCTAGCCATTTTTTTAAAAATTTTTTTACTGATATGGCTACGGTGTTTTGAACTCCTTGTCTTATCTCTCTCCAGTGAAATAAAAACCATGTCGTGACCCATGAGTAAAAAGTGAAGTTGGTGACCGTAGTCAAAGGCGACCCGAGGGCTCCCTTTTCAATAGCTACAACACCGAGGTGTAGGGGAGGGTGCTACTCCTTCCCCAGGATTGCTTCACTTTACCCTTGATACGTACCTTATAATCCTGGGTGTTAAGCAAGGTGGCATCAAGTATCATTTTTTAAGTCTTTGGTATGACATAACCTGGGACTGAACCCTGGTCTCCCAGGCAATTGGCAAACACTCTACCCATTAGACTATCCAAAAATGAGATAATGCTTTATTCTGCTCTTCTTATTGCCAAAACTCTGGTTACATTGGGTATTGTGTATAGTTTAACTGTTTGGGACATGTTATATTATGTTGTCGATGTGTTAGATATTCACAAGTTTTGTGTTCATGCGAGTCATTAGTTTGTCCGAGGATTCTGTGTTTGGATATCTATGGATGTACCAATATATTCTAATGATGGGGTGTTAAGATAGGTTTGTCGCTCAGGATCACAGCTTAAGTTGAAGAAAGGATAAGTTTGTCCTTCAGGGCTTTTCCTTAAGTTAAAGAAGATAGGTTTGCCTTCGCAAGTCGCGTCTTTCTCGGTTGATGAGATACATACCTTATTTTATTTCGTTGTTATGATACAACGGAGGCACGAGGCCTCAAGGTTTTTGGGGGAGGAGAAGGGAGCGGTCATGCTTTAACTAAGAATTCTAAGGGGACCTAGCTAGCCACATTCGCTGACCCATTCAACAGTACAATATATAACCATTCATCCTTCATCATGCACACAGCAGTTACCAAAATACCACATTTGCGCTATGAAAAAGACCTTAAATTTTGATTTACAAAATTTGGTTTATGTACAATGATATGATGGGAATGGGAGAAAAACCCCGAAAAAATATATATACAAGAAAAACAAGGAAAAATTCCCCGATTGGTTTCCCTCCCATCCCCCCGTCTATAAAATTGGAGGCCGACTGTTTTCCGGATCGAAAAAACCGGAAACAAGCCGGACGTACCCTAGGTGGGGCGGGAATCCTAATCTACAGGGATAAAAGAAATAAAGGGTCGGGCGCGGTATGAGATACATACCTTATAGGTAGGTGAACTTGTCTACTAGTTTCAGAGGATTACCATTTAGTGTGGAGATGTCGCCTCTTTGATTAAAGCACATGTATTCCGTCTTGTCTGTGTTGATATGGAGGCCTATGCTAGCAGCTGCTCATTCCAGACTATGTAGCTTGGGGCGAGTGTATTTGCCAGAAGCGCTATGTCATCGGCGTAGTCTGCGTCCGTGAATGGTTGTGCGGGGTGTCTTCTGCTTCTTTCCTTTGCTAGTTTGAAACCGTTATTTTTCATTATATCAATAGACGTTCTAAGCACGTTGTCTAGGCAGGTGATAAAGAGGTATGGGGCTAATGTGTCTCCTTGCAGCACACCTACTACAATGTAGAAACTATGTGAAATATACTTTTTACCCAATGTGAAATATATATACAATCTATAAGAAAGATATGCATTAAAATATAATAAAATCCTGCTATCTTTGGTTGAGGAGGAAATTAACATTTTATAAAAATTGATTGGAGGCGAGTAACAATACAGGAATACTTAACACTTGTACCCGTTATGGCCAACGCAATCAGAAGAGGCGACCCCCATGGATTCAATAAAGGACGTAGTTCAAAATTCTGTTAAGGTTCCCAGGTTCGAGAAACACCTGAAGAAGGCCGGGGGACATATCGGCCGAAACGTTGTGGAAATAACAATAAAGATGAAGACAATAGCCCGAAAACCCTTAATGATAAAATTTATCAAGCTTCGTCTCAGAAATTCCGACAACTAAATTGATTGGAGTTTAATTATTTATGAGCCATACTGTGGATGGAAAGAATTTTCTGGTTTGATCTGTCGTTCACAAACTTTTTCTTCCTCAGGGGACACTTTAGAAGCAACAAAATATTTTGCCATGCCTATTAAGTACATTTCAAATATCCAATTTTCTATTGTAAAAAAAAAAGAAGGTATTTACATAGTCTAATAAATTTGTTCTTTAGGGCAGTACTGACCCCATTCTTGCTTCATTGCCTCAACCACAAAAACAAATAGTTTTGTCAGTGGGGGTTCAGGATATGCTGAGTTCATCCTTTGCAAAGAGGTTAGACCCCCATCCCCCCACAAAAAAAGAGCGGTCCTGGGAATGATACTAAACTGAATGCAGTGGTGAGACTCCAGTTTTGAAGCTTTGGGGAGTGTTGAGTCATCCCTTTTATAGTCATTACTCCTTGGTTTACTTAAAACATAGAAATAAGAATATAGGCTATTAACAAAGTAGTTATAGAATTAGCATATGCAAAGTGGTCAAAAAAGGATTAGCAGATTTACAAAAATAGCATCATCTAGTTCTTCAAAAGCCTCACCAGATCTGATGCCAAGAATTTAGTATCAAGAGATTTATACCACTGGTATAAGGATACTTCATTTGTTCATGAACAGATATTCAATAGTTTAACTATAATCATTGATTGTTCATTGAGAATTTGAAACAAAAACCAAAACAAAACAAAAAGCAATAAAGATGAAGACAATATTCCGAAAACTCTTACAGATAAAAATCTTCTCATAAAACTTCTAGTAATGCTTCTCGAATAAGCATGAAAAACAATGACGTCATTATTTGCGAAAGATTTCATAGTTCTTGAACGCCTTGTTTGATCAACAGTCAAACTTTAAAAATGATTTCCCAGGTTGAATCATTTCCATGACCAGATAAACAGAGGACACCAGAGGAAGACTGAAATTCTTAGATACTCATCAATTATATAACTATGTAGTACCGGACATTGGCCTAGCAGTTAGAGTGTTCGCCAATGGGCCGGGAGACCTGGGTTCAATCCCTGGTCGAGTCATACCAAAGACTAAAAAAATGGTA
This sequence comes from Sepioteuthis lessoniana, assembly GCA_963585895.1. Taxonomy (NCBI): domain Eukaryota; kingdom Metazoa; phylum Mollusca; class Cephalopoda; order Myopsida; family Loliginidae; genus Sepioteuthis; species Sepioteuthis lessoniana. Next base: position 114,453,845 of record OY757908.1, on the reverse strand, counting down.
CTTGATGCCTCCTTGCTTAACACTCAGCATTATAAGGTACGGATCAAGGGTAAAGTAGAGCAATCCTGGGAAGGAGTAGCGCCCTCCCCTACACCTTGGTGTAGTAGCTATCGAAAAGGGAGCCTTCGGGTCACCCTCGACTATGGTCGCCAACTTTACTTTACTTATATAACTATGTTAGCTAGCCTATAAGACATTTTCAAGGGCATTTATAAACTACTAATTGCTGCAATTCATACTAGATTTTAGTTGAACACTCCAAGTATTTGATGCAAGCCTCCTATGTATATTATCATTGTTGGATACAGTGTATTATCTATAATTATTTTCATATGTATAGGCTGACAAAAATAAAATATAACATAACAAATAATACGATGCTTTCTTAAAATATTGTATAAAAATAATAGAGTAACCTTAAAAATCACTGAAAAGCATTACAGGTTACAAAGTATTGTTATGTAACACTAACAATACGATTTAACATTTAACAGGGGTAACACTCTTTTTTCCTCATTATACTTTGTCGGTGAGACTTTTTCCAGCCTCGACAACAGAAATTTCGTCGAATCACAGAAAGAAACGAACATTTAGAAATACGTAGTCAACGTGCACAGGACACTTTTATTATTTAGTCCCTTTTGTAGTTTTACTTGTGTTAGTCACACACACACACACAGGATTATTTCACGAACAGTAATAGAACCATAGCAATGTTTAAAATGTTTCATTGCATGTATTGTTAAGATATAAATTTGTTTTGTTTATGCCGCCTTGTTTTGAATGTTTCTTTTGTTCGCGCCGTTTCATATCGTTTACACATCTTTACTACAGTTGCCTCCATGTGCCTTTTTTTCTAAACACCAATTACATACTACTAAGCAAATAATATACAAAAACCAACATAAATTTTAGGGGACCAAACATATCTACCAAATAATATGTCCCCCTACGAATTAAAAATATAGTTAGGATTACAATAATTTAGAAATGAATCAGATTTTGGGATTAATTAAAGCGTAAGAAGTTTGTAGCAGAAAGAATTTAGTATTTTTGTTTGGCGCGTAATTTAATTCGACCGTTAGGGTCAACGCAAAATTTCACCCAATCAGGATGACTTATCCTATTCATCCCCGATCATCTTTCCGGGCAGCACAAATTGGGGAAACCGTCAAACACACCTCTTTGGCAGAACAACTTCGTTCAGGACAGACGTCTTACTGTCTGCTCTTTAATAGCAGCAGCAGCAGTAGCAGTAGCAGCACACCAACATGAGGGAAGCTGTCTAATTTATAGACCCCTTGCGTCTATTTCTCTTAGACCAAGGGTTCCCAGTTGAATATGAATTAGATGAATTCAATACGCCACACACAGGAACAACTTTACATCACCCCCAAAATTGGCTATGTCAACTGCGATTCAAAATTACGCTCCGACACTTAGCTACTTCACGTCTGGGCAACATTTTCTGGAGACATTCACGCTTCTCTCCGAAACAACCAGAACCACAAACTCACGGTGACTACAATCGTTTCTGTTCTCAAATAGCAAACACGACTTCTGCTACACTATGGCGAACATATCTCCCTCACGCACCCAACAATGCCTTAACCTAACGATGCACTTTTCGCTCAGGCATTTAGCTGCTAAAATGCTTTCTCAAGTCTATCATAACTTCATTTCGTTTCCTTACTTCTTTCCTTCCTACGAGACTTGCAACATAAACGTAATGCTGCCATTAAAAACCTTCATATAAAACCTTACTGCATCTTCGTCTGCTTACTTCTTCATCTCATCCTCCTTTATTTTCCATCAACACTTAGGGAGGGAATAATAACACGCGCAAGAATACATTTATACGCAAAAACAATAACAAACATTCCTCCTCGCTTAAAGTTGAAATGCCGTTAAACAAATAAACCCTACAAAGCATAAACAAAATTAAACTATTTTTTCAAATAGAGACTTGCTAGACGAGTGTTTCTTGAAACTGACCAGTTTTATCAGCTTTTGCCTCAAGCACCATGTAATGCCATTGACCTAACGTCTTTTAACATGCTATTTGGGGAGACAGTATCTCGGACACCAAATTTTTTAAATTTATTTCGGACCAGAAACCTTCGTTAACTGCAGGCGTGTTTGTCGGATAATTTTATGTCTTTTATTAATTGAAACAATATGTCGCTTAATATGTATTTTTAAACTGAACTTCAAATTTCTGTTTATTATCCGAAAAGCAGGCGTTGGGGCAAAATGATCGTCTGTTATTGTCTTTCTTGGAAGAACTTAAGGAAATAGAAAAACAAAAAAAAAAGAATGGGGGGGGGTGAGAAAATATGAGATCAAACACTAAGTATTTACCTTCAGCATCATATTTCTTTTATCTTCTCTCTCTCTCTCTCTCTCAGAGAAGAGAGAGAGAGAGAGAGAGAGAGAAGAAGAAGAAGAAGAAGAAGAAGAAGAAGAAGAAGAAGAAGAAGAAGAAGATGGAATTCAATTCTCTGCTTCAGTCTGGTGACATGTTTTGTTTACTTAGTGCATTTGAAATGGGTCCACCTACCCTAGTAAATCTTTATGATGTCAAAAGAAAGAAAGAAAGAAAGAAAGAAAGAAAGAAGCAAAAGAAACCAGAATGAATGGGGGAAAAGAAAAACAAAGAAAGGAAGAGGAAAACGGAAATTAATTAGATATCATCGAAAAGAAAGAAAGAAAGAAAGAAAGAAAGAAAGATACTGACAGTGAAAAAGAAAAAAAAACGTTGGAAGGAACAGAAAGAATTTAAAAGATATGATTAAATAAAGAGAAGAAAAAAAAAAAGAAGGAAGGCAGGATAGATAGATAGATAGATAGATAGATAGATAGATAAAGAAGGGAGACAAAGAAATAAAGAAAATAGATATACAGATGAACAAAAAAGGGAAGAGAAAGAAAAATAAAGAGAAAAAAATAAAGAAGAGAAAGATGGAAAAAAAGTAAAAAAAACTCGGTAAAAAGAAAGGAAAAAAACGAAGATTGAAAAAGTAAAGAAAGTAAAAAAAAAAGGAAATTAAAAAAAAATAAAGTGGGATGACATTGAAGTTAAAAACAAAAAAAATAATGATTGGCTTTACTGTCATTTCCTTTGAGTTTTACATCTTTTTTAATCATTTATCTTTTTTTTTATTCAGGCAAAAGAAAACTCATTGTTTTTAATGTTGTCACGAAAAGAAACATTTCTATCTCTTCATGAGCTTTTTTCGTGCTTCAATTTCGAGAAGGATGGCGCCAAGCTGCGTTTAAAAATCTTCGGTAAGTGTATCCACTGACTAAATGTTGTACTTATAATAATAATAATAATAATAATAATAATAATAATAATAATAATAGATAGATAGATAGATAGATAGATAGATAGATAGATAGATACAGATGCCCAAAGATAAATATATCTCAGGACATATTTATCTATCTTCAAGTATATTTATAGAGTACGTATATTATTAATGTCCACTATATATATATATATATATATATATATATATATATATATATATGCAGCTATATGTATATATATATATGTGTGGGTGTGTGTGGTTGGGTTGCGTTTGTTGTATTTATTAATACACACATATGTATATACATGTGTGTGTGTGTGTGTTTCCCACAAAACCAGATTCCTTGTGCTCAAGTAAAAAAGAAGGCATAAGACAATGAGAAATATTTTAAAATATTTTTCTTTTCTTTTCTTTTTTCTTTTTTTGCATCTTTCTTTTTCTTCACAAGAAAAACAATTTTTGCTTCTAATTTTGCTTCATCACTTCTAACTTTTCAATACCAAAAAAAAAAAAAAAATTCAGATTGGCTGGAAGGAAATAAATAATGACAATAATGATGAGATGATCATAAGATAATGATAATGATGGTTTCAGTAATGATAATGGAATAGTAATAATAATGATCAGATGATGATGATGATGATGATGGAATGGTAATAATGTTGATAATGATTAGATAAGGATAATGATGTAATAGAATGATAGTAACGTTGAGATTATGATGATGATGGAATAATAATACAGTTGATGATGATGATAATGAAATTGTAATAATGTTGATGATGATGATGATGAATATGGAATAATAGAATGAAGATAATGATGATAATGTTGATGATGATTAGATAATGATGATGATGTAATAGAATGATAATAATGATGAGATTATGATGATGATGGAATGATATTACTGTTGATAATGAAATGGTAATAATGTTGATGATGATCATGAAATGGTTATAAAGTTGTTGATGATGATGATGATGATGATGATGATGATGGAATAATAGAATGAGGATGATGATGATAATGTTGATGATGATTAGATAATGGTGATGATGTGAAGGAATGATAATGATTATGATATATGCTTAGATAATGATGATTGGATATTAATGATGATAGGTTGACTATAACAATAATAATGATGGAGGTGCCCGTGGTGTAATGGTTATCGTCGTAGGAAATGGACACGGCGACACGAGTTCAAATCCTGGACGAGACTGATTGCATTTCACATAGCACTTGGGAAAGGTATGAATCCAATTATTCTCCCTCCAGCTATGGGTAAATAGTAGGGCAGACTAGGTTCTTCAGCCTTGGTGACCTTGTGTCATATCCTGCCCGAGCGCAAGGGTTGGTAAATATGATAACAATAATAACGATGATGATGATGATGATGATGATGATGATGATGGCAAATGGTAGATGTACAAACCAGAATCTGTCTTTAAAAATAAACCCCCTAAAAATGCTGCGAGACAAACGTCAGAAGACCAGACCTAGTTTTGATTAATAAGAAAAAAAACTCGTCACTTAATAGATTTTCTCATGCCAGAGTGAATGTGAAAGAAGGCGAAAAACTGGACAAATACCTAGACCTTGCTTGAGAGCTAAAAAAGTTGTGAAATATGAACGTGATAGCGATATCAATCATAGTTTAACCCCATGAACCTGAAAATGAGGTTCGATGAACTGGATATTACCAGAAGAATTGAAACTAACCAGACCACAGCACCCCTAAAATTAGTTAGGATACTAAGAAGGGTCCTGGAGACTTGGGGAAACTTGCTGTCACCCAGACTATCAGCTAATACTGGTGTGAAAAATGAGTAAAATAATGATAATAATAATAATGTGGTGATAGAGACGAAACGATCAGTCACATAATACGCAAATATAGTAATTAGAATAAAAAGTGTATAAGACTAGACACGACTGGGCGGGGAAAGCGATTCGTTGGGAGTTGTGCAAGAAGTTTAAATTTGACCATACGAGCAAATGGTATATGCACAACCCAGAATCCGTCCTAGAAAATGAGACACACAAACTTCTCTGGGATTTTGAGATACAAATGGATCATCTAATCTCGGTCAGACAACCAGACCTAATACTCAACAAAAAAAAAGAGGACCAGCCAAACAGTGTACGTTGCCATTCCAGCTGACCACCGGGTAAAACTGAAAGAAAGCAAAAAAAGAGATAAGTACCGAGACCTTGCTAGAGACATGAGAAAACTATGAAACATTAAAGTGACTGTGATACCATTTGTAATTGGTGCACTCATTACAGTCACCTAAGGATTGGTACAGAGACTGGAGGACTTGAAAATCAGAGGACGAATGGAGACCATCCAAACTACAGAATTGTTGAGATTACCCAGAATACTAAGAAATCAGACGACAAGAACAGACTACCCTGACAACAGTATTATCAAGATCGGCCAGAATACCGTGAAGAGTCCTGGAGACTTGAGGAGACTTGCTGTCACTAAGACTCCAGTGAGAAACCACCAGCTAATACTGGTGTGAAAAACTCTCAAAAGAGTAAAATAATGGTATTATTTTACAGGTGCATCTGTTAAAGATCAACGGGAAATTTTTTCTTGGAATTTTTTTTTCATGATTTGAACTAATTTGACCCTCAAACTTACAGCCTTTTTTTTTTTTACATTTTACATTTTATAAGAGGGGGTTCACTTTCACATTCTAATTGAAAATAGAATGATCTCTCATTTCGGGAAAAGGTATTTAAAAAAGACACTCTCCACCTCCAGCAAGTAATATATATATATATATATATATATATATATATATATATATATATATATATATATATATATATATACATATATATATATATATATATATTATTCGACCTATCTGTTTATTTGTCTTTTCCAACGTTAACTGTTCCGGAAATGAGGGCTCATTCTACAATGAATTAAAATGTTAGAGTGAACCCCTACCTCTTATAAGATTTAAAATAATTTTTTTTTCGAAAAAAAAAATGCGGTGAGTGTGAGGGTCTAATTAGTTCGAATCACACACACACACACACACACACACACACACAAAGAAATTCTATACCCGGTTAACTTATATGGATGCACGTGTAGAATTTTATTACGACTACTACTACTACTGTTACTGCTGCTACTACTACTACAGCAATAATAATGATAATGATGATGATAATGATGATGGAACATGAAGGTGACGATGATAAGTTCTGGCACTTGGAACGAACCCGAAAAGATTGTTAATGGGCCTAGAAGACTAAGAAATCAGACGACAAGAACAGAGTACCCAGACTACAGTATTATTAAGATTGGCCAGAATACTGTGAAGAGTCCTGGAGACTTGAGGAAACTTGCAATCACTTAAACTCCAGAGAGAAACCATCGGCTAAAGCTGGTGTGAAAAACTCCCAAGAGTAAAATAATAATAATAATAATAATAATATGGTATATGCACAACCCAGCACCTGTCCTAGAAAATGACTCGCATAAACTCCTATGGGACTTTAACATACAAACAGATCACCTAATCCCGGCCAGAAGACCAGACATCATAATAATCAAAAACAACAAAAAAAAGAGAATCTGCAAATTTGTAGACTTTGCTGTCCCGGTGGACCACAGAATAAATCTGAAGGAAAGTGAAAAGAGGGATAAGTATCTCGACCTAGCTAGAGGATTGAAAAAGCTGTGGAACATGAAAGTAACGATTGTGCCAATTGTGATTAGTGCGTTAGGCACAATAACTAAAGAATTATCAAAAGGCCTGGGGGACTTGGAAGTTGGCGGACGAGTAGAGACTATCCAAACGACAGCATTGCTAAGAACATTCAGAATCCTGAGACGAGTCCTGGAGACTTGAGGAGACTTGCTGTCACTCAAACTCCTGTGAAAAACCATCAGCTAACACTGCTGTGAAAAACTCTAAAGGAGTAAATAATAATAATAATAATAATAATAATGATAACAGTAACAGGACCAGTCTAACCGAAATGAACAACAATCTAATAAAAATAGAAACAGCACATACCCAAACAGCATAGAGCAAACACTAACACAAGAACAAAAAATGAATTTAGAAAATTTAAAGAGAATTATGGATGAAAAAAGACTGCTTTACCATTACTAAGAAACATTGACTGGAGAACAATTTAGGTGGAAACTGGAAAAAATAAATGAACGTCTCAAAGACTATATAGAAAAGCGCAGAGGAAGATTGATTACATTCACCAGAAACAATTCTGACAACACGAGGACCAACAGAATGGAAATAACCAGAAAACAAAAATGGAAAGAAAAACAAACTCTATGGGCGCTTTAAGCGACAAACAACATCTCACACAAGAAAAGGGGAACGCGGCTAAGAAAGGGAAACTTAAAGAAAGAAATAGAATCACTTCTAATAGCACAAAATAACGCCATAAGGACCAATCATATCAAAGCAAGAATAGATAAGATGCAACAAAACAGCAAAAAAAAAAAAAAAGAAGTTATGTGGCGATAGAGATGGAACCATTAATCACATGATAAGCGAATGTAGCAAATTAGCACTGAAAGACTAGACACGACTGGGTGGGCAAGGTGATCCACTGGGAATTGTGCAAGAAGTTTATAATTGATCCTACGATCAAATGGTATATGCACAACCCAGCACCTGTCCCTGAAAATAACACACTTAAACTCCTAAGAAACTTTGACATACAGACGGATCACCTAATATCGGCCAGAAGACCAGACCTTATAATAATCAACAACAAAAAAAAAAAAAAAAAAAAGAAAAGAAAGGAAAGAAGAAAAGAGAACTTGCAGAATTGTGGATTCTACTGTCCCGTCTGACCACAGAGTAAAATTGAAAGAAAGTGAATAGAAGGATAAGTATCTGGATCTTGCTAGGAAATTGAAAAAAACTATGAAATATGAAAGTGACAATTATACCAATTGTAATTGGTGCTTTTGATACAGTCACCAAAGGATTAATAAAGGGACTGACGGATTTGGAAATAAGAGAATGAGTGGAGACCATTCAAACTACAATATTGAGAACGGCCAGAATACTGAGAAGAGTCCTGGAGGCTTGAGAAGACTGTCACTCAAACTCCAGTGAAAGACCATCAGCTAATACTGATGTTAAAAACTCTCAAGGAGTAACTCCAATAGTGATAATTATAAAGAAAATCTGGATATAGAAATTGAAAAAAATGAGTAACCATAAAAATACAACCGTGCCAGTAATAGTGAGACCACTTGGCATGATCAATAAATAGCCAGATAAACACATTGACAAGATACCTGGCAGAGTCAGTCAATATAATTTTTTTTTAAATTGCACTTTGCGGAACTGATGGTCTCCTGAAGAGATTACTATCAATGTGATTGGAAAAATAACACCCAGAAGAGGTTGCAAAAACATGATTACATTGAATATACTTATAGTAAGTACCTTTCTCACCCTTCGGTCTTGGATAAAGATCCGGTGAAAGATTGTTAAAAACTGAAAAAAATCATGAAAAGAAATCAAAAATGAAAAGGGGGTGTCCTCGTGGTGTAATGGTTAAAGCGATGGACTGCGGAATCGTAGTAAGCGAGTTCGAACTCCAGTCGCGCTATTATGTTCACTTTCGGACAAATACCCTTGGGAAAGGTATTAACCCCCTTATCCTCCCAGCTATAGGTTAAATAGTACCACTACTGTTCTTCTAGGAGAATGGCTTTGGCATTAAATAACCTACAAAGAGTTGATATGCCATTAAACAAAGAAACCAAACCAAACAAAAAATGAAAAGAAGAAAGAAAAATATAAGAAAGAAAAAAAAAACTAAGAAAAGTGCAAAGAAAAATAGAACGAGAAAACGCTGCACACACACACACACACACCAACAAAGAAGTTATGTAAACAAAAAAAGTAACAAAACAAGCAACAAACGAATTAAGAAAAAGAAGAAAAAAAAGGAAAGAAATCAGAAAGAGGCGAAATAATTTAACAGGCCATCAGCAAGCTTTACCAAAAACGCCGAAAGATGGAGAAATTTTATTTCGTAGACCCCCAATGTGTCAGGAACACAGCTGCTGCTCCTTCTAGTTGTGGACTAACTTTCCTTTCTATCCTGTCAAAGAAAAATACCGCTAAAATACAGCAGATATGAAATCATACGAATTCGGCATAAGCCTTCTTGGATTTCAGTCTGTCGACTTCCTGGCTTTAAATGGCCTCTTTCCGGTGCCAACATCGACATTGTAATAATAACCGTGAAAATAAAAAAAGATAAAAAGAACAGTTACATGTACAAGATTTTCCCTGAGACAACTCTTATTGAAAATAAACTAAGAAAAAAATATATATAGATATAGATATATAGATAGATGTTTTAAAATTAATCCAGCGATGAATTTACATTTTTTTTTGTATTCGTTTTAATTTTTAATTTCTCTTTCTGGCGTTCCAATCTTATATTTTCTTTCTTTCTTTCTTTCTTTCTTTCTTTCTTTCTTTCTTTCTTTCTTTCTTCTCCAGTGCTTCTTTGTTTGTTTGTTTGTTTCTTTCTTTCTTCTCCGGTGCTTCTTTCTTTCTTTGTTTCTTCTTCATTGCCTGCGTGCCTCTTTGTTTGTTTGTTTCTTTCTTTCTTTGTTTCTTCTTCATTGCTTGCGTGCCTCTTTCTTTCTTTCTTTCTTTCTTTTGCATTGCTTGCTTCTTTGTTTCTTTCTTTCTTCTTCATTGCTAGCGTGCCTCTTTCTTTCTTTCTTTTTTTCTTTGTTTCTTTCTTTCTTCTTCATTGCTTGCTTCTTTGTTTCTTTCTTTCTTCTTCATTGCTTGTGTGCCTCTTTCTTTCTTTCTTTCTTTCTTTCTTTCTTCTTCATTGCTTGCTTCTTTTTTCTTTGTTTCTTCTTCATTGCTTGCGTGCCTCTTTCTTTCTTTCTTTCTTTCTTTCTTTCTTTCTTTCTTTCTTTCTTCTTCATTGCTTGCTTGTTTTTTTCTTTGTTTCTTCTTCATTACTTGCGTGCCTCTTTCTTTCTTTCTTTCTTTCTTTCTTTCTTTCTTTCTTTCTTTCTTTCAGTTTAGCAAAACTTGAATATCCAGACATCTAACCTTAGCTCTAACTCTTCTTGCAAAAGACATGAACCGATCATTTACTCTCCCTTTACAATTAGACCCCTAGCTAGGAAGAAAAAAATCTGAACAGCCAAAGTTAGTACGATCCATCCAGGAGTCTCTGTAGTATCATGGCTTAAGTGCTGGATTGCGGCCTCGAAGAACGCGAGTTCGATCTCCATTTGCGCTAATATGTTCACTTTCAGACTAATCATCATCATCATCATCATATCGCACTGGTAGCACGGATATCCCCGACCTTCTCTCGCCACTCCTCCCTATCGCTCATCGCCCTAGGTAGGTCTTCAGGACAACATCCCGTATCCTCACATAGCTGCTGAATGTACGTTCGAGCTGGTCGTCCTGCTTTTGCGCGGCCATGTGTGGGGATCCATAAGAGTACATCTCTTATGAGTTCATCTCTGCTTCTCCAGCAATGTCCTGCATGTCTGGTTCGTCTAACTTGAATAGTTTTCGTGATAGGGGGCAGGTGGCCGTACAGTTGGTGTCTTGTGGGGTGTTGCCGCCAGGACTTGTTTAAGATTGCACGTAGCATTCTTGTGTAATTGCCGTCTAGCTTCTTCTCCAGCCGTTTTGTTAGCGTCCATGTAGTGCAGCCATATAGCAGTATCGATGTGACCGCTGCCTGGAAGAAACTGCGTTTCATTTTATCGGTTAGGTCTGATTTCCATATAATCGATAGCCTATTGATAGCTGTCCATGCTTTCGTTAACCTCGTTTTGATGTCCTTTTTGGTTGATTCGACACTGCTTCCTAGGTAAGTGAATTTGTCTACTAGTTTAAGAGGGGTTCCTTATAGAACAAATCCTACTAGCGTACGACATACCTAAAGAAACCGTGGCGGCAATAACGATTCTCTATAGAAACACTAAAGTAAAAGTACGATCACCAGATGGAGACACAGAATACTTCGACATTGTAGCAGGAGTACTACCAGGGGACACGCTGGCTCCGTACCTCTTTATCATTTGTCTAGACTACGTACTTAGAACATCGATTGACAAAATCAGAGAGAATGGCTTCGAACTGACGAAGAAAAGAAGCAGAAGGTACCCCGCAACAACAATTACCGACGCCGACTACGCCGATGACATAGCGATACTGGCAAATACACCTGACCAAGCCGAAACACTACTGCATAGTTTGGAACGAGCAGCAGCAAGCATAGGCCTCTATGTTAATGCACACAAAACGGAATATATGTGCTATAATTCAGACTAATACCCTTGGGAAAGACATAAACCCTCTTATCCCTCAGCTACTGTTCTTCTTCAAGGATATGTTTGGCAATGAATAACCCACGAAGGTTGATATATTTTTTTACCAACCCCTCGGCACAGATAGGATGCGGTACAAGGTCAATTTTTTAAAGTGGACTTTAACAGACTGGTTGATTTACCAACGCTAAAGAACCAAGTCTGCGCTACTATCTAACCAGCGGTGGAGGAAAAATAGTTGGATACATATCTTTTCCGAGAGTATAAGTGCTATGTGAAATGTAATCAGCTTCGTCAAGGATTTGAACCCGACTCCTCGGGTTCATTTCGTACGACAGTAACCATGGGCACCACGAAAGTTGAAATACCAACAAAGAAACCGAAACATGTGACCATTCGTTAATCTGTTTTTCTTTGCCATCCACTATTTTCTTTTTATTTTTCTCAGCTCTATGATCCAAATTGCCAAATCCATTGTAGAGAGACAATAAATATTTGCCTTCTGATGGATTTGTGAACATGTCCTTAGACATCACACGTCAATCCCATAGCGCAAAACGTCCTCTTCTGTCCCCCGTTTTTCGAACTGACAAAGCGTGCCTTTTCATTTCTGTTCGTAGAAGAATCTTTGTGTCACCAGCCAGTGACAGACAATGTCTTTCGTCTTGGTATTGAAACATAAATACCTAATACATCTGCTCATCCTGACAGAAAAGTAAGACTTTTCACCGTATTGTAATCCTTTTTATATACAGCTTGTTCATTGAGCAACATTGGTAAGTCCTGGCAGCAACACCCCACAAGACACCAACTGTACGGCCACCTGCCCCCTATCACGAAAACTATTCAAGTTAGACGAACCAGACATGCAGGACACTGCTGGAGAAGCAGAGATGAACTCATAAGAGATGTACTCTTATGGATCCCCACACATGGCCGCGCAAAAGCAGGACGACCAGCTCGAACGTACATTCAGCAGCTATGTGAGGATACAGGATGTTGTCCTGAAGACCTACCTAGGGCGATGAACGATAGGGAGGAGTGGCGAGAGAGGGTCAGGGATATCCGTGCTACCAGCGCGAGATGATGATGATGATGATGATGATCAGTTGGGACACGCTTGTGTATTATTGTAATACTTCTTGTATGTTTTATATGTATTAAATGTTCCTATATATGTAAATGAGCTTACCTTGTCTTTTTTCCGTCGATTCAATGTTAGTATAGCATTCGTTAATTAGTATATGCAAATATTAGTAAATACTTATGCTTATATTGGACCTTAGTGAGTGGGTACGCGACACCCTAGCACCCAACTGCTACCAGTAAGTAGTACCTACTCCAGTAACATAACAACTTTTAGGTTTTGACAGGAGTCCGACCAGATTGGCAGACAGTGAGCAACCATACATAGAAATTATATAATCAGCGATTTTATTTCTCTTTCAGGGTCTTTACTCACGGCCAAAAGTTGTCTGTATTTTTAGTGACTTCTGCAGACTTTGATTCTCCTCTATGTAAAGACGATAGTTTCCATGCTAATTTTGTCTATTGAAAAGAAACTTTTTCTTAGACTATTGATAATTATAACTTTTTTTTCAGAAACGCCTAATAATAGTGTAGCTTATTTTCAGTTTCTTTTCTCTACTGTTAATAATGGCTCGCTCATCATCTAAATCTGGTTCAAGAGTCAAATTTCCCGCTATTTTGACTTCAGATTAAGAGGCGCCTCGCGTGGTGTAATGGTTGACGAGCGTGGCTGGCGAGACAAGTGAATTTCATTCTCACTGAGTAGCTCACACTTCTGGCTTTGTACCAAAAACTCGACTGAATTCTTTCTTGCTAATGATCAAGTTCCTTTTTATATTTATTCGACTCCCCACCAACTCTAATTTGACACAAGGTCATTTTTAAGTGGGAGGGCTACTCACAAATCGAGAATCATGCTTGATCTCGTCGTTATCCCCATTTTAAGGCGCTTCAGGCACCAAGTTATAAACTCAGCTCTGCCAAGGAGGTATTGACTTATTGGGGAGGCCCCTGGGACCAAGCGATTTTCAAGCTACGTTTAAAGCACCGGTACCCACAAGATCACATGAGTTAAGCAACGATAAGTCTGTTTAGTACTTATATGGGTGACCACTTAGAAAGAGCAGATAGTGTAAACAACCAAACATTATGAAGATAGATTTTTAGGTCTATTCTTTAATATTTAAAAAAAAATCTTTCCCATTGTAGAGAAGAGGAAAATCTCGTATTTTGTTTTGGCGCGCTATTTAATTCAACACTGAATTTCACCCAATCAGGATGACATATCCTATTCAGCCTGGACCTTCATTTCCGGCTAGCAAAACGGGTGAGCGGCCAAACACACTCTCTTCGGTTTGAGACGGCGACCAGAACGGACGTGTCTCTGGTCGCCCCTGCTTAGCGATGCCCTTTAGCTAAACAAGCCACCCAGTGCGGACATATCACTGTGGCTTTAACCCTAGCAGCAGCAACATGGACACTCAGCGAGGGAACCTTCTAATTTATGAATTCTTTGCGTCTAATATATTTTAGACCAAGGAATCCCAGTTGAATATGAATTAGATACGTTCAGCATGCCTTCCACAAGCACCACAAAAATTTACTATGTCGATCCGAGCGCCACTCCGCTCTCGACACAAAACTACACTGTGACTTTGAATACTTCCCTCACACGTCCAACGACACGCTGCCATTTCCAGCATCCCGCTAAGCCATTTCGTCTCAAACATCCAGCAAGCCTAAACACCACGAGTCTTGCAGCACCAAGAACAAACCTCCTCAAAGCTGCAAATAAAGAACTTTCGCTGTTGTGTGTTGTTAAAGAAAAGTCTCGTAATTCATTTCTGTTGCCATAAAATCTATAGTGTTCGGGAAAATAACAAATTCCCTCAAACCCTATACCATGAAAGCGCTCATGCTGTAATCATAATGGTCGTTCGAAATGATCATCGCAAACCGAATATAAATACTTGACGAGGTTGGGGGCATTTCACATTACACTAATACTTAAAAAAAAATTATGAATCCAACTCTTCTTCCTCCAGCTATGGGTAAATAGTAGGGCAGACTGTTTTTTTTTATACCCTGGCATAGCAACCTTAAAAAGATTTAAGGAAGTCGGGGGGATAAAATTTGTTGAAGTGTGATACTAAAGCCAAGTTCAGTATTTAACTGGGAAATGTTTTTAAGGGCTTTAGTGTTCCATTAACAGTAATTCAAACCGTAAATTTAAACGGTAAGTTTAAGCAGTATGTTCCGCAGCTTTCTAGTTCGGATACTGATTCGTAAAGATAACACACATAATAAAGTTTTTAAAAAGGAATTTTATACAAAAAAATATGAAAGAAACGGATAGAAAAGATATAGTGTTGTAAATTCTTAATACAACTTACGGGAAACTTATCTGAGAGAGTGTCCGGGAAACAAAGTTCTTTAAATTTGAGTCTTTTTCTTTTCTTTTCTTTTCTTTTTTTTTTTTTTTTTTTGTATTGAAAAATTTCAAAGTTCATTAAATTTCGAGTTTTCTTTAAGGTTCTTTTCCGCATAATTCTCTGTTGAATTTTCTTTGAGATGAATTTTCTTTAAAGAACTTTAGTAGTCGACTTTCATCTATTTTTATTTCTTGGGAAGCTTCATTCAAAAAGCGAGTGACGAAACCAATCTGCTGGCTAATTTTTCCTGCCTTGACCGTTCGGTCCCCGATTTCGTACAGAGGGTCAGACAAGCAGTTCTTGACAGAAAGGAGAAAGTCACTTTTTGGTGCTGCACTGTCTGGGATTACTTCCCCTTTCTCCACTCCGGCCAAAATCAAGAGCCGCATGTTGCCGGCTAGATTTTTTTTTCATATAAATAAATTTTTATAACCGGTCTAGATGGAAAACTTTGAATTTAAACCTGTTAAACTCTGCTGAAAAAACTGATTACAGGATGTAACAAAAGGTTAGTTTTTTTTTCAGCAAAGTTTAATAGGTAGGGTAAATAGATATTTCCCATGGCTCATACCCTTGCAACTTTTAGGTTATTTCAGGAGTTCGACCATACAGACATAAAGACATGTAAAATACAGTATAGTTAAAAAATAACAACTTTTAGGTTTTGACAGGAGTCCGACCAGATTGGCAGACAGTGTGCAACCATACATAGAAATTATATAAAGAATTTACAAAGAATTTATCCATAACTGATTATGGGAGAATTATTGGATGCATAACTTTCCCAATTGTATCAGCACAATGTGAAATGCAAATTTGAACTCGAATCTATTTCCAAAGACAATAACCATTATGCCACATGTTCTTCCGTGGTATTTTTCGAGTTTAGTTCGGGCGAATGCTTCAGAAATCTGCTGTCTTTGACAGATCAAGATTTTTCCCCCCGAGGACAGGGGCAGGTGGGTTACGATCGAAAGTAAAAGGGTTAAAACGGTAAGTTTCAGTATCCCTCCACGCTGAGTGGCACTATTTTTAGTTGCCCAAACTAGAAAAAAAAAAAGGAGGAGTCCACGTGGAGTAGTGGCTAAAGTGCTCGACTGCGACATCATAGTCTGTGGTTTCGAACTCCAATCGGGCTATAACGTTCATTTTCGGACAAATACCCTTGAGAAAGATATGAACTCTCTTATCCACCCCAGCTATGGGTTAAATTGTATCACTACTTTTCTTCTGTAAAGATGGCCTTGGCTTTGGATAATCCATGAAAGTTGATATGCCATTGAATAAAGAAACCAAGAAAGAATAGAATTCTATATGACTTAGTCAAATCACGTTGAACAAAGCAGTTCTCGTCGGATCACCGTAAGATAAGCATGTGTACGTGAACCTGTTCAGCACCGGGGTGGCGGACTCCTTACAAACAGCAAATAGCATAAGAAACCTGGGACATGTGAGGAAAACTTACTGAATAACAAGAACATGACGGGAAACCATGTGGCATTGATTGCTGCCCCGAAATTTGTAAGTTCAAACTCCAGTCGCGCTATTATGTTCACTTTTGGACTAACACCCTTGGAAAAGGTATGAAACCTCTTATCACCCCCACTAGCTATGGATAAAATTGTACTACTAATGCTTTTCTAGAAGGATGACTTTGACATTAAATAAATAATGAAGGTTGAATTGCCATTAGATAATATTGCACTATTATGTCCACTTTCGGACTAACACCCTTGGGAAAGGTATGAACCCTCTTATCACTCCCACCAACCATGGATTAAATAGTACTACTACTGGTCTTTTACAAGGATGGCCTTAGCATTAAATAACCCATTGATATGTCATAAAACAAGGAGGTGCCCGTGGTGTAATGGTTATTGTCAGGAATTGGACACGGCGACACGAGTTCAAATCCTGGACTTGACTAATTTCATTTCACATAGCACTAATACCCTTGGGAAAGGTATGAATCCAATTATTCTCCCTCCAGCTATGGGTAAATAGTAGGGCAGACAAGGTTCTTCAGCCATGATGAGGCAACTAGTCTAGGAAAAGGAAAACTCTGAATTCAAACCTGTTAAACTCCGCTTAAAAAATTGACCTTGTGTCATATCCTGCCCGAGCGGAGGGACTAGGTAAATATGATATGTCATAAAACAAAGAATCCAAACCAAGAACTTATCTGGGGACTTTCGGTCAAGTCACATTGAAAACACCGGTACCTATCAGATCACCAAAGTTAAGCGGCAATGAGACTGTTTATTATTTAGGTGGGTCTTCGGTTAGGAACAGCATGATGCTCTAATGAGCCCAACACCCGTGAGACAGACAACGTAAAGCTTATTAGAAAGAAAGAAAAAAGAACATTATTCATTTTGTTTGTGACACGTCAACATCTTGACATGTTTGCAAACAATACGTTTGAATAAATACAATTGAAAAAATAAATGTCTGACTGAATACTAGAAGGTCTCGCTCATTAGTCATTTTCTTTTTATGGTCTGAAATCGATGACCTTTCAGGTTGGATTTGAGTCGAGAAGGGAAAATTCTGCAAGGGACCAAATCTAGACAGTAGGGTTGTTGGAAAGACGCGAGAAGTCGTCAAGATTGGGGATTGTCTTTGGGGGATGTTATGCTTGATTTGAATCTAACGTTGTTTTCCGCCTAAACAATCCTCACTTAGGCTTTGTAGTATGCGGTATACCTCAATATTTGAGGTTCACTATATTTTGTACGAGGTCTAGGCATTTGACACATTAGTTTTCTTACGAGTCATTGGTCACCTATACGATGCTAACAGTTTATCTAAATACTTAAAAAAAATTGAGAGAGAGAGAGCAAAGTTGGGTGCCAGTTGAAATGCTAAAATCTTACTTGACTATTTTTGTAAGTATTTATTGACTCATCCCCTCACTCATGAGTAGGATGCGGCACAAGGTCAATTTTTTAAGCGACATTTAACAAATTTGAATTTACAGTTTTCCTTTTACTAGTCCGGTCATCATACCAACGTTAAATAGCAAGTCTGTCCTACTATTTATTTATATCTTATTATTTATTTATATCTTATTTATTTATATCTTATTATTTATTTATATCTTTCTCAAGAGTATTGGCACAATGAGAAAAATGCAAACAGCTTCGGCCAGGATTTGAACTCAGTTCGTTGTGTCCATTTTGACGATAACCATTACACCACGAGCGCCCTTTTAGCATGTACAAACTAAATATTTTAATTGCCTTTTACTGATTCAATTTTAAAAATATTGATATTTGTTCGTAGATAGAAAAAAATCTGTAATAAAGTTTTCCTTTCTACTAGATTTTAATTCCTAAGATCAATTTAAAAGATAAGGTGCACACTACTTGAGTAAGAGTGTGGTCGATCACATACTATAGTTGAAACAATATGGTAGCTCGCTTACTATATGAAAAACATATGGTAGATTACATACTACCATGGACTTAATGTGGTAGATCAGATACTACAAAAGAAAAAATGTTTTAGATCACATACTGCAATAGACTAAATGGGGCAGATCACATACTACAATAGGAACAATATGGTGGATCACATACTACGTAAAAAACAATCTGGTAGATCACATACTACGTAAGAAACAATCTAAGAGATCACATACTACATAAGAAACAATCTGGTAGATCACATAACTACGTAAGAAACAATCTGGTAGATCACATACTACGTAAGAAACAATCTAAGAGATCACATACTACATAAGAAACAATCTAAGAGATCACATACTACATAAGAAACAATCTAAGAGATCACATACTACATAAGAAACAATCTGGTAGATCACATACAACATAAGAAACAATCTGGTAGATCACATACTACGTAAGAAACAATCTGGTAGATCACATACTACGTAAGAAACAGTTTGGTAGATCACATACTACGTAAGAAACAATCTGGTAGATCACATACTACGTAAGAAACAATCTAAGAGATCACATATTACATAAGAAACAATCTGGTAGATCACATACAACATAAGAAACAATCTGGTAGACCACATACTACGTAAGAAACTATATGGTAGATTACATAACTACGTAAGAAACAATCTGGTTGATCACATACTACGTAAGAAACAGTTTGGTAGATCACATACTACGTAAGAAACAATCTGGTAGATCACATACTACGTAAGAAACAATCTAAGAGATCACATATTACAGAAGAAACAATCTGGTAGATCACATACTACGTAAGAAACAATCTGGTAGATCACATACTACGTAAGAAACAGTTTGGTAGATCATATACTACGTAAGAAACAATCTGGTAGATCACATACTACGTAAGAAACAATCTAAGAGATCTCATATTACATAAGAAACAATCTGGTAGATCACATACAACATAAGAAACAATCTGGTAGACCACATACTACGTAAGAAACTATATGGTAGATCACATACAACATAAGAAACATTCTGGTAGATCACATACTACGTAAGAATCTATATGGTAAATCACATACAACGTAAGAAACAATCTGGTAGATCACATACTACGTAAGAAACAATCTGGTAGATTACATAACTACGTAAGAAACAATCTGGTAGATCACATACTACGTAAGAAACAGTTTGGTAGATCACATACTACGTAAGAAACAATCTGGTAGATCACATACTACGTAAGAAACAATCTAAGAGATCACATATTACATAAGAGACAATCTGGTAGATCACATACTACGTAAGAAACAATCTGGTAGATCACACACTACATAAGAAACAATCTGGTAGATTACATAACTACGTAAGAAATAATCTAAGAGATCACATTCTACATACGAAACAATCTGGTAGATCACATAACTACGTAAGAAACAATCTGGTAGATCACATATTACATAAGAAACAATCTGGTAGATCACATACTACGTAAGAAACAATCTAAGAGATCACATACTACATAAGAAACAATCTGGTAGATCACATACTACGTAAGAAACAATCAAGTAGATCCCATACTACGTAAGAAACAATCTTAAAAATCACATACAACAATGAAAATAATGTGGTCGATCACATAATACGTTAGAAATAATGTGGTAGACCGCATACAACAATGAGGTAGATTAAAATCAATAAAAGACACGACATGGTAGATGACAAACTACATTAGAATCAATTTGGGAGACCATCTACCACAATAGGAACAATATGGTAGATCACATACTGCATTAGAGACAATGTGGTAGACCAAATTCAGTATGCGGTCTAATCGGTAGTTTTTATTTATTATGCGGCATACAACATGGTTTCTATTGTAGACCGCATACTACAATGCAATAGAAATGGTGTGATAAACTAGTACAATAGTATGAAAATATCATTGAAAATGTCCTTCCTAATTTGAACCCGGATTAAACACAAACATTTTTCATTGTTCAAATTAGGAAGAAAAAAAAGGACAAGTGTTCGACACTTTATACGTAAGTTCATTTAAGAATGTGTCATTCCAATAAAAACCAACATTTTCAAGGAGCATTTCTTTTACATGCATGTTAGTATCACTATACATACAAACATACAGTACTATATAATACATTACTATATAATACAGTACTATATAATACAGTACTATATAATACAGTACTATATAATACATTACTATATAATACAGTACTATATAATACAGTACTATATAATACAGTACTATATAATACAGTACTATATAATACATGACTATATAATACAGTACTATATAATACACTACTATATAATACAGTACTATATAATACAGTACTATATAATACACTACTATATAATACAGTACTATATAATACATGACTATATAATACACTACTATATAATACACTACTATATAATACACTACTATATTGCCCAGTCAGCTAGGGCCGTAGAATATTCTGACTGCACCTCTGCAGAGGGATAAGGTCCTCCCCCGCCAAAAGAGTGTCCTGGTAATGACATTAAACAATCTGATGGTAAGGTTCCTGCAATACGAGAGCTTTGGGGAATGTGGAGTACCCCTTCATTGTCATTTGTATAAAAATGGATTTGGCATTAAATACCCTACAAAGGTTTATATGACATAAAACCTAAACAACCAACTACTATATTCTACAAACATACATTACAATATCATACATTACTATATCATATATAGTAATATATATCATATATCATATATCACAAACATTCATCACACAAACTTACAAAGTGCACTCGCACACGTAAAAATATAATGCATGCAGAACTGAGGGAATACGTGTAGATTTTGTGGTGCATTATGCATCATGAAGATGATTAAAAAAAAACTGAAAATAAGAACAATGGCGTAACAAGGGTGTGTGTGTCGTCTTTGGCAACCCTTGAGTTTTTTGGCCCGACCCCTAGTTACCGAAGAGTGCAACCCGGGGAGGACTCCCTTGTCCACTCTTAGCTAGCTACTAGGCCGTAGTGTTATATTTTGACCTTCGACCCGGCCCAAAAATACTATTCCAAGGTGATACACCGGAAGGAAGTGACACATTCCAATGGCCAGTAATCGAAAGAGATCGCGTGGGCGGATTAAGGCTTATGATATGGGACAAGGTGAAGGTCCCATTGTGCCACTACAGTGATGCACCGGAAGAGAGTAACCTCTGAACTGCATGACAGTTATTTCCGCTTGATGACGATTAAACATTCGATTTCAAAGATCCAGTGGGCGATCGTGTGGGCGTTGAATTATTATTTAACTCAGTTGAGTTCGACGAGCCAAAGCAGTTGCCAGCAGACTTCCAGACAGTAGAGACCAGATGTGGTAAGGAAGGCCACACCCGACCGAGGGGGCCCTCGGAAGCCCCGATGGAGTAGACCCCAACATCAAGTGTTACAAAGACAGACACAACGTGCCGGTCATAACAGTGGGGTCAAAATATGAAGTTTATGTTCTGTCTCCAGCACCCTCTCACATGCAAACCTTGAACAACCCTTTCGAACCCTTGCAATAAAGTGAGAGGTGAATATAGTTGTTAAAGAAGTCTTCCTGCTTCCTTCCTTCATGCGTCTATCTTTCTGCGTGCGTCTGTCTTTACTATTATTGAGTCGTTATGATACGCAAATGAGTATATATATATATGTATTTCTGCATGAATCAGCAGATGACAATACAACAGTAGTCTTAGTGAAGTTATTTTATTTTCTGTTGGTATTTTACAGTTGGAAAGATATTAGCTCCTGGGATGATCCCAGCCCTAAAAAAACTGCAATATATAAGATAAACAGACTTTAAAAAATGGAATGATTTTTTAAAAAGTTTAACAGTTAATCTTAAATGACAAATTTAATTCAAAAGGAGTGTCGCAAAAATAAAATCCTGCTTATAATATATATGAGTTGTGAGACTAAGAAAGTCTGTCAGTGGATGGCAATATATACGCTCCCCTCTCGGGGGTTGAGCACTCTGACGAAGGAATCAACAGCTGCCACAATCCCCGACCTGACGAAGGTCACCTACATGGCTGAGCAGTAAGATACTAAGTCTTAGCGTAAAGTTAGGTGGGTTTCGATCTCAGCTTGAAGCTTCTTGCGTGTCTAGCCACACTGAAAAGTTGTGATACTACGAAACAATCTGTCTGTGGATGACAATATATATATATATATATATATATATATATATATATATATATATATATATATATATATATATCATTTGTAATATTTAAAACAAAACTCCCATTGTTTTAATGATAATGCTCAATATTTAAGTAGGTGCCAATTAATAGTCAAAATTTGGGGCAACGATTAAAGCACAATATCAGTTTAAATCAAGTACATCAAATACAAATCTCTCTCTCTATATATATATATGTGTGTGTGTGTGTGTGGAGAGAGAGACAGAGAGAGAGACAGAGAGAGACGGACAGACAGACAGAGAGAAACAGATGAACAAAAAGGATAAGAGAAATAGGAACATATTTCTTAGTAACAATTCATTTCTTAAGCGTTCTAAACTAGTTCCGACCTCAAGTCATTGTCAGAAGAAAGGTTTTTGATAAGAAAAATTTGTCCTGACCAAATTTCATCCCTTATGATATCACTAATTTTTCTTCTTCTTCTTCTAGCAGGAAATCGGAGGACGTGCCGAGACCATCCAAGTTGAGCATAGCTAAGATCGGCCAGAATACTGAGAAGAGTCCTGGAAACTTGAGGAGAGTTGATGTCGCTCAGACTCCAGTGAAAGACAATCAGCTAAAGTTGGTGTGAAAAACCTGAAAGGAATAATAATAATAATAATAATAATAATAATTATAATAATAAAGTGACACTTATACCAATCGTGGTTGGTGCTCTTGGTACAATCACCAAAGGATTATTAAAGGGAATGGAGGACTTGGAAATAAGAGGACGAGTGGAGACCATCCAAACTATTACACTATTGAGATCAGTCAGAATACTGAGAATAGTCCTGGAGACTTGAGAATACTTAATGTCACTCAAACTGACGTGAAAAATTCTCAAGGAGAAACAATAATAATAATAAAGAGAATCTGCCGAATAGTGAACTTTGCTGTGCCGGCTGACCACAAAAAGAAAGATAAATACCTGGACATTCCTAGAGAATAGAAAAAATAAACTATGGAATATGAAAGTAACGTTGATATCAATTGCAATTGGTGCGCCCAGTACAGTCACCAAAGGATTGGTACATGGACGGGAATACTGGGAAATTAGAGGACGAAAGGAGACCATCGAAACTATATATATATATATAGAGAGAGAGATTTGTATTTGATGTACTTGATTTAGGAGGTGCCCGTGGTGTAGTCGTTATCGCCGTAGGAAATGGACACGGCGACACGCGTTCAAATCCTGGACGAGACTGATTGCATTTCACATAGCACTAATACCCTTGGGGAAGGTATGAATCCAATTATTCTCCCTCCAGCTATGGGTAAATAGTAGGACAGACTAGGTTCTTCAGCCTTGGTTAGGCAACTAGTCTAGGAGAAGGAAAACTCTGAATTCAAACCTGTTAAACTCCGCTTAAAAATTGACCTTGTGTCATATCCTGCCCGAGCGGAGGGGTTGGTAAATAGCACCATCGAAACTACAGCTTTATTGAGACGGGCCTGAATACTAAGAAAAGTCCAGGTGACTTGAGGAGACTTGCTGTCATTCAGATTCCAGGGGGAAAAACCATCAGCTAACGCTGGTGGGAAAAACGCTCAAAAGAGTTTTTAAGAAAGTAAATAAATAAATAATAATGATAATAATAAACTCGATCAAGAAAACCTTGAAAACCTGGAGAGTGGAATTGACAGCAGGACGAAAAAGCTTAGCTGAAGCAAAGATCCAAAGAGGGATTTTTCAAGGAGATGCACTATCACCCTTACTATTCATAATTGCCATGATGCCACTTAACCACATATTCAGAAAATGCACAGCCGGATACAAACTTAGAAGATCGCAAGAAAAGGTCAATCACCTAATGTACATGGATGAGATCAAACTATTTGCAAAAAATGAAAAAGGACTGGAAACTCTAATACACACAGTTATAATATACAGTCAGGACATAGGAATGGAATTTGGCATAGAAAAATGGGCCATGCTTGTAATGAAAAGTGGCAAACGACATCTAACTGACGGAATGGAACTAACTAATCAAGACAAGATTAGAACCCTCGGAGAAAACGAAACCTACAAATACTTGGACATCCTGGAGGCCGACACAATCAAACAAGTGGAAATGAAAGACAAAATTCAAAAAGAATATCGCAGAAAACTACTCGAGACAAATCTCTCGAGCAGAAACCTTATCAAAGGAATAAATACCTGGGCTGTACCACTCGTTAGATATTCGGGATCCTTTTTGAAGTGGACCAGAGATAAAGTTAAACAAATAGACCAATGAACAAGAGAATTAATGACCATGCATAAGGCGCTACATCCAAGAGACGATGTTGAAAGACTACATGTATCAAGAAAAGGTGGAGGAAGAGTACTTGCCAGCATCGAAGACAGCGTTAACGCATCGATACAACGGCTCGAAGATTACACAAGAAAACACGAAGGAGGACTGATTACAGCCATCCGAAACGATATTGACAACACGATGGACAACAGAATGACAATAATTAGGAAACAAAAATGGGAAGAAAAACAACTCTATGGGCGTTTTAAACGACTAATAAACAACATCTCACACCAGAAAACCTGGATCTGGCTAAGAAAAGGAAACTTTTAGGAGATAAACAGAATCTCTTCTAATATCAGCTCAAAACAACGCCATACGTACCAATCATATCAAAACGAGAATAGATAAGACGCAACAAAATAGTAATTTACAAAGCTCTTTGCTTCGATGTGGCACAAGGACTAATGAACGGGCGCCCAATAAGACTCGAACTCACTCGTGTAGGTTTGCTAGTCTAGCTTGCTAACCGTTACACCACCAGAGGTGCCCTTAAGACGCAACAAAATAGCAAATGTAGGCAATGCGGTGACAGAGATGAAACCATCAATCACATAATAAGCGACTGCAGCAAATTAGCGCAGAAGGAATATAAGACTAGACACGATTCGGTCGGCAAGGCAACCCACTGGGAGATGTGCAAGAAATTGAAATTTGACCATACAAACAAATGGTATATGCACAACCCAGCATTTGTCCTAGAAAATTACACTCATAAACTCTTATGGGACTTTGACATACACACGGATCACCTCATCTCGGCCAGAAGACCAGACCTAATAATAATCAACAAAAAGAAGAAAACTTGCAAAATTGTCGACTTGGCTGTCCCGGCTGACTACTGAATAAAACTGAAAGAATGTGAAAAGAAGGATAAGTACCTCGACCTTGCTAGAGAATTGAAAAAACTATGTAACATGAAGGTGACAATAATACCAATTGTGATTGGTGCTTTTGGTACAGTAACTAAGGGATTATTAAAGGGACTGGAGGACTTGGAAGTTGGCGGCCGAGTGGAGACCACCCAAACGACAGCATTATTGAGAACGGCCAGAATACCGAGAAGAGTCCTGGGGACTTGAGGAGACTTGCTGTTACTCAAACTCCTGTGAAAGACCATTAGCTAACGCTGAAAAACTCTAAAGGAGATAGCAACAACAATAATGATAATAATCATTATTATTATTATTATTAACAACAACAACAACAACTATTTTTGCATACAGAACTCTTTTATTTGCTACTGTTAGCACTTGTCATTCTAGTTTTAAAACTGACTTTACAGTTTTTAGTTTTTAAACGAAGTGTACTTATTTTGAAGTATTATATAAAATATATATATAGTGAGCATATATATATATATATATATATATATATATGCTAACTATTATTAAAGTGATTGCCTGCTGCTAAGTTGGGACGGCTCTGCATGACAGTAGACTGTCTCTTATCCTGCTAATCACTAAAAATAAAATCTGAACGAGGAAAAAAAACTGCCTGGGTAAGGAGAGTAGAAACCTTCGTCAGAGATGCTGTTCAAAAGAGATATGAGTGGCAATCAGGTGACGAGGAAACGTGGGGCGGTACGTGGGGCGTGTACAAAAATGGTTCCCACGATTTTAGATTCACTTATTAAAGCCACTCACACTTCCTGGAGTTTAGACTTTCCTAGGATAGGAGCGGGGTGGCAGGTGTATGCCATCTACTGGTAAGAGCAGGAACTAAGTGAACTAAATAATGGACATGATGTTCACCTCAACGAAGTTCTTCATTCAATGTTTTGCCAAGTTATTCCAATTATTAATCGCCGGGGTTTAGAATATGCTGTCTGTAACCCTTGCTGAGAAGTAAACTCCTCATCCAAACACAAAATCGGTGTCCTGGGTATGACACTAAAATGTATCTGATGGTGAGGCTTCGGTTCCCGAAATCATTCATTACCATTACTCTTTTGTTCACTCAAACATGGAATGGTAGTATCTGTTAGGGTCACATCTTGGTCAAATGTTTAAAAATTATTTGTATCTGATTGAGATACTTGAAACCATATAGCTGTAAATTATTTGTTTTAAGGATACAGGGTTCAATCCTAGGTCGCGTTATACCAAAGACTTTAAAAATGGTACTTGATACCTCCTTGCTTAACACTCAGCAATATAAGGTTCATTTAGCGAGAGTAAAATTGTTATTATTTTTGGCGAGGAGAGTTGTAACGTGAGTGTGTGTGTTCACGTTGAGTTGTTTCCTCACTAAGTTGTGAGAAATAAACGAAGGAGGAAGAAGTAATAAGACGAAGATGCCGTTAGTTTTTACTTGAAAGTTTTAATTGCTACATGGAATATAGAGTTCACGTTTGTGCTGCAAGCCTCGCGGGAAAGGAAATAAGTAAAGAGACGAAATGGAGTTATGAGAGAGTTGAGATAGCAGCGTGTGTTGTTGGACGTGTGAGGGATGTATGGTCGCAGTATGTAGCGAAAGTCATGTTTGCCGTTGGAGGAAATAAACTTTGGAGTCACCGTGAGTTTGTGTTTCTGGTTGTTTCGGGGAGAAGCGGAATGTCTCCAGAAAATGTTGCCCAGAGGTGAAGTAGTCGCTAGGTGCCGGAGCGGAATTAGACATCGCGATCGACATAGCCAATTTTGGGGGTGAAATAAAGTTGTTCCTGTGTGTGGCGTATTGAATTTATCTAATTCATATTCAACTGGGATCCCATGGTCTAAGAGAAATAGACGTAAGGGATCCATAAATTAGATAGGTTCCCTCATGTGTCCATGTTGCTGCTGCTATTTAAGAGCAGGCAGATGGGACGTTTGTACAGAACCAAGTCGTTCTGCGAAAAGGGCTGTGTTTGGCAGCTTCCCCAATTTCTGCTGCCCGGAAAGGATATACGGATGAATAGGATAAGTCATCCTGATTGGGTGAAATTATGCGTCGAATTAAATTACGCACCAAACCATAATACGAAAATTCCTTCTGCTACATATCAAGGGTAAAGTAGCTATTGAAAAGGGATTCTTCTGGTCGCCCTCGACTACAGTCGCCAACTTTTCTTTTTACTTTATAACTGCTTACCAAGGATTGTTATTTGAAACCATATAACTATGTGCAAACAAATGATTAAATATAAATAATTACTTGAAACCATATAATTATTTGCATTCGATAAGAATACTTTATACATAAATGAAAATAATTTGTATTAAGAACAGTTATTTGAACCTATAATTGTTTATCAAGGATTATCAGTAGTAATTTACGAAGCTCTTTTCTTCGATTTGGTACAAGGCCGAATGTTTGCGGAACCCAATGAGACTCGAACTCACTAGTGTAGGTTTGCTAGTCAAGCTTACTAACCGTTACACCGCCAGAATTACTTAAAACCGTATAACTGAGTGCAAACGACTATTTTTAAATAGAAATTAGAGTGTTCGCCAATGGTCCGGGAGACCTGGGTTCAATTCCAGGTCGCGTCATACCAAAGACTTTTAAAATGGTACTTGATGCCTCCTTGCTTAACATTCAGCAATATAAGATACGTATCAAGGGTATAGTGGAGCAATCCAGGGAAAGGAATAGCGCCCTCCCCTACACCTCGCTGTAGTAGCTATTGAAAAGGAAGCCTTCTGGTCGCCCTCGACTAAGGTCACCAACTTGAAATCATATAAATATTTGTATTAAATGGGAAACATGATATAGAACCGAGTACAAACATTACTTAAGAAAGGACACAAAAAAATGTAATACTTAAAAATGCAATACTTAAAATCATTTAACTATGTGCCAACAAATCAGCTCTGGCTCGTTTAAAAATGTTACCTACAAACTGTAAACCAATCAAATATATTCAATATATCTATAAACAGGATTTGGCATTAAATAACCAACAATGTTTGATATGCCATAAAACTCAACCAACAGGCATAAACCAGTGCTTATTTGGTCCTAAGTCAGTTTTAGATGAATAAATATGTATAAGTGATATGAAAATATAAATTCTAAAAGGGCGGAAGTGACGTGATAATTAGCGTCATAAGAACTGGACTCAGTGAGATAAGTCCTAATCCTGGACGAAGCTTCTTGAGTTTCACTTTGGAAAAGGCGAGAATCATTTCCTTTTACTCCATAAGTATACAAATTACTATTTTGATTGTGTAATTAATTATTTTTTTGTAATTAAGAAGTATTGTAATATGATTGTCGAGGTATTTCGTTTTATATATCTTGCCTTTCGGTTTAGTTAGGCCGAGAACCTTTCGCTTAGCGCATGGGTAAGTTAGGTGCAACATTAACGCAGGTGTTCACGCGCACCCGGAGAGGATGTCATTCAGAGATGTCAAAATAAAAATCCCAGATAGGAATTAGGACCAGGGGATGTGGGTGACGTCACGCACCGGAAGCGTGGGCTGAGATTTGAAAAAAAGTCAGTTATTTGAGTTCCAACCTCCGAACGAGAGAGTTGAGATTAAGAGCTGGACGAGGCCAGACGAATTTGTGCGCCTCGGGCGTCGCGCGTTGGTTGGGTTGAGAGCTGATGATGTAAAAGCAATCAGCATAGAAAGATTGTGTCTCTCTCTCCTCATGTCGTAAAACCTTTAACTCAAAGGTAATAAAAAGTTTCGTACCTGAACTAAGAAGTCGTAAAGTGTTTCGCGTGTATTTCGGATTCCCTATGTCTATTTCACACATCCGTGTATTATGTGCCTATGCAACAGTATCCCAATTGAAGCTTTTAATTTATAAAGTTTCAAAATTTTAAAATTGAAAAGAAGACACGAGCACAGCTGCTTATATAACAAAGTGATGATGTCTAGATGAGTCAGAGTGATTATTTTTTTCTTCAATTCTGTTTTAGTACACACAGTTTCATTCTCGATATCTTTTAAACACACGTGTTTAATTAGACTGAAGTTATGGATAGAAAAACAATAGAATCTTAAATGGCTTATCAACTTTCGTGGGTTATTCAATGCTAAAGTCAGCCTTGTTGAAGGACAGGCGTGGTACTATTTGAACTACAGCTGGAGAAAATAAGGAAGAGCATACCTTTCCCCCAACGGTATTTGTCTGAAAGTGTGTAGGGAACGAATAAATAAATAAAAAAATTTAATTAAAATAAAATAAATAAATAAATAAGTAAAAAGAAAACTATTAAATTTGCAGAAACTCCCAGAAGTCTCTAACAGGAAAAGGAGATGACGCATGCGTAAAAGAAAAAAAGGCATTCCTCTTGACAAAGGGGACCATGTTATCTTTCTCTTTCAGGCAGTGACCAGCGGATTGATAACCTCGTGCTGGCGTGTCTGGGCACCACGCATACGACTTTGAACGTAGCTTTGGTTAGCCCCTTTCACCCAATAGCAGCTCTCTCTCTCGGTCAGCATTATGCTGAAATATACAAAACCCACAAATGAACTATATACTAACTCTTACCGGACTTTGACAAACTTCCAAAAGAAAACTAACCCTTATGAAAGCCCGAAATACCAAATTAGGGCAAATACATACATGAAACGATTTAACGTATTTTTGACACCTTAACTGGGAGATTCAACCATTTCAATGTATTCAGGAAAAAACTCCCTTATCCATAGAATGGTTGTTGAACCCAGTAAATAAAGGAACGTATAAAAGAAATGTCTTCGTCTCTTATCTGTTTCTGTCTTTTCTTTTGGAAAACTCTTTTTGGGACTTTCTTGGGCAAGGCATTACACCGACAAACTAACGTGGGGGTAACATGAAATAAAATAACCAAAATATGGAGTTAGATATCTAACGCCAACGCTACCAACGAAACCAACGTGATACCAACGTAACATAAGCCTAAACCCCACAAGTGAATGTGATAGCGGGGCTGGAGTTTAAACTCGCTTAACTACGATGACGTAGTCCGGCACTTTAGCCACCATGGCACGTGACTTCCCACAGTCTTATGTTAAGAAGAACAAGTGGAAGTTACCATCGTACTGAAAAGGACACAGAAAACTGACTCCGTGATTATTTCCTTTTTGTCATTTTTATCCTCGTCAGATCAAAATCTAATCTGTACTGATTGCAATCACGCAAAGAAATCCTTGATAGTTGTTGCCAGTTTTACCAAAATTAGCATTCTCGTTAACATCAGGAGAATCGTTGTTTCGCCCTCAAGCCATTTACTCTTCTTAATATCTTCATTTGATTGGTAATCTTGGAGCTTCTAGCAATGTACAAACTGTTAAGAGATCTTACACAGGAAATGGTAATATGCTTTACAAAGCAAAGTACGAAAAGAATTGGCTTCAAGTTCTTGAAATTTATTCAATGAAATATTATAATCATATTATTCTTATTCTTATTTCTATTACTACGTCTTTTTTTTCATCTAATTTTTGTTACTTGTTTTTGGTCCGGGAGACCGGGGTTCAATCCCAGGTCGAGTCATAATAAAGACTTTAAAAATGGTACTTGATACCTCCTTGCTTAAAACTCAGCATTATAAGGTACGTTTCAAGGGTAAAGAGGAGCAATCCAGGGAATAGAGCTGCAGCCTCCCCTAAACCTCGATGTAGTAGCTATTGAAAAGGGAGCCTTCTGGTCGCCCTCGACTACGGTCGCCAACTTTACTTACTATTCTTATTTGTATTACTACGTTTTCTTTTCATCTATTTTTTGTTACTTGTTTATGGTCCGGGAGACCGGGGTTCAATCCCAGCTCGAGCCATGCTAAAGTTTCAAAAAATGGTACTTGATGCTGCCTTGTTTAACATTCTGCATTATAAGGTAAGGATCAAGGGTAAAATGGAGCAATCCAGGGAATAGAGTAGCACCCTCTCCTACACCTCGGTGTAGTAGCTATTGAAAAGGAAGCCTTCGACTTAGGTCGCCAATCCAGGGAATAGAGTAGCACCCTCTCCTACACCTCGGTGTAGTAGCTATTGAAAAGGGAGCCTTCGATTTAGGTCGCCAACTTTACTTTAATTACATACACCTAGTAGTAAGAGATAGTAGTCTTGTCAGAAGGGAGAAGTTTCATTTTCATTCATTTTTGACTACTTAAAAAAACTTCCATCCTTTTTTACACCTAGTAGTTGTAGTAGTAATTCATATAAATCTTAAGTTAGGGCAAACTAGGTTCTTTAGCCTTGGTGAGGCAACTAGTCTAGGAGAAGGAAAACTTTGAATTCAAACCCATTAAACTCCGTTAAAAAAATGACCTTGTGTCTTATCCTGCCCGAGCGGAGGGGTTGGGTAAATATGATAAATCTTAAGTTGTCATGGGGCGGGGGGGACTCCAGTGCAATATCACATTCAAAAATATAAACTGTCTTCTCACCCCACCCCAACTATAGGTTTTGTAGTATCTGTTAGGGATCAGACCTAACGAAAAAAATATCAAAGTTATCCCCTTTGAGGGCTAAAAAGGGAGTTGCTTCTCGTGGACAGTGCATAGTGGGATTGCAGGGAACGGAAGAACGGATACACATGAGGGTCAATAAGGATAGACTTGATTTCACCACGACACATGGTAGATGTGCATTTGACGGGTGCATACCAAGTTAAAACAGCTTATTTTCGAGGTCAATAGACGCATGTTTCTGCCTGTGGTTAATTAAACCAAACTGTATTTTTTTTGTATACCTCGAATCTGATTCTTTTCAGTTTTGTTTACAGATTTTCTTTGTTTGTAAAAATGTAACAGTATCACTGCTATTATTCTACAAGGATGGCTTTGGTATTAAATAATCCACCAAGGTTGATATGCCATTAAACAAAGAAAAGTAGGAATTCTCTTATCCTTCCAGCTAAGAGTTAAATAGCATCACTACTGTTATTCAACAAGGATGGCTTTGGCGTCAAATAACCCACCAAGGTTGATATGCCATTAAACCAACGGAAGTTTAGTTGTTCGAATTCCTTTGATAAAGCATTGTCATTATTTCGAGGGTGAGTCAAAAGTTTTGCAATATTTTGGTAGCACGTCTTTGTTTTCGGGGCGTGTATCACGTGACCGAAGCAGTTCAAAGCTGTGATAGGTACCCGCTGTGGTTGCTAGTATCGTGGTAGTTGATGTGCTGACACGTTGTGCATTGCAGAGTGTGTAATTTGAAAGTCACACTAATGAACATGTAACGTTGTCTAATTTGAGAACTTACGCTTTACAAATTTAAACTGGCCCATATCGCCACAAAAAAACGTTTGTTGTATGAAAGGTGAAGCCACAGTTGATAACAGTATAATAAGCAGATGGTTCAAGAAATTTTCTTTGGGATTTCAAGAACTTTGACAATCAGGTAATGTCAGATAAGCCGAAGACCAAGACCATTCTCCAAGCCATAGAGGCAAAGTTGGTTGGTTGGTTATATTTACAGTATATCAACCTTGTTTGTTTGTTTGTTTGTTTGAGTTTCATCGCTTATCAAGTTTTGTAGGTTATTTAATGCCAAATACATTTTTTATACAAATGAACAATTCTATTTCAATCAATTCCTTTTAGCATAAGTACACAGTTTAATTGTCTAAAACATTTCTATTTAAAGCTATTCAGTTTTGTCCAACAATTCAGTTTAGTATAAGTATATTCTTTATTAACACAGTTTAATGTGAAAACAGTTCTTTTTCAAACAATCCAGTTTAGCATTCAAAAACAGTTCTATTTCAAACAATTCAGTACGCAGGTTGATTGTCAAAACAATTCTATTTCAAGCAATTCAGTTCAGCATAAATACGCAGTTTAGTTCCATTTGACCCATAGATAGGACCCGATCAGGTACTACCGCTCCGATCCAGAGTGGACCTGGGAGTGATGGCAATGAAGTTCCATTCCAGGTTAGAGTAGACCTGGGTGTAAAGGTCAATAAAGAGGTGCTCTGCATTCCCTAAGACACTCGTTGGTGGTGGTGGTGGTGGGGGGGCTTACCCCACTGCAGAGAAGCAGTCGGTTTATTCTACAGTCTCAGCTGACTGGGCAAATATTAACCTTGGTAGATTATTTGATGCCAAATCCTGTTTATACATATATATCAAATATATATTCGTAAACGAATAGTTTGTAAGTAACAATTTTCAAACTAGCCAGAGTTCATTTGTTTGCACACAGTTAAATAGTTTTGAGTATTACTTGGTTGGTTTTTATGGCATATCAACCCTTGGAGGTTATTTAATGCCAAATCCCCTATATACATATATAATAAGGACTTTTGATTTGGTTTGTTTGGGGTTTATGGCATATCAACCATTGTAGGTTATTTAATGCCAAATCCTCTTTATACATGTATATTAAGTATATATGATTTGGTTTGTTTGGATTTTATAGCATATCAACTCTTGTAGGTTATTTAATGCCAAATCCTCTTTATACATATATATTAAATACATATGGTTTGGTTGAGTTTTATGGCATATCAACTCATGTAGGTTATTTAACGCCAAACCCTGCTTATAAATATATATTAAATACATAGGATTTGTAAACGCATATTTTGGTGATAACATTTTTAAACGCGCTACAGCTGATTTGTTTGCGCATAGTTAAATAGTTTCAAGTATTGCTAAGTAATACAAACAATTCAGTTTAGTATCAGTCATTTTTTTGCACACAGTTAAATGGTCAAACAGTTCTATTAGATCTCTAGATGATACCTGAACAGGTGCCATAATTCCAGGTTAGAGTAGAGCTGGGAGTAATGATAATAAAGGGGTGCTCCGCATTCCCCAAAGCTCCAGAGTTACTGGAGCCTCACCATCAGATTGTTTAGTGTTATGTCCAGAACCCTCGTTGGATAGAGGGGATCTTACCCCTCTGCAGTGATTTGTGTTCAACAACTCCCAGCTGATTGGGCTAGGCAAATTCGGGAAGTATTACTCGGAGAGTATCAGGCGAACTCGGCATCTCACAGTCCAATTTTGTTTGTCATCTTCATAACTTAGGCAAAAGCATTTCATTTGTACCTCACCGAAAATATTGCAGAACCTTTTACCCATCCAAGTATTAATTGTTGACTAGTTTTTCTTTCATCTTATTTTTATAGCTGGTTAACACTTAATGGAGGTACACATATTATGGTTGACACGTAATAGAGATATACATGGTATGGTGAACATCGTAGGAAGTGGACTTGATTGCCTGAGTTCAAATCCTGAATGAGGCTATTTGTACTTCATAAAGCACTCATACTTCTCCGAAAGGCATGAATCCAACTATTCTGTAAGAGGAGTCCTCGTGACGTTGTGGCTTAGTCTCTGAACTGTGACATCCTGGTAAACGGGTTCAAACCCAACTCGCACTATCACGTTCACTTTAGGACGAATACCCTTCGGAAAGATATGAACTCCCTTATACTCCCCCTCCAGCTATGGGCTAAAATTATCAATATTATCCTTTTACAAAAATGGCTTTGGCATTAGATAACCTAAGACAGTTGATATGCCATTAAAACAAAGAAACTAAACCAGTGATTTTCCCTCCAGCTATAAGTAAATAGTAAGGCAGACTAGTCTCTTTAACATTTGTATGGCAACCAGTCTAGGAGAAGGAAAATTGAATTCAAACCAGATGTGGAAAGGGATGGACTCCGCCAGGTTGTTCCTGCCTCAAACACAATGCATTTGTAGTGCCTTCCTGATCAAACCAAGTTACGGGGTAAAATTTATAATTTGTTTCTATGTTTAATGATATGTCAACCTTCATGGGTTATTTAATGCCAACGCCATGCTTCATAAAGGGCAGCGTGGTACTATTTAACCCATCATTATTTGTAGTAGTTAACTAGTTTTTCTTTCATCTTATTTTCGTTGCTTGTTTACTCCTGGTAGTAAGATGTAATAGTCTTAAATCATCTGAATTTTCAAATGAAGTATTTTCATTATTATCAATTTTTAACGAGTTTTTCTTTAATCTAAGTAAAATATATAGAATATTCTTTTTTTTTATTTCTTAAATGAATCATAATCAGTATTTTTCATTTTTTTTTTTTTACAAGTCTTTCATCTTATTTTGTAAATTTTTGAATAGATTTTCTTTCATCTTGTTTTTATTACTTGGAGCAGAAATAGGCCTTTCTTTCAATATGTTTAAAGATATAAGATTATAGTAATTAAAAAAAACATATATGACTGTTTCTTATATAAGGAAATAAAGTGGGAAATGAATTTTTTGATTGCTATAAAGATCCAACTGTTTTTCTCTGAGGAGTAAATTGTGGGGAAAATATTTCAGAACACTGGATTAATGGAAGAGATCAAGAGAACATAAGATGAGAAATTATACGAACTAAATCTAAAAAATTGGTACAAGTTTAGAGAAATATATATCTGGTAATCATCTGTCCGTTTATCTCCTGCACATGGTACTTGGACCTAATCAAGTTTATTTCTACTCTCCATTTGGATTTGTCGAAAGCCAGCTGTTGTGGAGGGCAAGGTTGTTTGGAATGTCTCAAGATTATTCGAATTTTGTTGTTAGATGGCATTAGAAGTGTTTAGTACTGAATAACTTCTTTGGTTTGTTTTACTTTTAGATGAAGCGTTGTTAGTCATTGAATTTTTAAAGAAATTTTAATTAGAATTCACTTTTACTTTTAAACTTTCATTATCTGTAATGTTGGAGCTTTGGGAAATTCGGAGTACTCCTTTATTGCCATCGCTCCCAGATCCACTCTGACCCGGAGTAGTAGCATAACTCATAACGACAGCCTTTAAGTTTTTCCTTGAGCTTAGGGAATAACCAAAAGTCACAGGGAGCAAGGTCTGGACTATAGGGACGGTGAGGAACTGTCTTGATGCCCATCTTGGTCAAATAGTCTGTGACAAGGATGGAGTAGTGGACTGGTGTATTGTCCTGGTGGAAATGCCACTGACCCGATTTGAAGAGTGCTGGCCTCTTCCGATAGAATCTCTTCCTGAACTCCCTTAAAAACTCAACATAGTATTCCTTGTTGACTGTCTGTCCAGTGGGAACCCAGTGCATGTAGATCATGCCAGTGCTGTCAAAAAAAGGGATCATCGTAAGTTTGTGGGTAGATTTGTTCTGTCTGGCCTTCTTGGGTCTGGGAGAGCTAGCATGCTTCCTCTGGGAACTCTGTCTCTTGGTCTCTGGGTCATAGCAGTAGATCCAGCTTTCATCGCAGGTCACCAGAGCACCAAGAACTGCGGGATCTGAATTGATCAGCTCAACTATCTGCCTGCTGTCACGACAACGTCTTTCTTTCTGTTCTTCTCTGGGCACCCTTGGGACAAACTTCGCGCAAATCTTCCGCATCTTTAGTTCCTCGCGAATAATTGTGTACAGTTCCCACACTAACATCAAACTGTGCACTTATTGTCTCTATAGACACACAACGGTCCTTATCCATGAAATTCTTTATTTGGCCAATCAACTCTGGTGTTCTGACTTCCTTACTCCTCCCACACCTCTCATCATCCCTCACAGACTCCCTGCCTTCCTTGAATCTCTTATGCCACTCAAAAGCTGATGCTCGATTCATGCAAGATGCTCGATTCATGCAAGATGCTCGAATAGCAGTCTGAAGCATTCCATACGTTTCCGTGGCATTTTTTCCAAGTTTAAAACAGAACTTTATTGCATATCATTCTTGTAAAGTGTCATATTGCATTTTTGAAATTCACCAGCTGTGACAATCAGGATTTAGTAGGGTGTATTCCAATTGCTGTTGTAGCCGTTCATTTGAAGCTGAAATCATAAAAATTGGTCAATCATCTCATAAGATGTATAGCAATAAGATAGAGTCTACGAGAATTTTAAATGCCTGTACAAAAGAAGTCTGGAAACTTATGGAAGGCACCTCATAAATATCAAAACAGTTATATTTCAAGTAATTTAGTTTAGCATAAGTACGCAGATTAGTTCTATTTGACCCATAGATAGGACCTTATCAGGTGCTACCTCTCTGGGCCAGAGTGGACCTGGGAGCGATGGCAATGAAGGAACACTCTGCATTCCTCAAAGCTATAGCATTAGTGGAATATCACCATCAGATTGTTTAGTGTCATATCCAGGGCACTCGTTACTGCTTTTTTTAAAAACTCCTCTACAGAGATGTAGCCGGTGTATTCTACAGCCTCAGCCAACTGAGCAAAGACTCCCAGATATTTTGGTTTAAATTTTGAACCTTTTATCTATCATACTTTATGTTAAAATGGCAACCTTTTTCGGATTCATTGTTGAAATGGCACAATTTTTTATGAACCTCTGACCAGAGAAAAATGTTCAGCTAATAAGTTTCAGGAGTTACTGTTTCAAATAATTTGAGACAAATGCTTCAAGTGGAGAGAGATGTGTTTAAAAATTCAATCAACTAAATATGCATATGTAACAG
This sequence comes from Sepioteuthis lessoniana, assembly GCA_963585895.1. NCBI lineage: Eukaryota > Metazoa > Mollusca > Cephalopoda > Myopsida > Loliginidae > Sepioteuthis > Sepioteuthis lessoniana. The sequence continues at coordinate 114,415,447 of OY757908.1, read as the reverse complement.
AGAGAAAACAACAATCATGCATTACCCACCAGAACAGCATAAGCTTCAGCAGCTTATCCAATTTATTGTTGAAGTATAAGCAGTTAGCTGATTTTAGATTAAAAGGGATAACAAGCTCCAAAACTAACAACTGATTATGATCCTCAGCATTTCATAAAAATATGGAGAAATCCAATGTATTTCATTCAAAAATCCCCTGTATAATACTTTCATCTTGCAACCTGAGAATGTGCTATAATCTTTGAGAAAGTCAGATGAATTAGAAGTGAGGGAAGAAACTCCCCAAAGCATTTTGTCCATTAGGTAAGTAAACATTCAATCATATAAAGTCACTAAATTGGTTATGTTGATTTATAGGAGAGGTTTTAAACTTCACTCAAATAACAATGAAAATAACGAAATAAAAACAAGTAGGGAATTTTTTTTAAATCAAGAGAAATTAAATTTTATATTCTTTCAGGTGGGAAGCCAACCAAAAAAAGTTGAAGAAAATCATGGCCATCAACTTTGAAGCCACACACTTGTCAGAATTAATTTCTCACAAAATGGTGTTAGTGAACCTGCACCAGAGAAAAAATTTTAACCTGAGTTTCAGGAGTCATTAGTAAATGATACCAAGTTGGAGTGGCTAGATTTATCTTCACATTCTCAGAGTATTAAAAGAGCAGTTAACTTCCAAGAATTTTCATACAATTTATGGACTTGAAGCAAGATGCAAACATTCTTGAAAAAGCTTTATACCATCAGATAGTTTTTGCTTCTTAAAAGCTCTTACACTGAACACAAAATATTTTGGATTAAATATCTTAATAGGAATTTTTTTTATTATTGCATATTGACCTCCGACCCGGCCAAGCTGTCAAAATAAGAAATGCACCTGTGTAAAAAACAGAATCATCTGGTCGAAGATATCAGGAGATCAGGGGCGACCTTGACTGTCAAGGGGTTGAACTGAGTGCGAAATTGTGACGCTCGTAGGAAGAAGAGTGGACGTCAAATTATTATATAACCCCGGTGATCAGATCAGTTGGAGAGAAGATCAGTTGGAGAGAAGATGCTGGAATGAGGACCATGTCCCAGAGAGGCTGGGCCCCCAGGCCCCCGGTTGAGCAGCCCAGGCGAACGGGAAAGAAACGTTGTTATGACCATAAGAGTGGGGGGTCAATATGTTGCAGTTCTGTTCAGTCCCCAACTCACTTCTCACATAGTAAAACTTTTAGTAACCCTTTCAAACCTTTTCAAATAATTTGAGAGGTATATTTTTCTAAAGGAGTGTATCCGATCGTCTTTATTGTGTTAAATATGTTCTGCATGCATATGTGTGTGTATAGTTGGTCATGGCTATACAACGTTATTATACTTTATGTAAAAATAGCAACCATTTGGTAATTTTTTGTTTAAATAGCCCAATTTTTTAACCAAATTTTGCAAAAAAAGAAGGGTTTTTTTTTCCTTTCATGCTTTTCAGCAAATGAGAATTTGCCAGGAATTTAAGATTCACTGACAGTTTTTATCATCTTAACCCCAAATATTTTGACTTTTCCAAGACAATGGTTCCAAAATCAACCTAACCTAATGCTTATGTAATTTTAAAATTTCAGATCAAAACAAACAGGGGATTAAAAAAAAAGATAAGTCAGAAATTAACCTACTCTATCCAGCAGATATGTAATCGAGTCTTTGCAGAATCCTCGAACTGAAAAATAAATAAATAAAATGAAAGACTGCAAAAGGTTATAAGAGCAGTCTAAGGCATCATCTTTAATCTTGTCATTGCGACGTTTGCTGTTATCATTTCTATAGTAGTAGTAGCTCTCTCATCGTCCATTTTATAAATTTACATAAGGGTGAATGCTGCCAAAAATAGCTCAGCTCCTTTGTCATTCTTCTTTTCTGGGTGCTTCTGAAAAAATAAATAAAAGAGTTCTGAAAATGATTGGTTGGTTGGTTGGTTGGTTTTGGTTTCTTTGTTTCATGGCAAAACGATCTTCATGGGTTATTTAATGCCCAAACCATCCTTGCAGAAGAGCAATAAGGGTACTATAGATGGGAGGATAAGGGAATCAATATCCAAAAGGGAACCTAATTGCACGGGTGGAGTTCAAACTCGCTTACTACGATGTGGCAGTCTAGCACGTTAGCCAATACACTACGAGGACACCAGCTCCTGTTCTGATAGTGTCAAACTTTTAAAAGTTTTGGGATGTGCCCAACAGTTCACTTTGAACGTTTACACGAGAGAGAGCCCTTCTCCGTTGTCATTCCTCAATTCTGTGTGCTTCAGAAAGAAAGAAAGAAACAAACAAACAAACAAACAAACAAAACACTGTGTTTTCTATAAGAGTCAGACTTTAGGATGTTATTTCGTATTTATCATATTAGCAGCGTGTGGAGCCTACAGGTGCACCTGCGCGAGATCCTGTTGACAATGAGCTTTTTCCTGTTGGTCTTAACTTATCAGGATATTTACTTGTTTTTCCGTGATTGCTTTTTCCTGCGCGAATGTACAATTTTCTGACATCATTGCTTCAAATAAAATACATTTGATTGTTTTGGTTTCTTTGTTTAACGGCATACCAACTTCTTATGGGTTATTTATATTGATTCATTTGGAAATGTCTATTCCATTCCACTTATTTGTCTATGATTATTTGTTTACACACAGTTATGATATCAAGGTTTGGTTTCTTTGTTTAATGGCATATCAACCTTCAGAGATTATTCAGTGCTAAAGCCATCCTTTTAGAAGAGTGTGCCCTGTCGGCTGGGGCTGTAGAATACACCGATAGCTTCTCTGTAGAGGGGTGAGACCCTCTCCCCGTAACGAGTGCCCTGCATGTGATACTGAACAATCTGATGGTGAGGTTCCAGTAATGCTGGAGCTTTGGAGAATGCGGAGTACCTCTTTATTGCCATTGCTCCCAGGTCCACTCTTGCTCAGAGTGGTAGCACCTAAAAGGGTCCTATCTATGGGTCAAATAGAACTAAACTGTGTACTTCTGCTAAACTGAATTGCTTGAAATATAACTGTTTTTGACATTGAATCTGTGTACTTATTCTAAACTGAATTGCTTAAAATAGAACTGTTTTGACATTTAACTGTATGTAAAAAAAGCTATTCTTATAAAAGTAAGTAAAGTTGGCGACCTTAGTCGAGGGTGACCCGAAAGCTCATTTTTCAATAACTACACCGAGGTGTAGGAGTGGGCACTATTCCATTCCTTGGATTTGTTCACTTTACCCTTGATCCTTACCTTATAATGCTGAGTGTTAAGCAAGGCGGCATCAAGTACAATTTTTTGAGTTTTTGGTATGACTCGACCTAGGATTAAACCCCGGCCTCCCGGACCATTGGCGAACACTCTACTCATTAGGCCTGATATACTAAACAGAATTGTTCGAAACTTTTATCTAAATGACTTAATTCGGTGTTAAATAACCCGTGCCCGTGGTGTAATGGTTATCGTCGAAGGAAATGGACACGGTGACACGTGTTCAAATCCTGGACGAGAATAGTAGCATCTCACATAGCACTAATACCCTTGGGAAAGGTATGAATTCAATTATTCTCCCTCCAGCTATGGGTAAATAGTAGGGCAGATAAGGTTCTTCAGCCTTGGTGAGGCAATTAGTCTAGGAGAAGGAAAACTCTGAATTTAAACCTGTTAAACTCCGCTTAAAAATTGACCTTGTGTCATATCCTGCCCGAGCGGAGGGGTTGGTAAATATGGTTAAATAACCCGAAAAAGTTTATATGCCGTAAAACAAAACAAACAACCAACCTTTTAAAAGAACCGTAGTGGTAATATTTAACCTATAGCTTTGAGCGAGGAACAAAGGTGTTAGTACTTTCCCCAAAAGTATTAGACTGATAGTGAACATAATAGCGCGACTGGAGTTTGAAATCGCGTTATTTCGAGACCGCATTCTAGTATTTCTGCTATTACACAACGGGAACTTTACCCTATGATAGCACGTATTCTTTTCTAAAAAAAATAATTCGCTGCATAGTTGTATGGTGTCAAGTATTGGTATGGTTTGGTTTCTTCGTTTAATGGCATATCAACTTTTGGCGGTTATTCAATACCAAAGCCCAAACCATCATTGTTGAAGAAAAGTAGCGGTACTATTTAACCCCTATTTGAGAGATAAGGGTGTTCATGTCTGTAGCGAGAGAAATCACGCACGCGGCAGCTCAAAGCGTGCACGAATATGTCTGGCGTGTAAAATGAGATCAGGGAGAGAGAAACGGGCGATTGGGAAGATCAAACTCACATCCTCCCGATTGTGAATCGTGTTTGACGTCAGCGTGCATGTAAATTACCACATTGTGGGATTGACCCGGATGTGGCATTTTGGCTCTGCCTAAATGCACCAGGGCCAGAAAAGCATTTTTTCGCTTCACCTCTTCAGTTGTTGGGTCGCACTTCGGCCGGCCGTGGTTGCTTCGGCGCGGATCTGGCCGGGTGTGCCTCAGCACTGGAGATTTCCTCCGGCCACAGGGGGCCGTCCCCCAGGGTTGTACCCCCTTGGGTGGTTCATTGCCTGGCGCCTAAGGCGCCCCTAAGAAAGGGAATGCCGACGGGGCCGAAGGTATTTTTCGCAATGCCGGACCCGTATGGGCGACCGAACCCACCTTAAAAAAAGGCCTTGTACCATCCTTGCCCGGTGGTGGGACGTAGAACAAATACTGAAAAGCGTTTTGAGTCTTGGCGACGCATGACATGAGACGAGGTGGGTGTAGGACTGCTGGAGAAGATTGTTGAGGAAGAAAAAGGAATATTTACAGCGTAGAAACTCGGCTGCCCACCTTCTACTAAAGAAATTGATTCCACGTGTTCTTTTCTTTCTGTCGCTGTGAAGGCATACAATACCCCGACCCTCTTCTTTTAATATCTTTCCCCGAGAGTATTTTTCTGAAAATGTCACAGTCCAGCACGTTAGCCACTACAGCACGAGGAATCCTCAGCAGGTTTACAAATATTCCTATCCAATAATAATTCTCACACAATTATACGGTTTCAAGGAACTATTTCTATTTAACAATAATCATCTGTTTGCAAAGAGTTATATGGTTTCAAGTATTGCTGATCAATACAAATGATCTTTAAAATAGATCGATTTTCAAGTATTACTGATCAATATTAATGATCTTTAAAATAGATCGATTTTCAAGTATTACTGATCAATATTAATGATCTTTAAAATAGATCGATTTTCAGGTATTACTGATCAATATTAATGATCTTTAAAATAGATTGATTTTCAAGTATACTGATCAATATTAATGATCTTTAGAATAGATCGATTTTCAAGTATTACTGATCAATACTAATGATCTTTAAAATAGATCGATTTTACGTATTAATGAACAATATTAATGATCTTTAAAATAGATCGATTTTCAGGTATTACTGATCAATACTAATGATCTTTAAAATAGATCGATTTTCAAGTATTACTGAACAATATTAATGATCTTTAAAATAGATCGCTTTTTAAGTATTGCTGATCAATACTAATGATCTTTAAAATAGATCGATTTTAAGTATTACTGAACAATATTAATGATCTTTAAAATAGATCATTTTTTAAGTATTGCTGATCAATACTAATGATCTTTAAAATAGATCGATTTTAAGTATTACTGAACAATATTAATGATCTTTAAAATAGATCGTTTTTTATGTATTGCTGATCAATATTAATGATCTTTAAAATAGATCGATTTTAAGTATTACTGAACAATATTAATGATCTTTAAAATAGATCGTTTTTTAAGTATTGCTGATCAATACTAATGATCTTTAAAATAGATCGATTTTCAAGTATTACTGAACAATATAATTGATCTTTAAAATAGATCGTTTTTTAAGTATTGTTGATCAATACTAATGATCTTTAAAATAGATCGATTTTAAGTATTACTGAACAATATTAATGATCTTTAGAATAGATCGATTTTAAGTATTACTGATCAATATTAATGATCTTTAAAATAGATTGATTTTCAAGTATACTGATCAATATTAATGATCTTTAAAATAGATCGATTTTAAGTATTACTGATCAATATTAATGATCTTTAAAATAGATTGATTTTCAAGTATACTGATCAATACTAATGATCTTTAAAATAGATCGATTTTCAAGTATTACTGAACAATATTAATGATCTTTAAAATAGATCGATTTTCAAGTATTACTGATCAATACTAATGATCTTTAAAATAGATCGATTTTCAAGTATTAATGATCAATATTAATGATCTTTAAAATAGATCGTTTTTTAAGTATTGCTGATCAATACTAATGATCTTTAAAATAGATCGATTTTCAAGTATACTGATCAATATTAATGATCTTTAAAATAGATCGATTTTCAAGTATTACTGAACAATATTAATGATCTTTAAAATAGATCAATTTTCAGGTATTACGGAACAATGTTAATGATCTTTAAAATAGATCGATTTTCAAGTATTACTGATCAATATTAATGATCTTTAAAACATATCGATTTTCAAGTATTACTGATCAATATTAATGATCTTTAAAATTGATCAATTTTCAAGTATTACTGATCAATATTAATGATCTTTAAAATAGATCGATTTTCAAGCATTACTGATCAATATTAATGATCTTTAAAATTGATCGATTGTCAAGTATTTCTAATCAATACTAATGATCTTTAAAATAGATTGATTTTAAGTATTACTGAACAATATTAATGATTTTTGAAATAGATCGATTTTCAAGTATTACTGATCAATACTAATGATCTTTAAAATAGATCGATTTTAAGTATTACTGAACAATATTAATGATCTTTAAAATAGATCGATTTTCAGGTAAAAAAAAAAAAAAAAAAAAAAAAAAAACCAACAAAAACGAATTGTCCCCTTCACCCCACTAGACCGCCCCCAAAGCTACCTAAAATATCAGTAGTAAATAAAAGTCCAAACGAAGAAGGAGCATTTGAACTCAGGAGCCAAGTGGAAGAAATATGTCAATATTGGTCAGTATGTCTTTAATTCCAATTTAAAATGCTGAATTTTACAAAATGTTATGCTGTATTTTGTTTGTAAAATAATGCTTAAACTATGCGTTTTAAATGTAAAGGCACGCTTACTGTACTGTAAAGCCAATTTGATATTAAGCCTATCCACATGTCAGCGAACAAGGCAGAATGTTTTTAAATATCTTCTATCGAATAATTTAAAAATTCGTAAAGAAAGCCCTAACAGTAGTTTAGAAGAAAAAGCCTAGAATGCTACTACAGCCCCCCCCCTCAGAAAAGGAAGAAAAAAAAAAAAAAAAAAAAAACCAACAAAAACGAATTGTCCCCTTCACCCCACTAGACCGCCCCCAAAGCTACCTAAAATATCAGTAGTAAATAAAAGTCCAAACGAAGAAGACGCATTTGAACTCAGGAGCCAAGTGGAAGAAATATGTCAATATTGGTCAGTATGTCTTTAATTCCAATTTAAAATGCTGAATTTTACAAAATGTTATGCTGTATTTTGTTTGTAAAATAATGCTTAAACTATGCGTTTTAAATGTAAAGGCACGCTTACTGTACTGTAAAGCCAATTTGATATTAAGCCTATCCACATGTCAGCGAACAAGGCAGAATGTTTTTAAATATCTTCTATCGAATAATTTAAAAATTCGTAAAGAAAGCCCTAACAGTAGTTTAGAAGAAAAAGCCTAGAACGCCTAATGCTACCACAGAGCTCTAATTCCTGAAGCCTGCTAGGTCCCCAACTGTAGGATGAAAAAAAAAAAAAAAAAAAAAAAAAAATGAAAAACCCTTGGAAAAGTCCCAATACAGCAAAAAAGTATAAGTCAGTATTAGTGAAAGTCATAAGAAAGTACCTTAATGTTGGACTTTAACTAAGTTAAAACTTAAAACAAATTCCCCCCCCTTTTATTTATTTTTTTATTTTTTATTTTAATTTTTTTTTTTTTTTTTATAAAAAATTTTTTTTTTTTTTTTTTTTTTTTTTTTTTTTAAATGTTCATTTATTTTATTATGTACACATGGGAAGCAGCATGATGTACGTTAAGGTATTTGAATAAACCAATAGACGACCAAAGTCAATACCCAAATGGGTCCTGGACGTGAGTTTGACGACTTTACGCTCAGGATCGACAGTTCGATCGGGGAACTACTGCTGCTCCTCTATAAGAGTGGCTTCTATAGAAGAGAATAAAACAGCCATCGAAAGATAACCATGACCCACACTCAAACCACTTACACAAACCGCATCGCTCTTCGCGCGGGTAAAAAAGGGGCGCGTCCTGCTGAGGTTGGAGCCCTGGCCTCGGTGTTCGAAAAATCAGCTACAGAGCTCAAACAATCAAAACTACTAAAATGCAAGCAAACACTACAAATAGCCACATTTAACGTAAGAACCTTAAATAGAATAGGACAACTCCCAGAGCTAATCGCATCGGCCGAAGAACATAATATAGAAATAATATGCATACAAGAACACAGATACACGCACACAGAAGATATCAAATATCACGAAACTGGCAATGGATGGTCGCTCGCCACTGTATCCGCATGGAAAAACTCTGTCAACGCCGCAGTAGGAGGGGTAGGATTGCTTATAGGACCTAGAGCACTAAAAACGCTTAATAGCATAGAGAAAATACGACCTAGGTTGATGGTAGCTACATTTAACGGAAACCCCAGAGCAACAATCGTCTCATGCTACAGCCCCACCAATGTTAGTGAAGAAAATGAAATAGTCACCTTCTACGATGAGTTATCCTCATTAGTGCGTAGCATCCCGAAACACAACATGTTAGTCATTGGCGGAGACATGAATGCACAAATCGGGAAAAACGGAAACAACAAATACAGCCTCCACAACACGTCAAATAGAAATGGGCAACATCTAACAGATTTCATGATAGAAAATAGATTAGCATGCCTCAATACAAACTACCAAAAAAGAGAGGGCAAACTATGGACATACACGTACGCAAACAATACTAAAACTCAGATAGACTACGTCCTTATAAACAAGAAATGGAAGAATAGTGCATTGAATTGCGAGGCATACTCCTCTTTTGAGGGTGTGTCCACCGATCACCGAATAGTCACAGCGAAAATACGGTTAAGCCTACGAAAAAACGCCAAACGAACAGCGACCACCAAACACTATGACTGGGCCCTATTAAACAACAAAGATGTCAGAGATAAATACGTATTAGAATTGAGAAACAGATTCGAAACACTACAAGAAAAGACGGAAAAAAGTACACCAAACGACGAATACGAAAATTTCGTCAATGCACACCTTGAGGCAGCAGCAAAATACATTCCAACAAAAATTAAAACTAAATATGGAGTCCCATGGGAAACCTTAGCGGTGAGAGAAAAACGTGCACTAGTGAAAACAGCCTCCAAAAACTATCGAAAAAACCCAACAAACACAAATGCCTTAAAACTAAAAACGGCACAAAATCAATTAGCAGGCATATATATAAAGGAACAGACAGAATACATTCAAAATCAGATAGATAAGATCAGAGACTCGGTAGAAGATAGACAATCTAGAATTGCCTGGCAAACAATAAACGAAGTGAGCAGAAGAAAGAGCACAGTCAAAGCAAAACTTAAAGCAGCAAACCAACAAGAAAGAATAAAACTGTGGAAACAGCACTTCGAAAACTTACTTGGAAACCCACCAAAAATAACGCATGAACCAATCACCAGAATAATTAGCAAACAATTAGACATTAAACTTGGACCGTTCACACAAGGAGAACTCGACTCGGTTCTCAGAAAAATTAAAAATAGGAAAGCTGCAGGACTGGACGAAATTCCCCCGGAAGTATGGAAGACCAGACAATTCGACGACATACTGCTCCGACACTGCAACGCAGTATACAATCAAAATCCGATAGATAGATGGACGAAGGGATGCATACTCCCCTTCCCTAAAAAGGGGGACCTCGGATTAGCCAAAAACTACCGAGGCATAACACTTACATCCATAGCTGCCAAAATCTACAATGCCCTACTACGAAACCGCATAGAACCCAAAATCGACAACATACTTAGAAAAAACCAAAATGGCTTCCGAAGAAATAGATCTACGACCTCACAAATACTAACCATCCGCAGAATCCTTGAAGGTGTACGGGCAAAGAACCTACAAGCGACATTAATATTTGTCGACTTTACCAAGGCTTTCGACTCCATTCACAGAGGAAAGATGGAACAAATCCTACTAGCGTACGGCATACCTAAAGAAACCGTAGCGGCAATAACGATTCTCTATAGAAACACTAAAGTAAAAGTACGATCACCAGATGGAGACACAGAATACTTCGACATTGTAGCAGGAGTACTACAAGGGGACACGCTGGCTCCGTATCTCTTTATCATTTGTCTAGACTACGTACTTAGAACATCGATTGACAAAATCAAAGAGAATGGCTTCGAACTGACGAAGAAAAGAAGCAGAAGATATCCCGCAACAACAATTACCGACGCCGACTACGCCGATGACATAGCGATACTGGCAAATACACCTGACCAAGCCGAAACACTTCTGCATAGTTTGGAACGAGCAGCAGCAAGCATAGGCCTCCATGTTAATGCACACAAAACGGAATATATGTGCTATAACCAAACGGGGGACATCTCCACTCTAGAAGGAACCCCTCTTAAACTAGTAGACAAATTCACGTACCTAGGAAGCAGCGTCGAATCAACCGAAAAGGACATCGAAACGAGGTTAACGAAAGCATGGACAGCTATCAATAGGCTATCGACTATATGGAAATCAGACCTAACCGATAAAATGAAACGCAGTTTCTTCCAGGCAGCGGTCACATCGATACTGCTATATGGATGCACTACATGGACGCTAACAAAACGGCTCGAGAAGAAACTAGATGGCAATTACACAAGAATGCTGCGTGCAATCCTCAACAAGTCCTGGCAGCGGCACCCCACAAGACACCAACTGTACGGCCACCTGCCCCCTATCACGAAATCTATTCAAGTTAGGCGAACCAGACATGCAGGACATTGCTGGAGAAGCAGAGATGAACTCATAAGAGATGTACTCTTATGGATCCCCACACACGGCCGCGCAAAAGCAGGACGACCAGCACGAACGTACATTCAGCAGCTGTGTGAGGATACAGGATGTTGTCCTGAAGACCTGCCTAGGGCGATGAACGATAGGGAGGAGTGGCGAGAGAGGGTCAGGGATATCCGTGCTGCCAGCACGATATGATGATGATGATGATGATGATGACTAATGATCTTTAAAATAGATCGATTTTCAAGTATTACTGAACAATATTAATGATCTTTAAAATAGATCGATTTTAAGTATTACTGAACAATATTAATGATCTTTAAAATAGATCGTTTTTTAAGTATTGCTGATCAATACTAATGATCTTTAAAATAGATCGATTTTCAAGTATTACTAATCAATACTAATGATCTTTAAAATAGATCGATTTTCAAGTATTACTAATCAATACTAATGATCTTTAAAATAGATCGATTTTCAAGTATTACTGAACAATATTAATGATCTTAAAAATATATCGATTTTCAAGTATTACTGATCAATACTAATGATCTTTAAAATAGATCGATTTTCAAGTATTAATGATCAATATTAATGATCTTTAAAATAGATCGTTTTTCAAGTATTACTGATCAATACTAATGATCTTTAAAATAGATCGATTTTCAAGTATTAATGATCAATATTAATGATCTTTAAAATAGATCGTTTTTTAAGTATTGCTGATCAATACTAATGATCTTTAAAATAGATCGATTTTCAAGTATACTGATCAATATTATTGATCTTTAAAGTAGATCGATTTTCAAGTATTACTGAACAATATTAATGATCTTTAAATTAAATCGATTTTCAAGTATATTGATCAATATTAATGATCTTTAAAATAGATCGATTTTCAAGTATTACTGATCAATATTAATGATCTTTAAAATAGATCGATTTTCAAGTATTACTGATCAATATTAATGATCTTTAAAATAGATCGATTTTCAAGTATTACTGAACAATATTAATGATCTTTAAAATAGATCGATTTTCAAGTATTACTGATCAATACTAATGATCTTTAAAATAGATCGATTTTCAAGTATTACTGAACAATATTAATGATCTTTAAAATAGATCGATTTTCAAGTATTACTGATCAATACTAATGATCTTTAAAATAGATCGATTTTCAAGTATTAATGATCAATATTAATGATCTTTAAAATAGATCGTTTTTTAAGTATTGCTGATCAATACTAATGATCTTTAAAATAGATCGATTTTCAAGTATACTGATCAATATTAATGATCTTTAAAATAGATCGATTTTACGTATTACTGAACAATATTAATGATCTTTAAAATAGATTGATTTTCAGGTATTACTGAACAATGTTAATGATCTCTAAAATAGATCGATTTTCAAGTATTACTGATCAATATTAATGATCTTTAAAACATATCGATTTTCAAGTATTACTGATCAATATTAATGATCTTTAAAATTGATCAATTTTCAAGTATTACTGATCAATATTAATGATCTTTAAAATAGATCGATTTTCAAGCATTACTGATCAATATTAATGATCTTTAAAATTGATCGATTTTCAAGTATTTCTAATCAATACTAATGATCTTTAAAATAGATTGATTTTAAGTATTACTGAACAATATTAATGATTTTTGAAATAGATCGATTTTCAAGTATTACTGATCAATACTAATGATCTTTAAAATAGATCGATTTTAAGTATTACTGAACAATATTAATGATCTTTAAAATAGATCGATTTTCAGGTATTACTGATCAATACTAATGATCTTTAAAATAGATCGATTTTCAAGTATTACTGAACAATATTAATGATCTTTAAAATAGATCGATTTTAAGTATTACTGAACAATATTAATGATCTTTAAAATAGATCGTTTTTTAAGTATTGCTGATCAATACTAATGATCTTTAAAATAGATCGATTTTCAAGTATTACTAATCAATACTAATGATCTTTAAAATAGATCGATTTTCAAGTATTACTGAACAATATTAATGATCTTAAAAATAGATCGATTTTCAAGTATTACTGATCAATACTAATGATCTTTAAAATAGATCGATTTTCAAGTATTAATGATCAATATTAATGATCTTTAAAATAGATCGTTTTTCAAGTATTACTGATCAATACTAATGATCTTTAAAATAGATCGATTTTCCAGTATTAATGATCAATATTAATGATCTTTAAAATAGATCGTTTTTTAAGTATTGCTGATCAATACTAATGATCTTTAAAATAGATCGATTTTCAAGTATACTGAACAATATTAATGATCTTTAAAATAGATCGATTTTCAAGTATTACTGAACAATATTAATGATCTTTAAATTAAATCGATTTTCAAGTATATTGATCAATATTAATGATCTTTAAAATAGATCGATTTTCAAGTATTACTGATCAATATTAATGATCTTTAAAATAGATCGATTTTCAAGTATTACTGATCAATATTAATGATCTTTAAAATAGATCGATTTTCAAGTATTACTGAACAATATTAATGATCTTTAAAATAGATCGATTTTCAAGTATTAATGATCAATACTAATGATCTTTAAAATAGATCGATTTTTATTGTCATTACTCTTAGATTTCTTCTGATCCCGAGGGGCAGTACCCGTAAGGTATCAGAAATAAAGAATGAGTTCTCAGTGAACACAAACTCACCCCCCTTCAACTGGGTGAGTCTATTTTACCATTATAACTGCCCCGATAAGCTGGGACAGTAGATTTCACCGACTGTATCTCTGCAGAGGAGTTAGACCCTTCCAACGAGTGTCCTAGATATCGTGCATAACAATCTGATGGTAGGTCTCCTCTAATACTGGAGCTTTGGGAGCGCGGAGTGCTCCATTGCCATTGCGTCCTGGTTCACTCTAGCCTGGAGTGGTAGTCCCTGAAAGGGTCCTATCTATGGGTCAAATAGAACTGTTTGGCATTTAAACTGAGCGCAAACAAATGATTTATGCTAAATTGAATGGTTTAAAATACGTTTGATCATTTGACTGTGTGTAAACAAATGACTAAAGTTTAATTGAATTATAAGTGATATATAGCAAGACTTGGAACCATTTAACTTTGTTGACTTATGTTTACAAATCATATATATCTAATGTATGAAAATAAACCAGATTTGGTATTAAATAACCTACAAGGGTTGATGTGCCGTAAAACCAAACTAGACCATTATAACTGCTCTGATTGCATAGATTGCAAGAGTTCAGAGAAGATTAAATCTTACCATCTAGTTGTATATCTTATTTACCCTAAATACGATTTTAATTTCATGTTTACAAGTGTTAAAATCTAATGTCGATAAACTTAATGCAAAAAGTTTAATTGATAGATTGATTTTAATGGCATGTTAACTCGTCAAGGGTTATTTTAAGTATTGGGGTCAGGGAATCGTATTCATTGTAAGTTCATACTATCTTTTGTTAGGTTACAGAAATGCTGGAGCTTTGGGGAATGCAGCGTACCTCTTCACTGCCATTATTCCATGGTCCATTCTGGCCTGGAGTAGTAGCACCTGATAGGACCCTATCTATGGGTCAAACAGAACTAAACTGCGTACTTATGCTAAACTGAATAGTTTGAAATAGAACTGTTTTACATTTAACAGTGTGCAAACAAAAACTGTACTTATGCTAAACTGAATTGTTTGAAATAGAATTGTTTATATGTATAAAATATATTTGGGATTAAATACAGTGTTTGATATGCCATAAAACCAAACCAAACCAAACCAAAAATATATCTGGTGTAATGAATGACTTCAAGCTTTTGGGGTGAAAAATTGGTCTTAAAAATCGTTCATTACACAAATATATACGGGATATAATTGAGGGTTTACACTTTTCATGGTTATATTTTGTGTTTTGTCAAGGATTTAGACGCCAGAGTAGTAATAATGAAATTATTCGATAAAAATGGAGAAAATGCAACAGAAACCATTTAGGCTTATAAAAGTCAGCATAATTTACGCAAAAACGCTTTCTTAATGACAGCAAAAAACAAAAAAACGAAAACAAAACAAAAAAACAATAGTATTAAAATATAAATATAATATGGTAAAATAAAATCTTATCACTACAGGATCCACGGTGCCACTAATGAAATCTCAGTCTCAGGGTCCCTAATTCCGAAGGGGCAATGAAACAACTT
This sequence comes from Sepioteuthis lessoniana, assembly GCA_963585895.1. Lineage (NCBI taxonomy): Eukaryota > Metazoa > Mollusca > Cephalopoda > Myopsida > Loliginidae > Sepioteuthis > Sepioteuthis lessoniana. The sequence continues at coordinate 114,400,149 of OY757908.1, read as the reverse complement.
TTTTTAAATATGAGCATTTTTCAACAAAATTGATATTTTTTTTAAGCGTTTGCTATTCGAGAGATAGAATTATAAGTCATTGTGTTATATTTTGACCTTCGACCCGGCCCAAAAATGCTATTCCAAGGTGATTCACCGGAAGGAAGTGACACATTCCAATGGCCAGTAATCGAAAGAGATCGTGTGGGCGGATTAAGGCTTATAATATGGGACAAGGTGAAGGTCCCATGGTGCCACTACAGTGATGCACCGGAAGAAAGTAACCTCTGAACTGCATGACAGTTATTTCTGCTTGATGACGATTAAACATTCGATTTCAAAGATCCAGTGGGCGATTGTGTGGGCGTTGAATTATTATATAATTGAGTTGAGTTGGGTGCCAAAGCAGTCGCCAGCAGACTTCCAAAGAGTTAGAGATGAGATGTGGTAAGAAAAGCCACACCAAGCCGATGGTGCTTGAAGCCCTGATGAACTGGGGTCCAGAGAAGATGCTGATAAGATGCATAAAGAAAGCCAGCATCCAGCAGTGAACCCCAAGACCTCTGGTTGAGCATCTAAGAGAACAAGAAAGACACAACGTGACGGTCATAAGTAGTTGAGGTCAAAATATGAAGTTTATGTTCTGTCTCCAGCACCCTCTCACATGCAAACCTTGAACAACCCTTTCGAACCCTTGCAATAAAGTGAGAGGTGAATATTTTTCTAAAGAAGTCTTCTTGCATCTTTGTCCTTGTGTCTGTTTAATTATTGTGTCGTTGTGATGCTGCATGAACGTGTAAATGACTATATAACAATTGGTTTGATCTGGTTTCTCTATTTCATGGCATATAAACTTTCGTGGGTTATTTAATGCCAAAGCGTCATCCTTATAAAAGGATGATGGCAGTGCTATTTAACATCTACCTGGTAGAATAAGGAGGTTTATATTTTTCCCAAGAGTATTAGTCTGAAAGTGAACGTAATAATGTGAATAGAGTTCGAATTTGTTTACTAGGATATCGCAGCTCAGCCTGTTAGTCACTACGCCACGGGAATACTCCACATAAGCCATTCTGTCTAATATTGACGTGAGAATTTTCTCTAATATCCATTTCATACAGCCTGAAAATGTTACTGTAAATGTTCATATTTCCAAATTTTACCTGGGTTCAGGTTGCATCTGGCAGTGAAGGGCCTCCGTCATAGTTCAAGTTTCAGAGTCTAAAAAATTTAAGTCCACAACTGAAACTAATAAAAAAAATGTTTGATGAAACAAAATCCTAAAAATAATGGTCCATGGGCAAATCGAAATTTACTTAAGAAAAAAAGGAAAGAATGAAAGAATTGCAAACTGTTCAGAATTTAGTTGCAAGAAGATGAAACTATACAGGGGATGTTCTCGTGGTGTAATGGTTAAAGCATTGGAGTGCGGAATCGTAGTAAGCGAGTTTGAACTCCAGTCGTGCTATTACGTTAACTTTCAAACAAATACTCTTGGGAAAGGTATGAGCCCTCTTATCCTCCCAGCTATGGGTTAAATAGTACCACTACCTTTTATAAGGATATATTTGGCATTAGATAACCCAAGAAGGTTGATATGCCATTAAACAACAACTAAACCAAACGGGTGTAATGGTTAAAACGATGGTAAATACAAATACCCTTGGAAAAGGTACGAACAAATACAAATACTCTTGGGAAAGGTATGAACCCCCTTATCCTCCCAGCTATGGGTTAGATAGTACCACAACTGTTTTTCTCGGAGAATGGCTTTGGCATTAAATAACCTACAAAGGTTGATATGCCATTAAAAAAGAAACCAAACCAAACAAAATTATACAGTATTTAATGTAACTTCAATAAGGCCCATTTATAAACCATTTAATATTGTTTCATTTGGTTCTACTTCTTTCTAATAAAATTTCCTGATTCATTTAAAAATCATTGACTTTTGGCACCTACATTTTTTACTTTCTGGCAATTGTGTCAAAAAACACACAAAAACTTTTATTGACTTGAATAAAAAAAAAGGATGAGTTGATCTTTTAGATATGCATATATGTATAGAAGGACACAAAACAGCAGCTATACTGCCCCCATCTCTAAAACCATTAAAATCAGACGAACAAAACATACGGGACACAGCTGGAGAAGTGTGTGAAGAGCTAAGAAGCGTCATTTTCCTGTATACTCCTCCACACGGACGAGTAGGTGATGGACGTCAGGTTAGAATTTATCTACAACAGCTCTGTACAGACACAGGATGTAGTGCCAAATGCGATAGACAATAGAGACGAATGTAGAGAGAAGGTCCAGGAAATCCGTACTCGTGGCGTGTCATGATGATGATGATGATATATAAGTCTGCTGATTGTGCCAGCCAAAACATCTGTTGAAAGACATTCTGTTCCTCTTTACTTTTACTGTACCTCTGACAGAATTTACTTGTATGCTTTGGATCATTATCTTGCATGAGTACAAATCCTTGACCCACAAGTTGTGTTCCAGATAGGATTGCTTGATGTTGCAGTATGCTGTGATAGCTGGTCCTATTCAATTTGCCCTTCACCTGGTGCAAATCCCTGATTTTGCAATTAGCAAAAGCCCCTCCCCCAATACCATAACAGAGCCTCCTCTGTGTTTTACAGTTAGTGTGATACAAAGGTTGCAGCTCTTTTACCAACTCTTCACTGCACATAGACACTCCTATTTGACCAAAAGATTTTAAACTTTGATTCATCAGTCTAAAAGACTTTATTCCACTGCTTTATAGTCCAGTCTTTGTGTGCCTTGACCCACTGGAGCCTTTTGACATTGTTTTGCTTTCCCAGCAGTGGTTTCTTGACAGCACTTCTACTCTATAGGACTGCTTCACAGAGTCTTCATCTTAAAGTGGATGGTGACTCATTTTTTTCATGACATCAGTTCCATTATGCAGTGATGTTTGGAGTAGTCAGACTTTTGTCACATAGGCTGGTGACTGATGAAATTGACCACTGCAAAGGTAAAACAGGTAATATCTAGCAAGCTGCAATTCAACACTATAAAGTCTAATGTGAGTTCAAGTGGTGGTATAATGTAACTTTTAGAAAACTTTTTATTCATGCTCAGTACTAAAGAAGAAAAAAGCCTTCAAATTAATTTTTAAAAAGATATCTGGTTATACTAAGGTCAAAGTTACTGAGGAAAACCTGTATTTAGTTTAATAAATAAAACCAACATGTATATATATATATGCATATGAATACATATATAAATACACACACATACACACACACATATATATAAATATATATATATATATATATATGCATTCATATATCTATATATGAATACATATATAAATATATATACACACACACACACATATATATATATATATATATATGTGTGTGTGATTAAAATTTACTGCCAAAAGCATTTTAAATCGGCAAAATAAAGTGGTTTATGCACCAAAATGTAAAACTCTATGATCTTTTCAACTATAAAATAAAAGAAGGTAAAAACTGATGACTGAATTTCCCGTGGCTGATCTTCAGGTGAGCTTGTATTGACACATTAGAAGTCTGTTAAATTTTGTTTCAATTTACATTTGAAAATATCACAGTCTCTCTCTCTCTCTATATATATATATATATATATGTATATATATATATATGTGGAAATCATTATAAAAATGTTTTTTCAAACATCAGAAAAGTGCTCAAATACTGGCCAGTAGAGCATGGACATGTTTCATTTGAAGATTGTATTTTTTGTTTTTTACAAATGCATGAAACTTAGTCATGGAACTGGCATGAAGAGGTGAGAAAACTTTCTTATATATAAGAAGTAATCATGTTGCCATTAGCGTTCATTGTAAGCCTCTTCATATATGAATTGAGGTCTCGGCAGCCGTTGAACGGATGTATGTAAACAATAGTAATTGTGATTAATAACCGTTTAAAATTTACTTCATAGCTAATAGCTCCTCGTGGCTGAATGGTTAGAGGCTTTGGCTTGGCGTTTGAGTCAACCGGGTTTCGATCCCAGCTATGGGAAGCTACTGTCTAGCCACACTGATGAGTTCTGATAGAACGAAACAGATCTGTCTGTGGATGACTATATATAAATATATATATATGCACAGATTAGAGATGCAATTGTTACTAATTTAACAAAAAAAAAACCTAGATAAAATTCAGAATGGTAAGGATTGTTAAAAAATTTAATTAGTGTCTTTACAAGAGACAATGTATGAAAAATTGATTCCTTATTTTTGACCTCAATTTTCACACTTAGATGACTTTTTAAAAAATTCTCTCCAACCACACTGTTAATGAATTTTTTTCTGTCTTCTTTTCAAAGGTTAGTGGAGTGCAAAAGGACAAATGGGAAGCAGATTTCTGTTTTCAGATGCTGAAATAATGTTTAGACCAGATTTATTACTTTATATAATAATTTCATTGACCGAAACCCGAGGACAGACTGAAAATTTCAGCACATGAGTTTTTGTGCGTGAGGTGGAGTGTGAAAAGATTCCATGCTGAACTCATGTCAAAAACTGGAACTCAGGAAAATCACCCTTAAATATTGGATTTCTCTTTAATTTTGTTGTTGTCGAAGAATTTCATGGGTCTTAGAAAATACTTTTTGGGAGGCGTGATTAGTATAATGGTTGTCATCATAGGAATTGGTGACCCAAATTCAAATCCTGGATGAAGCTGTTTGCATTTCACTTCGAACTAATGCCACTGGAAAAAGCAAAAATCTCTTTCTTTTTTATGCAGCTAAGAGTAGAGATTAGGGCAGACTGGGTTCTTTAGCCTTGGAAAGGCAACCAGCCTAGGAAAAGGAAAACTATGAATTTAAACCTGTTGTACACTGCTATAAAAAAAAGTGGACCTTGTGCTGCATCCTGTTCATAGCTGAGGGGTTGGGTAAATACATACAAGGTACTTTTTGGATATTATCAGTATTATAGCCATCATAATCAAGATGCAAAAATTTCAAATTTGTTGCATTTCTAATATATATATACATATATATATATATACACACACACACACACACAAATCCATTAAAATGCCCATACATACAAAACCACTCTGTTGGCAGGGCCGGGAATGCATCCCCTACAAATGGGTAAGACCCTCTAAAAAGGGGGTCCCAAATTAAAACGCTAAACTGAATTGTTTAACATAAGAATGTTTTGACAATTAACTGTTTGACGAAACTGAATAACAATTAGACTGTGAACTCATGCTGAACTGAATCGTTTGAAATAGAACTGATTATTTGCATAAAAATGGATTTGGCGTTAAATAACCAGCAAAAGTTGATATGCCATAAAACCCAACCAATCGACAACCCCAAATTAAAAGCTGCTCATGCCACCCTAAACATTGGAACAATTTGGTTTTGAAGGACTGTACTTGAGGTATTCGGTTTCCTTGTAACCTAAATGCAGGTTGTTTCAAAAAATTTATATCATTTAAGATGTACAGGTTATTTTATAAAAGTTGAGATCATTAAAATTATCTTAACTTTTAGCATATGTAGCAACAAGTCAAAATTCTCTTTGGTCTGGTTTTATGGCATATTAACCGTTGTTGGTTATTTAATGCTAAATCTTGTTTTTAAATATATATTAAATATATGATTTGTAAACACATTTTGTAGATACACACAATTAAATGATCAAACAGTTCTACTTCTAACAATTCAATTTAGCATAAGTCAACAAGTATTGCTATGTATGACTAATAATTCAATTAAACATCAGTCATTTGTTTACACACAGTTATATGATCAAACAGTTCTATTTCTAACAATTCAATTTAATATAAGTCATTTGTTTGCACTCAGTTCAAATGTCAAACAGTTCTATGTAAGCTTTAGATAGGACCCTATCAGGTGCTACCCCTCTGGGTCAGAGTGGACCTGGGAACGATGGCAATGAAGGGGTACTCCGCATTACCCAAAGCTCCAGCCTTACTGGAGCCACATCATCAGATTGTTTAATGTCATATCCAGTATACTTGTAGTTGGGCGGGGGAGGTATTACCCCTTCTGCAGAGATGCAGTCAGTGTATTCTATTGTTCCTTGTGTCTGGGTCAAAAATTCTCTTTTTAATGTTTCAATGCTTTTTCTTTTTTAGTGAATGGCATTTCTAAACCTAAAAAGAAAAAGAAAAAAGAAAAATAAAACACAAAATTTTGAGTTGTTTCTACAAATGTTAAAATTTGACATCATTTGAATGAGAATTGGTCAATTTGTTAGATTATGAAATATTAAGTTTTCAAAACACTATATAAGTGTTGGTTGAAAAGTTCAAAGGCTAACCAAGTTACTCTAATAGAATGTGACCTTATGAGGTTTATTTTACAATATAGTTCCCCTTGTAGTCCACACACTTCTTCTTGGTGTTCCAGTGCTTGGATCCAATTATTCAAAAAAGTCATCAATAGCATATATCATGTCATTATATGAACTTTTCAGCCTGCCAATAAATATATATATATATATATATATATATATATATATATATGTATGGAAGAAAATAATGGATTGTAATTAACTTAACATCACTAATATATCCCCTCATAGTCCTGATGATGGTTCAGCAGAACCAAAACATTGTAGTGTCGACTTTGTTTCTCAATAAATCTCTCCTTCTACTTGGATTACCTTGTTATCAGTATATATATATATATACACATATATATATATATAGGTATTATTCAGTCCAGTTAAACCAGAGTTGGGAGTAATTCCTTCAGGACAAGAAAATCATTCAAAAGCTGAACATTTAAATTTTCCTGGTAGAGAGCTCAATGTAATTAATTTTACAGAGCAATACTTTCTTTAAAGAAAAAAACCAAAGACCGGTTATTTTAGGATTATAAATTTATTTCCATCCTGTTTTGTGTTTCTGATGTAAACCAAAAACACAAAGAAAAATATAACAGGACTTCTTCAGATCTTATGGATAAAATAAATCAGAATAGATACGGGTGGGGGGAAAGGT
>OY757908.1:114339348-114392960 GCA_963585895.1 Sepioteuthis lessoniana | reverse complement strand
ATCAACATATCTTATCAATTATTTTTAGATAAAGATTGTGAATTATTTTATTATTATTAATGTTTAACAAGTATTTTTCTGACCAGAATATGCTAACTTTAACCTTTGCTTAGGGGCAAGACCTTTAAAAACGGTTATCCTGGGTATCACACTAAACTGTAAGCGTTGGTGAGGCTCTAGTTCTGGAAATTTGGCAAATATAAACTCACCTCTTCATTGGCATTACTCTGACATCATCTCTGACCTAGAGTGGTAGTACTTGTTTGTTTGTTTGTTTGTTTAGGTTTTATGGCATATCAACCTTTGTAGGTTATTTAATGCCAAATCCATTACTATACAAATAAACAATTCTATATCAAACAATTCAGTTTAGCATAAGTGCCCAGTTTAAATGACTAGCTTGAAATAGAACTGTTTTTGATTGTTTAGTTAAACAGTTCTAATTCAAACAATTCAGTTTAGCATAAGTACAGTTTCAATGTCAAAAACAGTTCCATTTCAAACAATCCATTTTAGCATACAAAAACAGTTCCATTTCAAACAATTCAGTTTTGCATAAGTATATAATTTAAAAGTCAAAACAGTTCTATTTCAAGCAATTCAGTTTACCATAAGTACATTGTTCAGTTCTATTTGACCCATAGATAGGGCCCTATCAGATGCTACCACTCCAGTCTAGAGTAGAGCTGGGGGCAATGGAAATGAAGAGGTACTCCGCATTCCCCAATGCTCCAGCATTACTGGAACCTCACCATCAGACTGTTTAGTGTCATATCTCGGACACTCGTTGGGGAGGTCTTACTTCTCTGCAGAGATGCAGTCAGTGTATTCTGCCGCCCCAGCTGACTGGGCAGTACCTGTTAGAGTTTTATCTATAGGCCATATACAGGGTATCTCAAAACAGATACAACCCATTAATATGGTAATGATTTATTACTGAGACAAGCGCAATGGCGGTCATTTAGAACACATCTTGTCAAAAATGCATCTTTTGAGCTAGAGACATTCAATCAATATTTTTTTAATTGTTATTATATCAGCTTAAGAAGCTAGACGGCAATTACACAAGAATGTTGAGAGCAATATTGAACAAATCCTGGCAGCAACACCCAACAAGGCACCAACTATACGGCCACTTGCCTCTCATCACGAAAACTATCCAAGCTAGATAAACCAGACATGCAGGACACTGCGGGAGAAGCAAGGATGAGCTCATAAGTGATGTACTCCTATGGACCCCTGCATATGGCCAAGCAAAAGCAGGACGACCAGCTCAAACATACATACAGCAGCTATGTGAGGATACGGGATGTAGCCCTGAAGACCTGCCAGAGGCAATGAATGATAGGGAGAAGTGGCGAGAGAGGGTCAGGGATATCCGTGCTAGCGGCACAACATGATGATAATGATGATGATGATGGTATCAGCTTCCAGGACATGCAATCTTTTTGGTGTTTCTTGTCTCAGTAATAAATCCTTATCATATTAAAGGGGCACATCTATTTTGAGACAGTTTTGAATGATTTTGTCTCCAAATAAGTATTAACGCAAAATATTTTCCTCCCTTGTCCAAGGCATTGGGATCAAGGATTAATAGTTGTTATAGTATACTATTTTCAAATCTGTAACAAAAAAGAACACAACATTATTATTAATAGAGTTATTAGCAAACACATGGGTCCCGTGTATATTGAGACACCTGATACATATGTTTGAGACGATGCTAACAATGATTTTGAAATAAATTTTTCTCTTGACTCAAAAAACATTGATATTGCTGCTAAATATGAAATGTTTACTGTTTAAAATGATTGTGAAGTACAATTATTTGCTAGCAAATTATTCATATTAGATTGGTATACTTGAACATATATGAGTGTGTATGAATTATTTGTTTTAAATTTGTATTATTTGTTTTTCTTGAAGCCATAATTATTAATAATTATTATGAAACCATAGCAATGGAGGTGCTCATGGTGTAATGGTTATCGTCGTAGGAAGTGGACATGGCGACACGAGTTCAAATCCTGGACGAGACTAATTGCATTTCACATAGCACTAATACCCTTGGGAAAGGTATGACTCCAATTATTCTCCCTCCAGTTATAGGTAAGTAGTAGAACAGACTGGGTTCTTCAGCCTTGGTAAGGCAACTAGTCTAGGAGAAGGAATACTCTGAATTCAAACCAGTTAAACTCTGCTTAAAAATTGACCTTGTGTCATATCCTACCTGAGCAGAGAGGTTGGTAAATAGGATTATGAAAACATAGAAGTGCTTGCAAAGAATGACCGACATCAGCATTAAGTAGTCCAGCAAGAGTTGACATGCCATAAAACCAATCAACAAACCGTTCATCCATACTCAAAAATAAATATATACATATGAATTCTTATATAAAGATAAACAAACTACTGAAAAAAATTCATCAGTATTTATATTTTCATGTGCATACAAATGTGTACAAAAGTTATAGATTCACTCCCCCATATATATATATCCAGACATTCAGATATATATCCAATTATATAAACATACAAAAACTTCAGTTCTGCACAAATGTTTCATTTCATTATTTTTGTCATCTTATCATAATTCACCAATTCTCAGTCTGTTTGTCTGTTCAGCTAAGTTTCTTCTATTTTTGGTCTGATTTCAGCTAAACTTTGGGGAATTGTTAGTACTGGTTAGAAAAGTTTTAGACTATTTCTTAATTATCTTGTGTCCGTATGTGTGGGTGTGTGGGGGGTCCTCATGAAGTAGTGGTTGACTGAACTGCGATATCATGGTAATTATCTTGTCCTGTTGACAGTTTTAGTATTCACCATATTTCTTTACCAAAATTTGGAATTTTTTAAAATCATTATCTGATGAAGACCACAGAGGTTGAAACTTTATATTAAATAAATAAATACTCCCCCAAGTTTGGCTTCTACATCGTATTTTTCTTCCAGTTTCTGTTTAACAAGCTACTATAACTAATTCTTCCATATACAATGGTACAGAATAAAAGCATATATATATATATATATATATATATATATATATATATATATATGCACACATATACACTAGCTGATGTACCCATCCAAGCTTGGTAAGACATCAAGTTGTGTCTTCTCACAGGCTATTATGAGAACAAAATAATTCCTAAATACAGTGCAACCCAGATATAAGAGAGTTGTTGGTATTGGAGAATAAGTATCTTATATCAGGGTTTATCTTATATCCGGGTTTGGTCTATTTTGTTTAGGTAACACAGGCTCTAATTTGGAGCCAGATGCAATCTCTCTTATATCAGGGTTTCTTTTATATCAGGGTTACACTGTACCATAATTATTTGTGCATAACATGTGACCATAACATTCAACAACAAAATTATGGGGAAAAAAAAAATTCTTGCGTATAATATGCATTGAATTTTTAGAATTTGTAGCTGCTAAATTTAATCTAAATTAGCATTCGTTCAACTTTTTATCATTTTGTACGGACGAAAAATGAGAATTTATATACTTTACATTATATATCGTAAAATAGAAAATTTGCATGGTATTTCGAGCAAACATACAGACATGTTTACATAAATATGTAACAAGCTTGCTGCGAAAATAAGTTCACATTACAAGAAACAAAATTATAAACAAACACACTATTCAATGGATGTTTATCTGTAACATCATCTAACACATTAGTTTGAACGATAGATATTACTTACTTTTGATCAATCTCTCCTGAATATTGTAAGACATGTGATCAGAAAAAAGTTAATCTTATAGTTCTTGTATATAATACACCACCTCAACTTTTGAGCTGAAAAATAGTGCATCTTCTAAAAAATTTTTAAGTAAATTATTGTTTATAGACACTCGTTCAAACAATGTATTTTTAATAAATTTTAAAACATTGTTCAGGCCTGCTACAGAAAATGAACTTCCTAGAATTTTTTCAAATGATTTTTGATGGGATCTGTTTCCCACCATTTGTATCTGTCCACCCCTCAGTAAAAGAGTGTTTGTCTCACGCCCAGCGTCTGTGACCCACTCTCTCGGTAATCTTTATGAGAAGCAGATGTCTCTCTCTCTCTCTCTCTCTATATATATATATATATATATATATATATATATGTATATATATATATGTGTGTGTGTGTGTGTGTGTGTGTGTGTGTGTGTGTGTGCTTAGACCCACTCTTTTATAACTAGTTGTAATTCTAAGAGAGAATACATTTAATTCAAATGGTCGCCCAGACTAAAAAATAATTTAGAAAACCAATTAGAAAAAAAAAAAAAAAATTAGATTAATTCTATAGATAGGAAAATTAAATATTTATTCAAAATACAATATTAGTTAGACTTGGAACTTTAAAAAAAAAAACCCTTAAGCAAAGTATGCTAGGAGTCACTTGAATTCAAATTAATTTAAAATTTCAACGAATTACAAAAAAAAATATATATATATACACATATACATAAATGTATATCCTTGATTGTCATTGTGTGTAATGAACTACCTTGAACTTTTGGTTATACTAAATTATGAAATATTTCTTCAACATCCAAGGACATGAAGAGAAAACATTAAAACACTTATATCTATTATCAAAACTGCTTTAATACAATGAAAATCAATGCAATACTGTAAATAAACAATGTAGTCTAGACCTTGATGTAGCTTACCGTGTTTATTTGGATATTTACATGGATATTCCAAACATACTAAAACCCCACCATTTGTACATCTTATATGCAAAGGTTTTATAAATGGCAAACAATGTGTTGTAAAAACTTTATCATCGTAACAAATAGCCCTTGTTTAGGTATAACAGTGACACTTTGGATTGAAGTTAAGGCAAGTTTAGGCCTAGAAACAAGGTAAGCCATGAGGTTTCAAAAACATATCTTGCTTTTAGGTAAAAAATCAGTTTCAAAAAGTCATCAATTTCACAAGTATTTATGGTAATTAACAATTTTTATGGGTTTTCAAGAGTATCTGTGAATCTCTGAACAAACCCAAAGTTGCCTTCTGCATGCCATACAAGGCAGTTGTAACCTGTAGTAAATAAACAAATGAAATATCCTTTAGATACAAATAATTATCTTAAAGACTTTAATGATTTTGATTTGACTCTATGTACTTTATTTTTAATAATGATCATGTTACAACCTATATGAATTATGGGTAATTATCAATAGTTTGTTTTGCAAATAGACACAAAAATGTATTCTATATAAATAGAACAATATACAAAAATAAAATTGGAAATACTTTTAAAATCCTTATAAGATGGCACAACGTTTGAAGAAAAAAAAAATCAGTAATTTCAGGAATCCATCAGTCTTTTATCTTTATTTTTGTAATTTTGATTGTTACTCTTTTGGCTGTGATAAACTTTTTAACTTTTAAGTCATTAGGTTGAGATAGTGTTTACCTTTATGAGATTATTATGTCATACGTTGGTGTTGCTGTTAATTTTCTCAGTTGTTGTGTGACACAAGGTCAGGTTAATAAGGTGGTCCATGTACATATTCAGGGTCAAGGTTAAAAATAGCCACAGTATCTGTGTTAAGTATTAAGCTGATAAGTACAGGAGTTCACAATAGATTTTGACACATCAGAAAGGAGAGGACTCCAGAAACTAAGATTGACAGGCTAGGGTCATGGGTCATCCTCAAGGATAACTAAATGAAATAAAATTTTTGTAGAAGCATGTCACATGATAGAAAAGGACAGAAGAGATAAAAAGGGTAACTTTGGATTTTTAGTCCATTGCAGTTCAAGCACAGAATGAAGCAATTGATTTTTGAAATGCTGAACAAAGTAGTTTGGTTTCAGAGGCTAAGATGGGAAGAAACGGTGTAATATAAGAGTTAACAAAGAATTTCTCCTCCTCCTCCTCCTCCTCCTCTTTTATCATCGTAAGAAATGGAATCAGCAACCAGAGTTCAAATACTGCTCAAGGCTGTTTGCTTTTCACTTTGCGATAATGTCCGAGCAAAAGGCATGTATAATTAGAGTAAAATGATGCATTACTTCTAAAACTGATTTTGAAATTTTTTATGGCCTTAATAAGCCCAACAGACAATTCTCTCATTCATTTTCAGCTCAAATATTCTAAAGTTATTCAGATATGAAAAAGAGAAATTCAAAGTCGTAAAATATCACCGAAAATACTTATGTGTATAGTCTAACCATTTTTTCTATCTCACCTGCTTCCAGGTCCCCAGCCCTTCCCTGCTACTGCTTTTTGGCTGATATATTTTTCAGCCTTCTTTACATTTATGTTGCTATTGGTAATCAAAAAGTGCTCCCAACACAGCTAAAAAAACAGTATTTGGTTGTTAAAGGCTTTGACAGGAAAAAATTGGCTTCTAAGGGCTTCCATAGAAAAAATTCAGCTATGGGCTTCCATAGGTATGAAAAAAAAACTGATGTCTGTGCTGGTTTTTGTTTTATGCAAGGTGTTTTTTTTTAATTTTCATTATGTTCCCAGATTAACCTGAGATTTTCTTTAAGCAAGTGCTAGGCTTTGCTGCTTGGATTTGCTATTGGAAAAAAACAAAAACAAAAACAAAAAAAAAAAAACTGTTACTAATGACAAAATAAAAAAAGAAAAAAAAACATGTACAAGATAAAACTCAAGGACTCCTTGATTGGCAGGTCAATATAACTGGACACAAAATAGCCCTGAGAAAAGCTGCAGAACAAACAGATCATCAGAAATGTGATAAAAACAATTGAAATTAGGATAACAGTGGGAATAAATTCACGAAGTAATGAAAATGTTTCATCCCCTAACTTTGGACTGAAAAGAAAAGTCTCCCCATGGAAACAAATAACAAGAGAAAAAAAAAAGATACAAAATGAGGAGATGTCAGTTGGGCAGCAATGGTTTCGGATCATTTAATAATTTCATTTTTTTTCTTTCTATCATTTTCTATCACATGTATGTTAGTTGCAGTGAATTTTAAGACACTTTTGTGTTTAGAAAAGCTGGGAAAACAATGATAGAGGAGAGAAAGAAGGAAAGAAAAAGTGGCAGAAAAGGAAGGGGAGAGAAAGAGAGAGAAAGAGAGAGAAAGAGAGAGAGAGAAAGAGAGAGAGAGAAGGGCAGATATATAAGAAAATTTAAGATATCATTGTGCCAAGAAAAGATGGGAGAACAATGATAAAGGAGAGAAAGAGGAGTATAAAAGGAGAGAAAGAAGGAAAGAAAAAGTGGAAGGAGTGAGTGAAAGATGAGGGAAGAGAGAGCGGTGGGGAGAGAGAAGCAGATATATCAGAAAATTTAAGATATTATTGTGCCAAGAGAAGATGGGAGAACAAAGAGAGAGAGAGAGAGAGAGAGAGAGAGAGAGAGAGAGAGAGAGAGAGAGAGAGAGAGAGAGAGCAATAAGGAGAGAGAGAGAGAGAGAGAGAGGAGAGAAAGGTGGACATAAGGAGAGTGAGAAAGAAAATATAGAAGGAAAGAGAGAAGGGGCAAGAAATGAAGAAATGAGAGGAAGGAGAGAGAAAGAGGAAAAGAAAAATAGAGAGAGAGAGAGTGGGGGTTGATATTTCTGTGAATTTAAGACATTATTGTATTTAACAAAGATGGGAGAACAAATAAAAAAAAATAGAGGAGAAGGAGAGAAAGAAAAAAAATTGAGAGAGAGAGAGAGAGAGAGAAAGGAAGAAGAAGAAGAAGGAGAAGAAGAAGAGAGAGAGAGAGAGAGAGAGAGAGAGAGAGAGTGTGGAGGGATAGATTGAGAAGGAGAGAAAAGGGACAAGAAAGAAAGGAGAAAGGAGACATTCCAGTGAATTTAAAACACTTTCCTGCTTAGGAGATGGGAGAAAGACAGAGTAAGAAAAGGGGGAGAAAAAGAAAGGGAAGAAGGAGAAAGAAAGAAAGAAAGAAAGAAAGAAAGGTGAACTGGAAGTAAAGAGGAGAGAGCTGGGAAGGAAAAGGGGAGAGAAGACACAGAAAGGGGAAAGAAAAAAATGAGAGGAAGGAACAGAAAGAGAGGAAGTGGAGAGAGAGAAAGTGTGAGGAAGGGTAAGGAAGGAAGGAAGGAAGGAAGGAAGGAAGGAAGGAGAAAGCAATAAGGAGTGATCAAGAGAGGAAGAGAAGGAGAGAAAGAAAGAGAAGCAAAGAGACTGATAGATAGATAGATAGATAGATAGATAGAAGCAGACTGAGATAGATAGATAGATAGATAGATAGATAGATAGATAGATAACATAGCTCTATTCACAGAGCTCACAATAACAAATTTGTCCAGTCCCTTATCATTTCCTTGATTTGTTCAATGTTATCTTGTACAATCTGATTCCTATGACTCGACGGCAACAGGAACTTATTTTTTGGGCACTAGCAAATTTTAAATATTTATTTATAAGGTCAACTAGTGACAAGTCGAATGTGGTTTTTCTTCTTTTCCTTCCTTTGAAATTTATATATATATATATATATATATATATATATATATATATAATTAGACTCCATAGTATGTACAGACAAGATACTAGCACTTTCTATCAAAATCAAATGCGATTCGTACACTTTTTTTATCCAGCTGTTTAGTTCATTTTTTCTTTATTTTTTGTTTTTTGTTTTGACTGGGAGCAGATGAGGATAATATTACTCAATTCTTTTTCTTTTTGTTTTTTCATATTTTGTGGTTGTAAGAGTGGGGTAAAACAGAACAAGCAATAAAAACTTTAGAAAAATTAGTTTGTAAAGAAGAAGAAAAAAAATCCAGAAATATTGCACATATATATATATTGAGACAGTGCATAAAGTTTGTTATTTAAACATTATACATTTTTTTACATTGTTAAAGAATCTTTCAAATCTTTAAAATTCCCATTTGGGATTTGTTTGGGTTTCATTTGTATAAGGCTCCGATCTATATAATAAGAGAAAAAAAAATTGAAACGACCACACAGTAGTATTTGTAACAAAGGACAGCATTCAAAAGGACTGAAAATTTTTGTCCTCCACAGATTCCTTCTATTGATTAAAGGTTATTGCCCTTGATTCTTAGTCTTTTTTTTTTCTTTTATTTGAGTTCTTTCTGTTTGAATTCAGCCCCCCAAATTTTTCATGATTACTCATCTTGTATTGTTGAAGCAAAACATTGCTTAACTTTGGTGGAAAACAATGTATTCTTACGTATTCACTCATTCAAATACATGTATGCATATATGAACCACATTATAACCAGAAAAGAGATGGAACATTTCCAGCTGAAATGTTTTGACCCTCAACATTTCAGGAAGGGTATGTCAGTATTTTCCCAGATCTGAGTAATTTTCCATGTAGTAACATTTTTCTTTTGTAAGTACTTTTATGTCGGAAAAAAAATCTTAATAAAATGTTCAAATCATCCTCTCTGCTCAGTAGCACCCTTAAAAAATACATCATTTTTTCCCCATTAATATTAAACTGTATCACTGACCAATGGTCAAACTTGGTGAGCAACAACATTTTGAGTCTGTTCTATCAATGGTGGTGTGTCGACCGTATTGGGTTCATGAATATGGTAATGTGATGATGTCCCTTGCTTTGAATAGGGAGATTGGTCAACCTGCCTAGAGTATGGTAACTGGTCGACCTCTTTCAAGTACTGAATTGGGTCAGCTTGTTTTGAATATGGCAAATGCTCGGCCTGTTTTGAATATGGAATCTGTTCAGGCTGCTTAGAACTATCCAAGTTTTGTTCTGAGTTTGGAATTATCGGCTGAGACACTGGAATGGGACTCCGAGTCTCTTGCTTGTGGCTTCCACGGGCGTAGGTTCCGTAAGGGTTGCCGTCCATCATGACTTGTTTCACACCAGGCCATTCACGGCAGTTCATAGCAGGACTGGCATTTGGTTTGTACAAGCACCTTGGCAGAGTGTTAGTGTCAAATGTCTGATGCATTGGTTTCATATGGGAACTGTGGTATACCATGGAGGGATTTGGCTTGCAATGAACAGGTGAATTCAAATCTGAAAAAAAAAAAAAGAAATTTATAAAAGGTAAGTCATGTAAATAAATATACTGTATATACATTTCATATTTGTCAAGAGGAGAAAAAAATTGGGTTGGTTAGCTGAAATCTTAGATGGCCAAGTTTGTCTAAATACTAGGGCATGTAAAAATTTTTGCAAAATTTTGGTAATGTGAGGCATGGTTCAGAATGCTTTAGCCTAGGCCATGAAGGTAACAAAGCTCATTGGACTGTGAAAGGCCAAGCCTGCCTGATACTCTCTGAGTGCTACTCACCAGATATGTTTCAATAGCTTGGAGCATGGTCTCATAATCCACAGTTTTAGGCCTACCTCACTTAGCCTGATTGTTATAGTTTTTGCAATGTGACCAAAATATCTTAAATAATCTGGTTTTTGGACTGTGACCAACTGTACCTTCACCTTTACCACACCAAATATTTTTCATCACTTCTGTGACATTAGGACTTAGTTTGAACTTGTAAATCATAAATTCCTAAATCAGTCAACATTGCACATTGATCTGAGCATCTTTCAAATCACACACAGAGTGAAACAATGCACAATGTGTCAATGCACCAACTACAATGACAACAAACCCAAGGAAATACCTTGCTTCACTCATGTGAAATACAGGCTGCAAGTAAGCACATACCAAGATATTGCAAAACTTTCAACTCATCCTTGTATTAACTCCACTAACTAAGCTATGAACATCACAAATACATAAAGTCCAGTTGTAATGGTCTAATTTATAACAGGAGATTTTAAGCATTTGCGGGTAAAAAAAAAATCTATATATTTTTGTTGTTTATGCTTTGAATCTGATTAAAAAAATAGCAACAACAAAAAAACATACCCTCCAGTGTTGTAAAATGAAAGATAAAAAAACTTAGATAAAATGAAAAATAATTCAGATAAAATAGAAAAATAAAATACTTAGATAAAATGAAAAATAAAACACTTTAATAAAATAAAAAAATAAAATACTTAGATAAAATGAAAAATAAAACACTTAAATAAAATAGAAAAATAAAATACTTAGATAAAATGAAAAATAAAACACTTTAATAAAATAAAAAAATAAAATACTTAGATAAAATGAAAAATAAAACACTTAAATAAAATAGAAAAATAAAATACTTAGATAAAATGAAAAATAAAACACTTTAATAAAATAAAAAAATAAAATACTTAGATAAAATGAAAATTAAAACACTTAAATAAAATGAAAAATAAAAGTTATATAAAATGAAAAATAATGCAGATAAAATAAAAAAATAAAACACTTATGTAAAATAGAAAATAAACCACTTAGATAAGATATTAGCAAAAAACAATACTAAGGAATGAAGAAAGATATATATTTATTTCAAGAAATTTCTGGTTGTGATCACATGATCACATGCTGTATATAAAAAAGAGCAGTACATGTTGATATTTCATGAAAAATTGTTTTCTATGGACTTTTTGTCTAATCTATCTATCTATCTATCTATCTATCTATCTCAGCTAACATCTATCTGTCCATTAATAATATTAAAATTTGATGAAATTATACCAGATACAAGTACTGGTAATCTTGAGATACCTCAACTTCACGTAGACGACTTAGGATATTTTTTGTGTTGACGATGATTTTATTTGTAGAGGGGTTGAGTCTTATGTAACATCAAATACAGTTCTTTTCTTTTTAATTGTACAAATTACCTATCTGTTCATATCCACTTTTTTTTTATCCAAGCCTATTCATATCTATCTATCTATCTATCTATCTATCTATCTATCTATCAATCTCAATTTACATTTATCTACATAGAAGACTAACCCTCTTAGCCCAACCATTACCATTTACATTTAATTATAGATTTATTCTTGGTACAAGTTTGACTGAGTTAATATGCTGTACAACCAGATACCTCATCTTCATCTAGAAGACTCAGAAGATTTTTTTCTTTCTTTTGAGAGGTGGGATCTTATATGCCATCAAATAAAGTACTTTCCATCCCTAATTGTACAAGTTTTCCCTCTTGAAATTTTTCATTGATCAAATAGCACTTTTTTTTCTGTTTTTTATTCTTCCTATTGGCCTAGCCTTTTTTCAACAGACAACAGAAGGCTCTTTATTTCAATTGATGACATTCAAGAGGCGGGAGTGCCTCCTTTTCTCATCCCTTATCAAACCCGACCCCCTGCACACTTTTCAGGATAAGACCCACAACCACCCACTCATTCACATAATTATGTCAACAATAAAATCTCTCATTTACTTTTAGTAATATTCTTTTTTTTTGTATACTTTTGCTGTTTGTTTTATTCAAATGCTCTGCTTCCTTTTACATCCAACCACCCTAAAAATCCATACCACATCTATCTATCTATCTATCTATCTATCTATCTATCTATCTATCTATGTAATATCTAAATTATTTAGTTCATATCTACCTATGATAAACATTCCATAAGACATCTATCCATCTTTATCAATGCCAGCCCGCTTCATTCTATATCTCTTGGTTGGTTTGATCTATCTATTTATCAACCAATCTATCAATCAATCTAAGTATATATAAATGATGAAGGCAAATTATTGTAAATAACGGATTTTGTAACTTTTCAGCACCAGTTTGACCAAATAAGGAGACAAACTGAATATATATATATATATATTCATCATACAACGTGTGAAAGCACGTGCGATACCATGTCCTCATCAGCCGCCATCCAGGGGTGATAACACAGTTTCGGTAGCTCAAGGCGGTACTGCCACCACTGGCGCTACCAAGCAGCTTTTGCCACTGGACAGGGTTTTAAGAGAATCATATATATATATATATATATATATATATATATATATATATATATATATATATATATACGTCAGATCAATTAAATGCAGAGACTACATTGGACGTTAATCTTCATTTTCTCAGTGCAGTTTGTGATTTAAAAAAAAACACGTTTACTTTCGCCAGTTGATGTTATTACGCATTTATATATATATATATATATATATATATATATAGATCTTACCAACCAAGAGATATAGAATGAAGCAGGCTGACATTGATAAAGATATAGAATGTTTATGATAATTTAGATATTAGATAGATAGATAGATACGAACAGACTGAAATAGATAGATAGATAGATAGATAGATAGACTGATGTAGTATGGATTTTTAAAAATGAATTTTTAGGGAGGTAAAAATTGATGGAAATAAAAATGCTTCATCTAAAAGATTCGGATAATTCAAGACAATTTCATCGAACAACCAGGTGTAAAAAAGTAACAAAAATTAGATGGAAGATAAACAAGTCAAAAATTAATAACAACAATGCTTCATTTAAGAAATTCAAACAACTTAAGACTACATGTCAAACACAACTATTAGGTATAAACAATTAATAGAAATAAGACAGACATTAGGAAACAGAGTTAAGAAAATAAAGACTGCTATATAAATGGTTTTTTTTTTAAAGTTACCTATGATATCACATCTTACTACCAAGTGTAAAGAAATTACAAAAATTAGATGAAGGATAAACTAGTTAAAAATTAAGAATAACAATGCTTTATCTCAGAAATTTGAACAACTGGTTCATTGGTCTAGTGGGTATAGTGTTTGCCAATGGGGTCGGGGTTTCAATCCCAGGTCAAATCATACTAAAGACACAAAAAAATGGTACTTGATACCTCCTAACTTAACTCTCAGCATTATAAGGTACATATCAAGGGTAAAGTGGAGCAATTCAGGGGAAGTAGTAGTGCCTTCCCCTACACCTCGGTGTAGTAGCTATTGAAAAGGGAGCCTTGGGGTCATCCTTGACTATAGCCATTAACTTTACTTACATTGAATACTATTATTCGGTGTAAACAAGCAACAAAAAATCAGAGAAAAGGGAAGCTTGTCAAAAATTAACAATGATAATGTTATATCTAAAAACCTTGAACAACTTAAAAAAAACTATTACATCTAGCACTACAAGCTGCAAACAATTAAAAAGAAAAAGTTGAAAAGAAAAACTGGTAAAAAAATGAATGAAAATTTTTCTGTATCATCTAAGAATTTCAGACAGGTAAAAAACAATTATAAAGCAAGCCTAACACACTGTAACTACTGCAAGGAGTTTGTTCCTCACTGGATGCCTTACATTTGTGGATTCTCACCGGGTGTTGGTGGCTTTGTGTTATGCACACTTAGTGCGTGAAAGAGAAGAGAAAGATGAAAATATCAGATCATGGAAATATTTCTCATGGTACAAATAAGAGGCAATTCATCAGCACTGCCTTTTTAATAACATACATTGTGCGTGTGTACGTGCATGCGTGTATGTGTGTGTGTGAGAGAGAAAGAGATAGAGACAGATTGTGTGTCCGCCCCACCACCATCAATCCCAATGGAATGCTGTCCCACTCAAAAGAAAAACAAGTGATGTAAAGTTTTCAACTGACTGTAAAGTTTTGAAAGTTTTTTTTTTTCCCACCATACCTCATCTGTCATTTTGTGGTCAGACATAATGTACTAAATACCAAAGTTTAGTTGCAGGATGATTTAAAACCAGAGCAAATTTCTAAAACAATTTCTAACTTTTAAGGAAATGTTTGAACTCACATATTTTATAGTTGGAATATAATATCTAATGTCTGACATTAATCAGAAATAAGGCAGATAGGGTTTTATACAAGTTTTCTTCATTGATCATCATCATCATCATGTCGTGCCACTAGCACGGATATCCCTGACCCTCTCTCGCCACTTCTCCCTATCGTTCATCGCCTCTGGTAGGTCTTCAGGGCTACATCCCGTATCCTCACATAGCTGCTGTATGTATGTTTGAGCTGGTCAACCTGCTTTTGCCCGGCCATATGTGGGGGTCCATAGGAGTACATCACTTATGAGCTTGTCCTGCTTCTCCAGCAGAGTCCTGCATATCTGGTTCATCTAACTTGGATAGTTTTCGTGATGGGAGGCAGGTGGCCATGTAATTGGTGCCTTGTTGGGTGTTGCCGCCATGACTTGTTCAATATTGCTCGCAGCATTCTTGTGTAATTGCCATCTAGCTTCTTCTCCAGTCATTTAGTTAGCATCCAAGTAGTGCATCCATACAGCAGTATCGATACGACCGCTGCCTGGAAGAAACTGCATTTCATTTTATCGGTCAGGTCTGATTTCCGTATGATCGATAGCCTATCAATAGCTGTCCATGCCTTTGTTAGCTGCATGTCAATGTCCTTTTCCGTTGATGAGACGCTGCTTCCTAGGTAGGTGAATTTGTCTACTAGTTTCAGAGGGGTTCTGTCTAGTGTGGTGATGTCACCTGTTTGATTATAGTACATATATTCCGTTTTGTGTGCATTGACATGGCTTCATTGATAGTCTTCAAATAATATATTAAACTTAAAATTCCAAATTTAAACATTTAGATGTGAAAACTGAATGGGCCCTAGAAAAAAAGGACTTAAACCCCCTGAAAATTATTATTTCAGCAACAATAAAAAAACTTTTGCCGCACATTTTCAGTGTCCATTATTTCTCTTTAAATGCCATCAATTTCAAACATACAATAGCTCATTAAATAAGTTTCCAGACTTTTTTTCGTATGGGCACTTTTATTGATAGTTCACTCATGAAATTCTAGCCCCCTTCCAAGTAATCTCCTCCAGCTGCAATGCACTTGTTGTACCGTTCCAACAACTTCTGAAAGGCCCCATGGAAGTCCTCTTATGTGAGCATGTCAATGACCTTCGTCACAGCCTCTTTCATCTCCTCAATTGTCTCATAATGACGGCCTCTGAGCTTAGGGAATAACCAAAAGTAACAGGGAGCAAGGTCTGGACTATAGGGACAGTGAGGAACTGTGTTGATGCCCATCTTGGTCAAATAGTCTGCGACAAGGATGGAGTTGTAGACTGGTGCATTGTCCTGGTGGAAATGCCACTGAGCCGATTTGAAGAGTGCTGGCCTCTTCCCAAGGAATCTCTTCCTGAACTCCCTTAAAACCTCAACATAGTTTTCCTTGTTGACTGTCTGTCCAGTGGGAATCCAGTGCATGTAGATCATACCAGTGCTGTCAAAAAAAGGGATCATCAAAAATTTGTGGGTGGATTTGCTCTGTCTGGCCTTCTTGGGTCTGGGAGAGCCAGTATGCATCCACTGGGAACTCTGTCTCTTGATCTCTGGGTCATAGCAGTAGATCCAGCTTTCATTGCAGGTCACCAGAGCATCAAGAACTGCGAGATCTGAATTGATCAGCTCGACCATCTCCATACTGTCATGACAACGTCCTTCTTTCTGTTCTTCTCTGAGCATCCTTGGGACAAACTTTGTGCAAATCTTCTGCATATTCAGTTCCTCACGAATAACTGTGTATACACTTCCCACACTGACATCAAACTGTGCACTTATTGTCTCTATAGACACACAACGGTCATTATCCATGGATTTCTTTTTTGGCCAATCAACTGTGGTGTTCTGACTTCCTTACACCTCCCACACCTCTCATCATTGCTCACAGACTCCCTGCCTTCCTTAAATCTCTTATGTCACTCAAAAACTGATGCTCAATTCATGCAAGATTCTCCAAATGCAGTCTGAAGCTTTCCATACGTTTCTGTGGCATCATTTTTTCCAAGTTTAAAACAGAATTTTATTGCATGTCGTTCTTCTAAAGTGTCCTCACGTCGAGATTGCATTTTTGTAATTCACCATCCGTGACAATCAGGCTTTAGTAGGGTGTATTCCAATTGCTGCTGTAGCTGTTCATTTGAATCTGAGATCATAAAAATTGGTCAGTCATCTCATAAGATGTATAGCAATAACATCGTGAATTTTCAAGAGTCTATGACAATTTTAAATGCCTGTACAAAAAAGTCTGGAAACTTATAAAAGGCACTACCTACAACTAAAACGTTGTTTTCCAAACATTATGATGATATTCAAAAAGTTATTTGTGAACTCAAAACTTTTAAGCCTTTACGTATGGTGATGAATTATTCGATGTCAATCCTACATATATTCATATGCCTGTTTTTATTCTGATAGGCAAATCCATTAAATGATCCAAATACGAACCATTTGTGGTCAGCATGAAATGTAACCCTTTCCCCTCCACACACACACATATATATATATATATATATATACATATGTGTGTGTGCGTGTGTTTTTAGTAGTATATACTTATGTAACTACATACATTTTCTTTTTCCAGCTACGGCTCACTCATGACTTGCAGATTACAAAATCCTATGGCAAGGAAGAAGTAGCAATGAGGGCTTTTTAGTGTGAGATATTTAAAAAGATTTTTGGACACCTTACCTATATATATATATATATATATATATATAGATTAATAGATAGATATATAGATAGATATACATAAATGTATAGGGTGTTTGACAATTGTTGAAATAAAGCAGCAGCCTCTCTCATCTTCCCTTCTCACTTTATTCTCTTTTTTTTTTCGGATTATTGCTTGGAAATAGTTAACATTTTGATATATTTATATCAAATTTATCAAATATAGCAATATACAATGGAGCAGAAGATTATATGTCTGAAGACATATTATTAAATGGTCTACTAAGGCTGTGCAAGCAAGATACTGAAGGAAGTTCAATTTGAACATATTTTCAAGCAGGAATCAGATTTTCTAATTGGTCAAGAGCTTTGAAGCACATGGTACTTCTGAAGATCTTAGGGCAATTGGTTCTTCACCATCTGGGCTTCTGATCATCCAGGAAGTATATACACGTGTTATCAAGAACTTGCCCGCTGCATTCAACAGTGCTTTCAACTGAACGACAGACATCTGGAGCAGGTACTCAACTTCTCCTCTTGACATTTTTGGTTCGTATTTCAGACTAAATGGTTGCAAATATTAAAATGTTAGTCTTTTACCTTTCAAGGGATGTAATTTTCATAACTTTATCATTTGTGGTCCTTGATTTGTATTTGATCATTTTGTTTTAAAGATTATGAAATACCCTATATATATATATATATATATATATCATCATCATCATCATGTCGTGCCTCTAACACAGATATCCCTGACCCTCTCTCGCCACTCCTCCCTATCGTTCATTGCTTCTGGTAGGTTCTCCGGGCTACATCCCATATTCTCACCGAGCTGCTGTATGTATGTTTGAGCTGGTCGTCCTGCTTTTGCTCGGCCATATGAGGGGGTCCATAGGAGAACATCACTTATGAGCTTGTCCCTGCTTCTCCAGCCATGTCCTGCATGTCTGGTTCGTCTCACTTTGATAGTTTTCATGATGGGAGGTAGGTGGCCGTACAGTTGGGGCTTTGTTGGGTGTTGCCTCCAGGACTTGTTCAAAACTGCTCACAGTATTCTTGTGTATTTGCCGTCAAGCTTTTTCTTCATACGTTTAGTTATATATATATATATAGTGTATCACAAAAGTGAATACACCCCTCACATTTCTGCAGATATTTAAGTATATCTCTTCATGGGACAACACTGACAAAATGACACTTTGACACAAAGAAAGTAGTCTGTGTGCAGCTTATATAACAGAGTTAACTTATTTTCCCCTGGTCTCTCTGTTATCCAAAAATGCCTTGTGTCACCTAAAATCCCTTACTGAGAATAGAAATTGGTCTCTATAAGTCTGTGTTAACTTGTTAATTGTGTCTGTTGCATTATTATGAAGTTTGCCATGGAATTTGATTACAAGACACTGCTCAATATTTCATTTTCATGATGCACTTAACTGTACACCTGTAAAAGTCTAAGCTTACCCAGCTGAACATGAATTCTGCGAGACAAACATGAACTGAATGCTTCCACACTTGTCTAAAGCCAACAATGATCAGTGTTGCCAACCTGAAAAATGAAATAATCAGCCTCATTACTTTATAGTGCAACCTGATATCAATACAACAAGAAGACTGCCTTCTTTGATGATAACTTGCCAACACATGTCTTAATTAACTCATTATTCTTTGCTGTCGTCAAGAAAGCTGAATGGCATGTCCGTTGATTTTGTCTCACATATCCAGCTTTGAAGGCATGGTAATCAGGTTAAAGCCTTTAGGTTTGGGGCAGGAAGAGATTGTAAACAGACTTGCGTTTAGAAAATACAAAATAGATTAAGAATAGACATCGATCACTCTTTCAAGCCCTTGTTTATTTTGAATTAAAACAGGTCTGATGACATTGCATTTGAATTGTTTTTAAAAAAGGATAACTGACAAAGTCAAATTTAAAATAGCATACACTGAATAATCCAAGTATTATGATAATAATAATAATACAACCAAAAATTGAAAATAGACGGGAGATAATGCAGAACTGATGGAACTCCCATTCAAAAGCACGAATGAATAAGCCCTATCACACCAAAATACCAAAATGACTGCTCCCCAAGCTTAAATACATGTTAAAGTGATTATCCTAATCTGACAGCAAAAATAAATTCAATGAAGCTGGACAGTGGTTAAAAAAGTGACAACATAAAGACAAACAGAATAATAACAACTAAGAAACAGAAATGGGAAGAGAAACCACTGTATGGATATTTCAAGAAACAAACTGGTGAGATTGCACACAAGAAAACCTGGACATGGTCATAGAAAGGAAATCTTATGAAAGACATTGAATCTCTACTTATAATAGCATGAAATAATACCATAATGACCCATTATGTTAAAGCAAAAATAGACATGAAGCAACAGAATAGGAAGAGTTGGTCATATATAAGAAACCATTAATTTCACAAGAAGTGAAAGTAGCAGACAAGAACAAAAGGAATATAAAACTAGGCATGATTGGGTGGGAAAGGTGATCCACTGGGAATTATGCAAAGAATTGAAATTTGACCATACTACCTAATGGTACATGCACAAACCAGAATCTGTCCTGGAGAATAAGACATATAAGATTCTCTGGGATTTTGAGATACAAACAAATCACCGAATCCAAGTCAGAATGTACCATACCCATGATACGGATATGTGAAACATACATAGAATGTTCATAAAATATATACATAGAATATAGGAATCCTGAAACACAAAAAACACTCACAACTTCTTAGTTCAGGTACGAAACTTTTTATTACCTTTGAGTTAAAATGTTTTTTTGACATAAGGAGAGAGATACCATCTTTTTATACTGACTTTTCCATCTCCCCCAAACCACATGCAATACCTGCCACAAGGCCTCAGCGAACAAGTGAAAGTCAACCTTCTTCCTCTGAGGCAGAACTCAACTAACTGACTTTTCAAATCTCAGCCCATGCTTCTGGTGCGTGACGTCACTCACATCCCTGGTCACATCTGGGATTCTTATTGCGACATCTCTGAATGAGACGTCTGTTCCGTGCACATGCGTGAACACCTGCGCACATGTTTGCACCTTACTAACCTATCCACTGAGCCAAAAGGTTCTCAGCCTAACTAAACTCAAAGGCAAGATATATAAAATGAAATCCCTTGGCCATTATATTACAAGAAGACCAGAACTAATGTTAATTAACAAAAAAACAGGAAACCTAATATATAGTGAATTTTGCCATCCCAGAAAACTGCAGATGTAACATAGCCATACATGAATATGTGAAACGTAGATAGAATGTTCATAACATATATACATAGAACATAGGAATCCCGAAACACAAAAAAACACTTACGACTTCTTAGTTCAGGTACGAAACTTTTTATTACCTTTGAGTTTAAAGGTTTTTCAACATCAGGAGAGAGATACCATTTTTCTATACTGACTTTACCATCTGCCCCAAACCACGTGCAGCACCTGCCACAAGGCTTCCCGAGGCAGAACTCAACTTGACTCACTTTTTTCAAAATCCCCAAAATCCTCCATGCACGCTTCTGGTGCATGACGTCATTCGCATCTGCTGGTCAAATTTTCTATCTGGGATTTTTATTTTGACACTTCTGAATGACACATCCTCCCCGCATGCGCATGAACACCTGCGCTCATGTTTGCACCAAATTAATCCATGCACTGAGCCAAAAGGTTCTCAGCCTAACTAAACCCAAAGGCAAGATATATAAAATGAAATTCCTCGGCCATTTTATAACACAGAGTGAAAATCAAAGAAAATGAAAACAGACAAGTTCTAGCCAAAGAACTAAAAAGCTGTTGAACATAAGAGTAACAGTGATACCAATTGTAATTGGTGCACTTGGAATAGTTCCCAAAGGTTTGGAAAGGGGGCTTAAAGAGTTGGAAATTGGAGGGCAAATGGAGATTATCCAAACTAAACCAGTTAAAACTGGTTTGAAAAACTTGTGAAAATAATAATAAGTTTTGACTTGGAAATAAGAGAGAATACACTCCTGTACAATTGGTTTGAATCTCCGAGTTTTCCTTTTCCTAGACAGGCTGCTTTACAAAGGTAAAAGAACCCAGTCTGCCCTAAATAGATTCCTGTCTTTCCTAAGGGCATTAATTAAATGGAAACAGCTTCATCTAGGATTTGAACTTAGGTTACTGGTTCTATTTTCTATGAAAATAACAGTTATGTTAAGTACACCTCCTCAACTTAATAGGGAGTAACGTCATGTTTTTATGGTAGACACAGATAATTTACAAAAATATACAGGAGTTAGCAGAAATTTGTTAAATAGGCATTTTCAATTTTGTGGTAGACCGATTCTAAGATAATTGTCTTCCTTTGAATTGTGGGTGTGTCTTCCTACATCACATGTCACACGAGAATTGAGATCCCTTCATCTTCCTCTTTTTGGGGTCATGGCTTTGAAGTGAACAAAAGTGGTGGCTTTGCCTCAAATTCTAGCGAGATAATTTGTTTCTTTTTTCATCTCGTCATTGCAACGAAAACCTTAAAGGAAAAGTAAGACCTTTATATTCTCATTGTTGTATCTCTTTTTGTACACTGCCTGTTCATGGAACAATGTGTGCTATTCATCTGTTTGAGACACAATATTCATAATTGTAATACTTGTTACATATGTCTATTTAATGTTTTATATATAAATATGAGTGCATCTTGTCTTTCACAGCCCATTCGACTGAGGCTGTAGAATATATAGACTGCATCTCTGCTGTTCAATAGAATAATTAGTGTTAAATAGCAATACTTGTAACCACTTCACTGTCTGCCAACAAATGACTCATATTGAATAGAATTATTAGTGTGAAATAGCAATAATTGAAACTGTGTAGAAACAATACCAATACTCGTGTGCAAACAAATTAGTTCTAACTGATTTAAAAATGAAATGACCTTCAAACTATTCACTTCTAAATCATATATGTATATCCATTTAATTGTGTACAAAGAAATGACCGAAGTTTAAATTGTTACTGTTAGATGATAATACTTGAAACCCTATCGATGATATAGCCACCCACTGAAATCTATGATATGGGGGCCATCACTCAACTACAAGTCAATTTTCATAAAGAAGTATCTTTAGAAAATATATAAAACTCAATATATATAAAACTGTCTCATCTTGTCAGTGGGTTTAGTATTATTAAGATACAGGTGAAGTATAACCATAATTTGTATTTGTCTTTAATTGGAATCATTTTGAGATGAGGCTTCTTAATCTGAGAATTAATTTTTATTTATTGCAGACATCCAGGTGAGCATTGTCAGAAGATAGCGGTTTCAAATCCTACCCAAGCTGGCCAGAGGTTTACTTGGTCAAAAACGTGGAGCGATAGACAACAACTATGGAAGGCAGTAATTACTGGGGATACGGTTACAAGACTCATCATTCCTATCCGAGGTCGCGGTAAATCACCTGAAGAAGGCCAGAGGTGAAATTTGGCCGAAACGTAGTGAAAGAAGAAACAACACAAAAAACTGCCAAGATGAGGACAAAAAGTCCACAATAAATAAAAATTGATTCATAATTTGTATCTTTAATTCCAATAAGGGATATCAGTACAAGGACAAATAGATGAATAGAAGATGACTTTATTCTTACAAAAGATGGTCAAATAACTAAAATCATTTTTTGTATTGCCTTTTTTTTGATACTCTAAATTATAGTTAAACGTTTTACAACAGAAATGTATTGGTAAATATTTTCTATTAAAATTATTTATTATAGAAATGCATTGCAACTGTTTTACAATAGAAATAAATTGCAAATAATTCACTGTATATTTGCAGTAAATTATGTACTATAGAAAGGCATAACAAATGTTTACTTTAAAATTCAGGCTGATCTATTTGACAGTCTGTTACATTTCTTACATTGTGCACCAATATTTTCCGTGAAAAAAGAAAAGAAAAGAAAAGAGACCTCGATGTTTCCATATAAATAGCACGACTTAGAAAGACTGTAGAGTGGATTAGATAAAGTATTGTGCTCAGAAGAAAGGAAATAAAAAAGAGTTCAGAATATGAAAGAAATCTTGAAATACAATTTTATTAAATTTACCATGACTTAACAAATCAACCAAAAATTTTGTGTTCCTCAATATAATAAAAAAGTTTTACAAAGATTAATATCAAAATATATTGCAATAGGTTTATGATAGAAAATTATCCTAAATGATGTGACATTCCCCAATGGAAAATACGAGGTGCGTATGATAAGTTTCCAGACTTTTTTCGTATGGGCATTTAAAATTGTCATAGACTCTTGAAAATTCACTATGTTATTGCTATACATCTTATGAGATGACTGACTAATTTTTATGATTTCAGGTTCAAATCAACAGCTACAGCTGCAATTAGAATACACCCTACTAAAGCCTGATTGTCACAGCTGGTGAATTTCAAAAATACAATCTGGACATGAGGTTCATTTTAGAAGAATGATATGAAATAAAATTGTGTTTTAAACTTGGAAAAAATGATGCCACAGAAATGTATGGAATGCTTCACACTGCTTTTGGAGCATCTTGCATGAATGGAGCATCAGTTTTTGAGTGGCATAAGAGATTCAAGGAAGGCAGGGAGTCTGTGAAAGATGATGAGAGGTGTGGGAGGAGTAAGGAAGACAATACACCACAGTTGATTGGCCAAAGGGTTACGGTTACGGTTAGGGTTACTATGTTGAGATTTTAAGGGAGTTCAGGAAGAGATTCCGTTGAAAGAGGCCAGCACTCTTTAAATCAGGTCAGTCATATTTCCACCAGGACAATGCACCAGTCCACAACTCCATCCTTGTTACAGACTATTTGACCAAGATGGGCATCAAGACAGTTCCTCACTGTCCCTATAGTCCAGACCTTGCTCCCTGTAACTTTTGGTTATTCCCTAAGCTCAGAGGCTGTCGTTATGAGACAATTGAGGAGATGAAAGAGGCTGTGACGAAGGTCATTGACATGCTCACACAAGAGGACTTCCATGGAGTCTTTCAGAAGTTGTTTGAATGGTACAAGTGCATTGCAGCCGGAGGAGATTACTTGGAAGGGGACTAGAGTTTCATGTGTGTACTATCAATAAAAGTCTGGAAACTTATTGTATGCACCTCGTATGTTTTGTCTTCCCTCATACCATAAAAATGATTTGCAAATAATTGCCTAAAGGAATAAATTGCCAATAGTTTATTATAGAAAATCATTCTAAATGATTTCCAATAGAAAACTAAAGCAAATAATTAATTATAAAAAGCATAGTAAATGATTTACTAAAGAAATGATCTACAAATTACTATTTATTATTGAACTGCATTCTAAATGATTAACTATACAAATGCATTTGCAAATTATTTACTATTGAAATGCATGGCAAATATTTTACTCTAGAAATGTATTGCAAATTATTTACTGAAATAAATCCCTAATAAAAAATCAGTGTTCGCCAATTGTCCAGGAGACTGGGGTTCAATCCCAGGTCGAGTTATACCAAAGACTCAAAAAATGGTACTTGATGCTGCCTTGCTTAACACTCAGCATTATAAGGTAAGGATCAAGGATAAAGTAGAGCAATCCAGGGAATGGAGTAGTGCCCTCCCCTACACCTCGGTGTGGTAGCTATTGAAAAGGGTGCCTTCGGGTTACCCTCAACTAAGGTCGCCAACTTTACTTTTACTTACTTTGAATGAAACATTCAATGAAGACTTTTAGCCATGAAACGATTCTTGTAAAAAAGAACTTGGGTAGAATCAACTTTCTACAAATTTTTTCCCAACAATTCAGGGATATATATATTGTACAAAAAATTAGACTAAAATTAAGTGTGTTTGAAAGTTTCCAGCATTTTTAAAGCTAAAAATAAGTTAATAGATAATAATTATTATCAATTGTCAAAATATTTTCCTTGGTTTTATATGACCTGGTGCCAGCCTTCTGGAATTCTTTGATTTTTATAAATATGAATCTGGTTTTAACATAATGAAATATTGGACATTGAAAACATCTTTAGATTTGGGACGAGATAAAGAATACTGCATTAGCACAAAGTCTGGTGAATATGTCACATAAGGAATTATTTACCATTCCAACTTTGGATTAATAAAGTAACATATGGTTGAATATTGTCACGCAGCAGTAAGATTGTCTGGCTTCCCTGACCAGAAAATGTATGTTTTTCTTAATTTTTATAGCTCTAACTTCAAAGATGACAATTGTAACGCTTGGTTGTAATAGTCTTACCAGGCTTTTGCAATTTTGTAATCGAGAGTTCAATTCCTCGACATGGCTGTTTGCATTTAACTTGGTATTAATGTCCTTGAGAAAGATTTGAGTCTGTCTCTTTGCCCCTCTTCAGTTAAGGGTAAATAATTGAGCAGACTGGGTTCTGTAGCCTTGTAGCTAGTCAACTAATGTAAGAGAAGGAAAAATTCTCAATTCAAATTCCCTATCAATGTGGCAGGCAACTTGCTGCATTGAATCAGGTAAGGAATCAGGAATTGTTTCTTGTTACACGTACCATGTAACCCAGTAAAACCTGCCATATGTTTATTAAAAGGATGAGTCAGTGAGATCTTAATTTACCTTGTTTAATTTCAATTGAAATATTATGATATTTCACTGCATTCTTGTGCCTAGAGCACTATGTCTTACTGATTTTAGCCATTTTAATTTTGAATTATTTTAATTACATACATAGAAACATACACACACACACACACACACATATATATATATATATATATATATATATATATATATATAAAGTGTGCAATAGTATTCTAATTTCACTCTACTTAGTGTATTAAGCACTTTTACATATCAGCTTAAGTAACTCTGTTGGTGTCTTTTCTTTTAGCTAGACATTGGGGTGCTGGTTGATTATTTTCAAGCAGAATGGATGTTTTTGTCTTTTCTTTTTTTATTGAATTTTTTTCTTAGATATTAGTTTGTGTAATATTCTTTACTTACAAATTGCATCAACTGGATTTTTTACACTGCCATAGTATAGGTATGAAAACAAGAAAATAATATATATATATATATATATATGTGTGTGTGTATAATATATATATGTGTGTATTTACTAAACCCTCCACTAGAGCAAGATGTGACACAAGGTCAATTTTTTAAACGGAAACAAACAAGTTCAAATTCAGAGTTTTTCTTCTTCTCAACTGGTTGCCATACCAAGGTTAAAGAGCCCAGTCTGCCCAGATATTTGCCCATAGCTGCAGGGAGAATAATTGGATTCATGCCTTTCCTAAGGGTATTACTGCCATGTGAAATGTGAACATGTTCATCCAAAATTTGAACATGGGTAGCTGTGTCCATTTCTTATAATAATAACCATTACATCACAAGCACCTTTCTGGCATTATATGTATAATGTTATCATATCTTGTTAAGGAATTTTAACAATTAAAACTGTGACATCCCCATGTCCACTGTAAAAGGCTAATATCCAAAAATGCTATCAATTACAAATTCACATCATCTACTGCTGTATGGTTTATCTTACAAGTCAAATTTACTTATTTGAACTCTGTAAAACATGTGAACATACACTTTTTCCCACAGAACCATCTTTATTGACTTCATCAGTCATCTGCTTCGCAGGGTTGTCTCCATGGTATAATGGTTAAAGCACTGGACTGTGGAATTGAAGTAAGTGGGTTTAAACTCCATTCATGCAAATACCCATGGGAAAAGTATGAATCCCCTTATTTTCCTAGAGGTACAGTCGATGTATTCTACAGCTCCAGCTGATTCCACAAGCTTCTTTCAGGGCAACCATTCTTGTGTCTCACATCCCAATATCATGGTGTGGGGGTTAAATATTGATATTTGAATCTTTTACTATTGTTCTTTAACCAGGCTATTGGCCTATTGAGTCGAGGGTTCACCAATGGTCCGGGAGACCTGGGTTCAATCCCAAGTTGTCATACCAAAGTCTAAAAAAATGGTACTTGATGCCACCTTGCTTAACACTCAGCATTATAAGGTAAGGATCAAGGGTGGAGCAATCCAAGGAATGGAGTAGCACCCTCCATCACACCTCGATGTAGTAGCTATTGAAAAGGGAGCCTTTAGGTCACCCTCGACTATGGTCAACAACTTTACTTACTTTTTTTTACTATCGTTCTATTTTTGTTTTGTTCTTTAACAGAGGATAAATGAATATAAATGACAGAACGCTCAAAACCAATTTTCAACTGCATATTCAGTTGTAGTTTAGTCACTGACAACTGCTACATCAGTGATGGCTAATCATTGGATCTGGGTGGGGAAACACAAAACACACGACTCATCTCAAGTGTTAGGAACTCTCTTGCTTCATATTCTCAGTTCAGTTTCAGAGGTCATGGAAGTTGGTGGAAATCGATGACATATACAAAGTGTGAAGCAGCTTCTTCATTTTAGAAGAAACTGGATCTTCCTATATCCTATTTACCAACCCCTCTGCTCAGGCAGGATATGACACAAGGTCAATTTTTTTAAGCAGAGTTTAACAGGTTTGAATTCAGAGTTTTCCTTCTCCTAGACTAGTTGCCACACCACGGCTGAAGAACCTAGTTTGCCCTACTATTTACCCATAGCTGGAGGGAGAATTATTGGATTCATACCTTTCCCAAGGGTATTAGTGCTATGTGAAATGCAATCAGTCTCGTCCAGGATTTGAACTCGTGTTGCCGTGTCCATTTCCTACGACGCTAAGCATTACACCACAGGCACCTCCTGGATCTTCCTATATCTTTGAATCCTCACTCTTCCTATACATGAATGCTTGTTTTCTAATATCTTAGCCACCAAGAATAGAGAATTTCACCAGGGTTCGCAGAACACCCAACCCAACATCTGTCTCGCATAGACAGCATCATCTGGCCAGCCCCAGCCACCATGAAAATTGTTGGTTGAGTCT
Source organism: Sepioteuthis lessoniana (assembly GCA_963585895.1). Lineage (NCBI taxonomy): Eukaryota > Metazoa > Mollusca > Cephalopoda > Myopsida > Loliginidae > Sepioteuthis > Sepioteuthis lessoniana. Next base: position 114,364,736 of record OY757908.1, on the reverse strand, counting down.
GATGACTGCAGCAAATCCTGGTTAACTACTGTTTTCAATTTGGGCAAGTAGATCAAGCATCTCTTGTGACACCTACTCTACTCGATGACTTAGTGAACTTTTTCAGCTCATCTTTCTTTAAGCTGCTGGTTTTTATCCAGCTTTTTTATTTGTAACCTGATACCATTTGCTTTCACTGTTACCCAGTCTCTAGTTTTCAAAAAATAGGATGCTGTGAAATTTTGCATACAGCTAGTAAATAATAATAACAAAATAACAAAATAATAACAAAATGTAAGGAAAAAGAATGCAGACTCACCTGTCATCTCATCAATATGTCCAGTATCACCTTCACTCCACCCATGACCACTGTCCGTATGGTATGACACCATATCACTATGATAATCTGGAACCATAAATGTCCTTTCAGCCCTTTCTTCATTTATATGGTCCCCTTCAATTTCCTAAAAGTAGAAAAAAAATTATGCTTGATTAAGACACTTATCTTATTTAGACAGACTTCTTGAAAATATATAATTGTGTGCAAATTATTTGTATTAGCAATACTTGATATAAAATAAAATTGCATATAAATTATTCATGGTAAACATCAAGGTTAAAAAATCATGGTAAAAAATCTTGCTGCTACTTTGCTGCAAATGACACTCTGTAGTAGTAATGCCACAAACAATCTTAGCTCAAAGAAACAGATGGTGTGCTCTCTCTGCAACTGGCACACGGAAACCAGAAGAAGAAAAGGACACAAAAGGTGTGACTTGTTTAATGGAGGAGAACGAGATAAGCCCATGTGAAGTGGCGAGATTTGATGATCATAAAAGAGACTAAGTTTGAAGTGGAAAAGAGCAGCGTTTTGCTGATGTCTGATTGGTGAACATCCATCAGTTCATTTTGCAAGTTAAGTAAGTTGACTAGCACCCATTTGGTTGATTCCTCTTCAACTAGACTTCTGAAACCAACAAGACACTCTCTAAAAATTTTTGTGCTGTCAAGTAAATACCGGAAGTTCTTCTCTGATACATGTTATCATTATGTCTAATAAAAGAACGTTTTGGTTTCTTTGTTTAATGGCATATCAACCTTCATGGTTTATTAAATGCCAAAGCCATCCTTGTAGAAGAACAATAGTGGTACTATTCAACTCATTGCCGAAAAGAGAAAGGGTTCAATACCTTTTGCAACGGAATTAATCAGAAAGTGAACGCAGTAGCATAACTAGTGTTCAAACTAGCCTATGACAATATCACAGTTAGCTCATTAGCCACTATGCTACAGGGACTTTCCTTATCTTATCATATGTATCATAAGAAGCGTCTTGAATAAGAAGCCATGACATATTCAAAGTACGTCTAAATCCAAAAAAGCTCCTGCAAGCCTTAAAATTTAAATCAAATTAAAATACGAGGATCATTAAATAAGTTTCTAGACTTTTTTTGTATAGGCACTTTTATTGATAGTACACACATGAAATCTCTTCCTGCTGCAATGCACTTGTTGTACCACTCCAACAACTTCTGGAAGGCTCCATGGAAGTCCTCTTCTGTGAGTGTGTCAATGACCTTTGTCACAGCCTCTTTCATCTCCTCAATTGTCTCATAACGACAGCCTCTGAGCTTAGGAAATAAGCAAAGGTCACAGGGAGCAAGGTCTGGACTATAGGGACGGTGAGGAACTGTCTTGATGCCCATCTTGGTCAAATAGTCTGTGACAAAGATGAAGTTGTGGCTTGGTGCATTGCCCTAGTGGAAATATGACTGACCTGATTTGAAGAGTGCTGGGCTCTTTCAACGGAATCTTTTCCTGTACTCCCTTAAAATCTCAACATAGTAACCCTAACCGTAACCCTTTGACCAATTAACTCTGGTGTTCTGACTTCCTTACTCCTCCCACACCTCATCCCTCACAGACTCCCTGCCTTCCTTGAATCTCTTATGCCACTCAAAAACTGATGCTCGATTCATGCATGATGGTCGAAAAGCAATCTGAAGCATTCGATACGTTTCTGTGGCATTTTTTCCAAGTTTAAAACACAATTTGATTGCATATCGTTCTTCTAAAGTGTCCCCATGTCCAGCTTGCATTTTTGCAATTCACCAGCTGTGACAATCAGACTTTAATAGGGTGTATAGCAATAACATAGTGAATTTTCAAGAGTCTATGACAATTCTAAATGCCTGTACAAAAAGTCTGGAAACTTATTGAATGCACCACGTAAATTACTTTAGCAGCAAGGTTCAAATTCAGGAAAAAGCTGTAGAATAAGGGGTTTCATATTTTTCCGAAGGGTATTAGTCTGAAATTGAACGTAATAGCACAACTTGAATTTGAACTCAGTTACAATGATGTTGCAGTTCAGCACATTAGCCACTACATAATGGGGACTTGTGTAATAAGTTATAGAACATTTGTAATACCTTAGTAAAGAAGTGTGTGACTACATATTTTCAACCAGCACTAGAACATCTGTTCAAAATCAGAAACCAAGATTATGATTGCCGATTCGGCTGAGGCTGTAGATTACACCGACTTCATCTCTGCAGAGCAGTAACACTCCCCTAATGAGTGTCTGAGATATGACAGTAAACAATCTGATAGTGAGGCTCCAGTAATGGAAGAGCTTTGGGAAATGCAGATTACCTCTTCCTTGCCATCGCTCCCAGGTCCACACTGGCCTGGAGCACCTGAAAGGGTCTCCTCTATGGGTCAAATAGGACTATTTGACATTTAAAATGAGTGCAAACAAACGACTTGTATTGAATTGAATTGTTAGAAATAGAACTGTTTGATCATTTTACAGTGTGTAAATAAATGACTGATGTTTAATTGAATTCTTAGTGATACATAGCAATACTCAAAACCATTTTACAGAGTGCAAAAGTATGAGCTTAGGCTTGTTTGAAAACGATATCAACAAAAAGTGTTCATAAAATCATATTTAATCTATGTGTATAAAAAGGATTTGGCATTAAATAACCTACAATGGTTGCTCTTGTCTGTGATGAAAGGTTTGGGTAAATACATTGATAATAAATTTTCAAAATTTTCGTTTGGCTTTATGGCATATCAATCATTATATCTACCATGCCATAAAACCAAATGAAAATTTTGAAAATTGTTTGTCAGTGTATTTACCCAAACCTTTCATCGCAGACAGGATGTGACACAAGGTCAATTTTTAAGTGGAGTTTGGATGTTATTGAGTGTGTCTATAAGATCAGTAAAGTTTGGCTCGGTTTGGTTTCTTTGTTTAAAAGCATATCAACCTTTATGGGTTATCTAATGCTAAAGCCATCCTTATTGAAGAATAGCAGTGGCAAAATTTAACCCATCGCAAGGAGAATAAGGGGTTTCAGAGCTTTCTTGAGGGCATTGGTCCAAAAGTGAATGTAACTGTGCAAGTGGAGTTCACACTTGCTCCTTATGGTATTACAGAGCGGCACATTAGCCACTTTGTCACCGAGATGTAGATGCAGATCCAAACATCATTGGATCCATACTGTTGGAACACAACTAAGTGGCAAGGTAAATGACTTCTGGTATATTGAATAGTGTAATGGTCAATGAGCTAGGCTAGCAGAACATTTGTAGTGAGTTTGATTCTCACTGGGTGCTCCAGTCTTCTAGCCATGCACTAAAATTATGAATACAGAGCAATCCAAAAAAAGTACACCTCATAGACATTTATTCAACCGTATCATAAATTCAGGTTCACTAATCCAAAAGGAAATAATGAAGTCAAAATTTTAGAATCACAAGTCCAACATCATAAGTCTAAGAGGCAAATAAAATCAAGAAAAAATAGAAGATGAAATCATTCTTTTTAATCCACACAGAGCAAATCTCACTCTTACTTATTAGAAAAAAAATTCACACCCAGTCGTTAAAAAAGCAATGGCTTTTTATTGAGGAAAGAAAATTTGCAAATATTTGCAACAGGTAAGGAAGATAGAAAAATTACCATATTTTGAGTTCTACTTAAAGTAGTAAGTATTTAAGATTTATTTTTCTCTTTAGGCAGATTGCATACAGGGAATGAAATCTTTTTCAAGGGAGGTGATTTTTCCACTTTCGCTACATGAAGTAAAATCAGTTTGAATTCAGAATTTGAACCAGGCTCTCTGATTCCATTACCTATAAGGATTAGAGTATAGTATCTGTCCATCTTCCTCAGGCAGCTAAAATTAAGCAACATGACCCTATCTGTAGGCATTCCAACCCTTCAACCGGGTATGAGACCAGTGGTCTTTTTAACCAGGGGTCAATTGTAGGTATGTATAGGTTAGGTCAAAAATGGTCCGGCACATGGGTGGGAGGCACTCATAATCAACATCATGTAGATGTTGAACTACTTCACTTATCCCCAGTGGACACCTTGTCAAGGTGAAATGGTTAAGAAGCTGGACTCACAGATCAATCACGGAGTTCTATCTTACTTAGGTTTCCCAGACTTGTGGCCTTGTGCCAAACGTAGGATATTCTTAGTTTAAGTGTGTGTGTGTGTGTGTGTGTGTGTGTGTGTGTGTGTGTGTGTGTGCGCGGGTGTGAATGAAGTGTATAGCAACAACAAAAGAGGAAAGATATTTCTCCAAAGTATATCTGTGCTGTCAAGTAAATATACAAAGTACATTTACAGATCTACAATATTTCAATGTCTAATGAAAGAACAAATTGCTTTATCAGACAAAACCTGCCATTTGCCTTCCCAGGAGAAAATATGTGTAAACATTTCTAATATTTGTCTTAAAACTTAAGCTAAACAAAATCTAAAGGAATGCTAACTGGTTTAAATTGATTCTGTCCATTCTATTCTTGGATATCTTAAGAAATTTGGGCAAAAAACAAACACTCCTATCTCATCTTTTACTTTGCAGTAGCTATAAGCAAAACAGAAACATTCACTATTATACATTGATTCATTCAGATGAGTGTCCTCCTCTTTAACACTTTTAGCAAAGTATTTTGACTTTTGTGATTTTTATCAGGGCGTGACTTTTTCTGGGTGTCTGTATTTATCCAACCCCTCTACTACCAGCAAGATGTGAGACAATGTCAATTGTTATTTAAGAGCAGTACAACAGGTCTGAAATAAAAATTTTCCTTCTCCTTGAGACCAGTTGCCACAACAGTTCTAAAAAACCTAGTCTGCAATGCTATTTGCTCATAACTAGGAGGATAATAGATAATGATTGGATTGATACTTTTCTCAGGAGTGTTAACACAATGTGAAATAACCTTGTCCAGGATTTGAACTCTAGTAATGCTGGAGCTTTGGGGAATGCGGAGAACTCCTTCATTGCCATTGCTCCCAAGTCCACTCTGGCTTGGAGTGGTAGCACATGAAAAGGTCCTATCTATGGGTCAAGTAGAACTATTTGATATTTAAACTGAGTGCAAATAAATGACTTATGCTAAATTGAATTGTTTGAAATAGAACTGTTTGACCATTTAACTGTGTGTAAACAAAAGACCAATGTATTATTGAATTGTTAGTGATACAAAGGAATTCCTGGAACCATTTGCTTTTGTTGACTTACGCTAGGTTAAATTGTTAGAAAGAGAATTGTTTGACCATTGAACTGTATATAAACAAATGACTGATTTTTAATTGAATTGTTAGTGATACAGAGCAATGCTTGGAACCATTTAACTTTGTTGACTTATGCTAAATTGAATTGTTAGAAATAGAACTGTTTGATCATTTAACTGTGTGTATCTACAAAATGTGTTTACAAATCACATATTTGATATATATGTAAAAACAGGATTTGGCATGAAATAACCTAGAAAAGTTGATATACCATAAAAACCAAACCAAAACAATGCTTGATTTGCTTTGGTTTAGGTTTAGGTTTCTTTGTTTAATGGCATATCAACCTTTGTGAGTTATTTACTGCCAAAGCCATCCTTCTAGAAGAACAGCAGTGATGCTATTTAACCCATAGCTGGGAGGATTAGGGGGTTCATACCTTTCTCAAGGGTATTTGTCCAAAAGTGCATGTAATAGCAAGACTGGAGTTCGAACTCGCTTCCTATGATCCTGCAGTCCAGCAACTTAACCATTACACCATGAGAACCCCCTCCCCTGGTTGATATCCCATAAAACCAAACCAAACCAAACTATATCCTACTATTATAACACCAGTGGCGCTTGGATGTCTGTTGCTTTTAGTTACCTTCCAGTCAAACAGAACTCAGATCAAATCAAGTCAAATCCATTGGACTCAGATTTGGTCCATTTCAAAAGGAAATACTTTCACAATAAACTGCAATGGCATCATATATTAAATCATGATGGTTTGATATTTAACTTTTTACCTCCTGGAGAACATGGCTCAGCACTTTATTCAATGATCTTATACAGAAAAATTAAAGGATTAATTCTATTCAAAATAACGATATTGATAATCATCCTGGAAGTGCCCGTGGTGTAATGGTTGTTGTCACAGGAAATGGACACGGCGACACGAGTTCAAATCCTGGACAAGACTGATTGTATTTCACATTGCACTAATACCCTTGGGAAAGGTATGAATCCAATTATTCTCCCTCCAGCTATGGGTAAATAGTAGGGCAGACTAGGTTCTTCAGCCTTGGTGAGGCAACTAGTCTAGGAGAAGGTAAACTCTGAATTCAAACCTGTTAAACTCCGCTTAAAAAATTGATCTTGTGTCATATCCTGCCCGGGCGGAGGGGTTGGTAAATATGATTAATAATCATTCTAGCAAGTCCATCTTTATCTGAGATACGAAAGATTGAGGTAAGGAACACTAGTCTAATAAAAATATTTCCTGACTGAATATGGTCAATATCTTCCCAAGAAAAACCTTCCTTACTTTTAGTCGTCGGTAAATAACTTCATAATGAATTGTATGAAACAGCAAATCAGTAAAATTAAAAATGATTTAACCTGGACATGGCTATGGAGAGGATATCTGAAGGGAAAAACTAAATCTTTTTTAATAGCAGCACAAAATAATGCTATAAGAACTAATTACATTGAAGAAAAATGGATGACATGCAACAAAATAGCAAGTATAGATTATGTGTTAAATTCCAGACAAATACTTAGATCTTGTGAGAGAACAGAAAAAGCTGTGAAACATGAAAGTGATAGATACCAATTTTAGTTAGTACTCATCAAATGGACCCTGAAAGTCGGAGGAAGTTCCTGTGGTGCAGTGGCTAACATGTTGGACTGCTACATCATAGTGTACCATAGCCATGATATGGCTATATGTGAAACGTACATCGAATGTCCATAAAGATTGAACATAGGAATCTCGAAGCACGAAAAACACTTACGACTTCTTAGTTTAGGTACGAACCTTTTTATTACCTTTGAGTTTAAAGGTTCTTTGACATAAGGAGAGAAATACACATTCTTTTTATTCTGGCTTTTTCATCTGCTTCCCATCTCATGTGACACCTGCCCAAGGCCTCTGCAAGCAAGTGAAAGTCGACCCTTCTTTTCGGTGTCTAGTCTCAACTATACTAACTGACTTTTTCAAAATCCCCCAAATCCTCCGCGGGCTTCCGGTGAGTCATGTCATTTGCACTTGCTAGCCCCGTTTCCCACCTCGGGCTATTGTGACATCTCTGAGTGACACGTCCGCTCTGCCCACGCGTGAACACCTGCGTTAATGTTGCACCTAAGTAACCCATTAACTGAGCCGAAAGGTTCTCAGCCTAACTAAACTCAAAGGCATTAAACGAAATCCCTCAGCCATTATATTACAATAGTAAGTGAGTTTGAATTCTAGTTGTGCAATTGCATTCACTTTTGGACTAATACCCTTGTGGAAGTTATGAATCCCCTTATTTCCTCAGCTATAGGTAAAATAGTATCATTCCTGTTTTTGTACAAGGATGGCTTCAGCATTAGATAACCCATGAATGTTGATATGCCATTTTTGGGGTTGGCTGGGGTCGGCAATGTTGGTTGCAGTCAGACTGGAGAGCTAGTAGTATGTATAGTGTGGCCTCTATTTGTGTTATGGTACCTACCTTACAGACTATAAAGAACTCTTCCTATTACTATGAATCATCATCATCATCATGTCATGCTGGTAGCACGGATATCCCTGACCCTCTCTCGCCACTTCTCCCTATCGTTCATATCTTAACTACAGCCTTGAAATTAGCAAGTTCAAACACCATTTTATCAGTTCACTTTTGGACTAATACCTTGTGGAAGGTATGAGTCCCCTTATTCCCCCAGCCATAGGTTAAATAGTTTTATATCTTCATAATATTATTAAAGATACACATGAGATAATCGGTATCCATTCTTCAAATAAATATACAAGTAAGAAAATATAGTATCTAGTTACTATATAGTATCCAATTACTTTGTTCTATGCTAGCTTCAGCCTGGTTTCTTTATGGACTTGGATCAGTCCATTCTTGTGGGTTTGATTCAACACACCACAGTAAATAGTATCATTGCTGTTTTTGTACACAGATGGCTTTAAATATCCTATGGAGGTTGATATGCCATTAAACAAAGAAACTGAACTGAACAAAGGCCTGGGAATAGACTGAGTGAATTGGAGATTAGAGGAAGAATCAAACCTATCCAGACCGCAACACTGCTGAAATCAACTAGAAAACTGAGAATAGTTCTGGAGACCTGAGGTGACTTGCCATCCCTCAGACTCCAGTGAAAAACTATCAGTTAAAACTGGTTTGAAAAACTTGTCAGGAGTAAAAGAGTAGTGACAATCTACACAACTTTAAACAAACCTTTCATTCTCAAAATCCTTCAAATTTTATAAATTATTTACAGAAAATCATCTGGAGAAGAACCAGCGATAAGCTAATTGGACCAATTGCTCTGAATTGGGCTCTGCACCTAAGGGACCCAACGCTACACTTGGCCCAACAAGTCCTCACAATAACATATCAAAATATATAAGTCATTCAAAAAGTACTAAGCCTCACCAAAATTTTAGATTTATTGTAAACCTCTTACCTTTTGTATGGATCTTACCTGCACAGAAATTAATAAAGAAATCTGAATTAGTTTTTCTAGTTTTATAAGAAGTTGCAATGTGTTGCCACAACAAAAATGTTCAGCGAAGTCTCTTTTTCGGGGTGAGGCTTAGAACTTTTTGAACGACCTTCATATATGTTCCTAATTGGGCCTTGCACCTCCTGAAATGGTCCTGTTAACAGTTAAATAATTTAGAGTGCAAAAATATGATGTAAATATTGTTGTTTTTCCATCTGCATTTTTCCAATTAATTCCCCAATAAATTGAAATGATAAACGTTTTTTCATTAAATTGCAATGATCTAAAATGAATTGAATTATAGTTTTTTGTTTCATTAAATTACATGTTATTATACACTACTAAATAAACGTAAATGATATTGCTATTGTTCTGATTAAATTAGATCATTTTGTTGAGTTGTTTTGTCGCGCTTCGTAAATTTTTGTCTTTTGTGTAAAACAAAAAAAAAGGAAATGAAAACTATTAATTTTTTGTAAAAAAATGAAAAGTCATTGTTTTGTAACATGTAACACAAGCTGGTGTATTGTGAAACTCAAACCCTTTGAAATGAATTCATTCTTGGTCTAATGAACTGGATTTAACCCCAGAAACTTTTCTTATATTGTCCTCTTTCCTGTAGCCAGTGCTAGATTAAGGGATATCTTTGATTTAGAAGAAAATTAACTTTTTGTTAAATATTGTTAGGGAAATTGATGCTTCCTTGCTTAACACTCAGCATTATAAGGAACAGATCAAGGGTGTAGAGAAATCAAGAGAAAGGAGTAGCATTCTCACCTGCACCTCAGTGTAGTAGCAATTGAAAAGAGAGCCTTTGGGTCGCCTTCAATTACGGTTGGCTAACTGCCAACTTACTTACTTATCAATGGGCAATATTGTATATATTTATATACAATTATTAAAAAGAAAAAAACCCTTAGGAATATGTAATACCCCTACAGTGCCTTTACTCCCAGATCTACTCTGAACTTGAGTGGTAGAACCTGTTAGGGTCCCATGGTTGGGGTCAAAGAGATATGTTTGAAAATTATTTGTATTAGATAGGACATGTTAAAAAAAAAAAACCTCTTAAGAAACATCTATACAAAAAATGTAAATATAAACATACAATGAATGCAATTCCCTGACCTCTAAGCTTAAAATAGCCCTAGATGGGTTAACATGCCATTAAAATCACTCAGTCAATCATTTAAAAAGGAATATAAGAGAAATGTTTTGACATATTAGAGCACCTTGAATGGTGTAATGGTAAATGAGCTAGGCTAGTATATCACTGTGAGTTTGATTTTAAATCATAGATCTGGCCTTGTGCTAAACTAAGCCAAGCTTGCTAACTATCTTGGGCATTTCACATATTTTAGCTGGGCTATAAGATCATTGTTGGTGAGTTCAATTTTCACTGGGTGCCCTGTGATTCTAGTATTAGGCTAAAATAAAAGCTTCAATCTCAGCAAAGAACTATTGTTTTATTCTTCCTTATTCAAGTTGCAAGCTTTGATATATCTCAACTTGGCTCCTGTAACACATGTTTGAGATATTTGTCTAGTTGAGATTTTAGTTTTGCACAAGGTATTGATATGCCAATAAACTAACAAAACAAAATCAATCTAACAATTCATCTAAAAAATAAAAATATCTACCCATAAACTCTCCACTTATAAATCAAATACACTGTGGATGACAATATATATATATATATATATATATATATATATGCTTATATATATATATATATAATTTATAAGTGAATAGTTTATAGGGAGATATTTTTGTTTTTGAATATATATATATATATAAATGGAAATAAAAAATATGAAAGTTTAAAATAAATTTCAAACACTAATTGCTTAATTTTGAAACAGAATGCCACAAACAAAAATAGAATATCCAGAACATACTCATTTTTTGTTTTATGTAACAAATATGAAAATTCAATTTGAATAAAATTCAGAAGCTGCATCATATATTCAAATGTCCGGATGAAGGTTTTATGTTTAAAAAACTAAAATGTTTAACATTGGCAAATCATTTAACTCTAAAGAAAAAGATACCTGGGAAAACTTGCATACTTTTAATATTTATACAGTTTCATACCATTGGATTTATTTACCTTTTCATATATATATATATATAGATATAATTAAGTAAGTGAGTCAGCAGTTGCCCAAACATAGTTGAGAGCAATCCAATGGCTCTCTTTTCAATAGCTACTACACTGAGGTGTAGGGGAGAATGCTACTCTGTTAAGCAAGGAAGCATCAAGTACCATTTTTTGAGTCTTTGGTATAACATGATCTGGTATTGAATCCCGGTCTCCCAGACGATTGGCAAACACTCTAACCATTATGCCAATGGGCCGGTTATATATATATATATATTGTCATCCACAGACAGATCTGTTTCGTTCTATCGGAACTCATCAGTGTGGTTAGATGGGCTAGATTCCCGAAGCAGGGATCGAAACCCGGTTGACTCAAATGCCAATCCAAGATTCTACCACTCAGCCATGATATATATATATAATTGAACAAGCTCAACAAACTGTCATTTGGCTATTATAAATTTATTTCAGCTGCCACTTCAAGAAAAGAAACTGACCTTTTCAGATAGCCATCACGCAATTGGAGAAAAAAAATTTTAAAATATTTTTTTAATGGATTCTTACTTGTTTTAAATGTTTTAAAAAAGCAAAGGTGGGATAACAAAAGACAGGGGCAAGAAGTCTTCATCTGGTGTCATGTATCCTAATCTATTTAAAATTTTTTACACAACTCACAAAACCCTCAGCAACTAAAATTTAGTTTTGAATTAACCAATTTTATTCTAAGAAAAAACATCGCTCTATTTATTCATTCATTTATTTATTATGGAAAACGTGGAGATAAACACTATTATTAATATCAAACCTATCTTGCTTAGTTAAGAAAAAAATTTCATAGGTTTTATTTGATTTCCATTTGAAATGAAAATTTAGTCTTTATTTAATTTCTTTGTATTTTTATATATTTGTTATTCTAAATACTTTCATTCTAATTAATTATCATACATTGAACAATTCAGGTACCTCAGGTGGTGTAATGGTTGACAAGTTAGACTAGCAAACCTTTATGAGTGAGTTTGATTCTCTTTGAGTGCCCCATTCATAAGGCCTTGTGTCACATCAAAGCAAAAAGCTTAGTAAATTTCTATATTGAGCACTCCTGGAGATTTATAAGAATCCTCTTATAATATTCTCAAATAGAATCATTCCTTACTCATCTTCTTTGTCTATATATATATATATATATATATATATATATATATATATATATATATATATATATATTAGACAAAGAAGATTCGGCATTAAATTACACACAAAAGTTGATCTACGATTAAATACCAACCAACCAACCAACTAAAATTTAACCTTCTATCAATATCGAACCTTTCAGCAACTAGTCTTCTGCTCTACACTTGATCCTTACCCACAAATACAAAGGGAATTATAGCTTTTATTGATATATCGATGGCATCTTGCCTCATATCCTTTGCTTTAGTAAGTGAGGCCAAAATAACCCACTAAATATGTGATTTCAGCTCTTCTTACAATCAACAGTTTGATTCAAATCTTTTATTGCATATGTTGATCAGCCAGAGAAAAATCACAAGACTAGATAACTAATTGTCTGCTTTATTGAAATCCCTGGTAATTGGTCACATGTATATCAAATAACCAATCAACAGCTTCCTTTTAAAATTCTAAACAGCACATATTGATTGACCAGATAAAACCTACATTATAAGATGACCAATAGTCTCCTCAATTCAAATACTTAATCGCAGTAATTGACCAGTCAAATGAAATATATTATCTTTTGGAAATAATTTCTGGGTAGAAATACATTAGATTGATGTATTCTTTTCTGAAGCTGGCACCAACAAATAATGTTATGACATATTGCGACTGACAGAGTTTGGTAAACAAGAGAACTGAAATTTATGCTAGAATCACATGATGACAGGTGACACTGTGTAAACAAATATGTTTACATTTTGAAATTAAAAATAAGAATTTTTAAATACAAATATCCTCAGATAGTGTAGATTATGTTAACCAATAATATAACAGATATAACTTGTGCTATGTATTGTATATTTTCAATCATTCTTTTTTAATGATTTTTTAATAATTTTGTAAATAATTCTTTATGGGTTTTTTAAATGATTTAAAAAAATTATTTTTTAAATATTCTTTTTTAATGATTTAAAATAAAAATAATTTTTTAGAATAAAATTGATTTTTAAGTGATTTTTAAATGATTATTTTTGATGATATTTTAATAATTCTTTAAAATGATATTTAAAAATAATTTTTAAGTGATTTTTACTCTTAAAAACCAACTACCTAAAAAATGTTCATATGAACCAATAATGAATGTGATTCTCTAATCTTAAGGCATAAAAATCCAGGAAGAGTTAACATGCCATTAAAATCAATAAATCTATCAATTATTGATACCATATAACTGTGTGCAAACAAATTATTATTATTATCTAATTGGAATATTTACTTGAAAACATCAGTGGACAAATAATTTGTATCAAATTTTAGCCTTAAATAACCCAGAAGTATGCAAGTAAACAAATAAATAAAATTAAACCAAATCATACGATACTTTTTAGATCCCTGAAGTTAAGCAATGACAAGATTGCTCAGAACTTAGATGGGTAACCATTTAGTAACAGTAGGTAATGTAACTATCCTGTGTGCCCGACTAAGCAAAGCATAGTAAATAATAACTGTATGTATCTAGCTAACCCCTACACCAAGAGCAGGATCGGACAGAAAGTCAATTTTTAGGCAAAGCTGGTTTGAATTCAGAGTTTTCCTTTTCCTAGATTGCTTGCCTAACCAAGACTAAAGAACCCAGTCTGCTCATATTCATGGCAGGAGCAGGTGGGGAAAATGATGGATTCATGCCTTTTTCAAATACCATTGGTGTGAAGTGAATTAAAAAAACAAGTTTATTTGGGATTTGAACTCAGGTCCTCAATTCTATTTCCTATAACAATAACCGTTACATATTGACCCTCAACCGAGCCGTCAATTAAGAGATGCACCTGTGTAAATAAGTGGAAGCAGGAGAGCGTCAAACAAAAATATAACCAGGACACAGACGGCCTGAGTCAGTTGGAGATAGGATGTCAGCGAAGTGAGAACCAGCTCCAGACAGAGGGCTTGGGCCCTCAGTGACCCACGGTTGAGCAGCCCAGCCAGAATGCGAAAGAAGTGCTGCTATGGTCAGAAGAACTTGGTGTCAATATGTAGCAGTCAGTCCCCATCTCCAACTCACCTCTCACACACAAGAAACATTCCCTTTTGAGAATAAAGTGTGAAAGGTATATTTTTATAAAGAAGTGTGTTCGTTCGTTCATTGAAGTCATCATTATTGTTGACTATGTTTCCGCATATATTTATATACGTATATGTATTATGAGCATGCAAAATAACTATTTTACCATTTGCCATTCTTAATAAAATATACTGTAATTTAGTTTTGTTGTAACTTATGTATTGAGTTCCATTTTATTATACACTATAAGCCCCTTTACAAAGAAATACTAAGAAAGGCGATATTAAAAAATATATATTTAAAAGATATTGGACTTACATAGTAAACCAGCTATGAAAATGAATCACTTAGCAATGATTTGAACCCAGGTCATTAATTCCATTTTTTATTTTGATAACTTTTTATCTCAGTATGCCTGCTAAGTAACAATAATCACTGATAGAGAGAGGAAGAGAGAGAGAGGGAGAGAAATTCAAGCTCACTTGTCTGATTTCAATGCATAATCAGTCTGTGATTGATAGATAGATCGAACTCACTTAACTGACTGGGAATAGATCATCAAACTTGAATAAATAACACCCCTGTAACCATTTTGTACAATGATAACTATAATTATAAGTGAACCTCTTAATTAATAATGGTAAGCCTCATGGTTCCCAGTCCAATGGTTTAACAATGAAGGCTTTTATGAGGACACTTGTTTTGACTTTTGAAAATGTGATTCATGGTTTCCTGTACTGGAGAGCTCCAGACAATTGTTTAAAAGTAATTAGGTTTTTATTGCTTATTTTTCAGAAAATTTTCCTCATCATTGTGCATTTATTATTCTTATAAGACAAGAAATAAATTGAGGCTATTTTCATTGTTGTTTTCAGTTCTGAAGAGATTTCAAGAAAAGAAGTGTTTGTCTTTATTTCTTTTACATTTTTTTGTTTTTAATCCTGTGTCTTTGTTTATTGTATATGCAGATTGCTAACAACATTTCAGAGTAAAGACAACAGGGAAAGGAAATGACAAGGTCTGCTGACATGACAAACAGAAAATCTGCTGACAAATGAACTGACAGAAATGTATAAATAATACAGCCAGTTAACAGACAGAAATAAATAAACTTAGGTGAAGTCGGCAATTTTCTGTTTTTCAACCTGTAAGACCTTCATATCCTCTATAAACTTGTTGGTATAAAAAGATATTAGATTGTAAAATATTAACCTTCTTTAGAGGTACAGTTTACTTTGTAATATCTATAGTAAAATGAACCTTTACTTTCTGTCCTCCTTGATTGATTTTAACGGCATATCAACTCATCTAGGGTTACTTTATGCCAAGAGGTTAGAGAATTGTATTCATTGTACATTTATATTCACATTTTTTATGTTGTTTCTTGAAGAGTTTTTGCACATGTTTATATGGTATCAAGTATTCCCATCCAATACAAATAAATTTCACAGTTGTATAATTTTATATATTCCTATCTAATACTAATAATTATGGGGCTGTTCCCATGGTGTAAGGGTTAAAGTGATGGACTGCAGAATTGTAGTAAGTGAGTTTGAACTCCAATTACGCAAATATGTTCATTTTCGGACAAATACCCGTGGGAAAGGTATGAACCCCCTTATCCTTCCAGCTATGGGTTAAATAGTATCACTACTGCTCTTCTTGGAGGATGAGTTTGGCATTAAATAACCCAAGAAGGTTGAAATGCTATTAATACAACAAAAACAAAATAAAACTAATAATTATATAAGTAAGTTGGCTACCGTAGTCGAGGGTAACTCGAAGGCTCCCTTTTCGATAGCTACTACACTAAGGTGTAGGGGATGAGGCTACTCCTTTACCTGAATTTCACTACTTCACCCTTACCTTATAATGCTGAGTGTTAAGCAAGGAGGCATCAAGTACCATTTTTTGAGTCTTTGGTATGACTCAACCTGGGATTGAACCCAGGTTTCCCAGACCGTTGGTGAACACACAAAACCATTAGGCCAATGTCCGGTAATAATTATATGGTTACAAGTAATTCTTTCTATTTAATAACACACATTTATTTGGATAGTTTCATGGTTTCAAGTAATTGATAATTATAATAATCCTGACTAAACAATTATAGCTTCAAATATCTATTCTTAATACAAATAATTTACAGTTGTATGGCAACCTAACAAATAAGATTAACTTCCAACAGTTCTATTTGATTGATAAATGGGTCACTAGTAGATATTTTGCCTAGTTGGCTGGGGCTGTAGAATACACTGACTGCTTCTCTACGGAGGGAGTAAGACCTCCCTCCAATGAGTGTCCTGGATATGACACTAAACAATCGGATGGGGAGGATTCAGTAATGCTAAAGCTTTGGGGAATGTATATATACAGCGATATATATATATATATATATATATATATAGTGTTAAAAGAGTAGCATAACTAATGTTGGACAGTTAAAAATGAGCTCCCTTTGACCCACAAAATAGCTCACAACAGCATGTGAAAACTCTCCACTTTACCGCACAAACTCCTCTTCCTACGTCCACATAGCAGCACTTGTTAAAACCATATAGGGAGAGTTTAAAAAATCAAGTGTTTAACAATATAACCATCCCAATGCTTACAAATTGAGAAATATATCTACCCAGCATACAGTGGTTTCTAGTGGTGGTGGCTTCTGGGACTACATCAGTAGGTGTCTCATAGCAAGCCATTCACTCATTACTCGTGTACCTGACTGCAGTCCATCCAAGCATCCCTGATAAGCAGGGCAACTGTGAAAAATCCTTGTCTACAGGACCAAAGAACAGTCACGGAAAAAAGTGGCTGGCGACCACCCTCAGACACCAATTACTGAGAAACTTCACACTTGAATACAATTCAATTGTGGAGCTGACTTAAGCTACAAAGGGTGAATACTATCACACATGAAATGAGAAACTGTAAAGTGTTATCTTTAAGAAGAGACTGCCCAGGTCTTTATTGGGCCTTAAATGAAATTTAATTGACCCTTCTTACCCCCACTCCCTATTGTCAATACTTGATCATTCAGGCATCTACTCAGCTTTGTATATGCCATGATTTCTCATAACATAGTTTTACTGACTGAGGTTAGGGTTAGGGTTATGGTTATCAAAGAAGAAAAAAATCCAAAGCAAAAGAAAAGAAACAATGAAGTGATTTTTAGTGTCCCCTTGTGGCTATGAGCTGTCCACAATTGTTCATGTCTTGGGCCAGCCTCTCTGTAGGAATATGTAGGCCTATTTTCTTTTAATTAGATTTTCATCTAATGAATGGATGTGCTTTGTCACCAGTTTGTTTTTTGTTGCTTCTCTTATAGTAAACCAACTCTTTAAAAAAAATATTTTAAAAACTTTCCTCCTGACAACTTAAGATCAAGAGAACAATAAAAAAAAAAAAGAAAACACAAAAGAAATATTCCAATTTATCCCATATCACTTTAGTTAATCTTTTATGGTGTAAAAATAACATCATTTAAGATAAACTTGGTGTTTAAGGAACAATTGATATTTCATAATCTTATAACTTGACCAATTCTACTTGAAAGGATCTAAAATTTTAACAGTATTTAAACAAATCCTATCTACCAACCCCTCCACCCGGGCAGGATATGACACAAGGTCAATTTTTAAGTGGAGCTTAACAGGTTTGAATTCAGAGTTTTCCTTCTCCTAGACTAGTTGCCTCACCAAGGCTGAAGAACCCAATCTGTCCTACTATTTACCCATAGCTGGAGGGAGAATAATTGGAGGGATACATTTCCCAAGGATATTAGTACTATGTGAAATGCAATCAGTCTCATCCATAATTTGAACTCGTGTCGCCGGGTCCATTTCCTATGACGATAACCATTACACCACGGGTGGTGACTACTTAATTATCATATTTTCCCCCCTCACAATAGTGTCCAATGTATTTATGATGAATGGGACATATGCATTAATGTTCAAAGGTACTATTTACCCAACCCCTCCGCTCGGGCAGGATATGACACAAGGTCAATTTTTAAGCGGAGTTTAACAGGTTTGAATTCAGAGTTTTCCTTCTCCTAGACTAGTTGCCTAACCAAGGCTGAAGAACCTAGTCTGTCCTACTATTTACCCATAGCTGGAGGGAGAATAATTGGATTCATACCTTCCCCAAGGGTATTAGTGCTATGTGAAATGTAATCAGTCTCGTCCAGGATTTGAACTCGAGTCGCCGTGTTCATTTCCTACGACGATAACGACTACACCACGGGCACCTCCGTTCAAAGGTAGAGTTTATAACAAATTTCAAAATGCAAATATATAATATTCATATTAAAAAATTTGAATATCTTGCACATTAGGCACTGTTATTTGAAGAACTGCAGTATAATTATAAGCTGTCTTTCATATTTTCTAATATTAGTTATATATATATATATATATATATACATGGAGAAATGGGAGATTTTGGTAAATCTGACAAAATGATAAAAATAAATGGAAAAGTGGATAAATCAAACACTCACAATGGGTTTAGTAGTGATATTTCATTTTTTATTCAAGGAAGAGCTTCTTCAGACTTACTACTAAACCCATTATAAGTGCATGATTTATCCACTTTCCCACTTATGTTTTTCAAATATATATATGTATATATATATATATATATATATGTGTGTGTGTGTGTGTGTATGTATGTGTGTGTGTGTGTGTGTAAGAGAAGGGAAACCAATTAGGTAACTACTGATTCAAGGTGTTTAAGTTAAACATTTAATCAATAAGATTTAATAGGTTTGGTTTCTTTGTTTAATGGCATATCAACCTTTGTAGGTTATTTAATGCCAAAGTCATTCTCCCCAAAGAATAGTAATGTTACTATTTAACCCATAGCTGGGAGGATAAGGGGGTTCATACCTTTTCCAAGGGTATTTGCCCGAAAGTGATTATAATAGCATGACTGGAGTATGAACTTGCTTACTACGATTCCGCAGTCATACGCTTTAACCATTACACCATGAGGACACCCCACCTAAGATTTAATTGGGTTTCAATATATTATGAAGAGGTGCTGAAAAGTTCATAGCCAAACCAAGTGGTGAATAACTTTGAACCATGTAACATACATATTATTCATACATATTATTCGTTCTGAAGTCCAGCACACAAAGCACATCATTTTTTTTGTTCTCTCACCTACTGCCAAAAAAGAAATATTCAACAAGAAAGGCAATTATTTTCTTAGTGGAGCTGAGAACTTTTCATCACCCACTCATATTTCAAAGTGAACGTATTTGGAAGAGATAACTAGCCTAAGGTTTATTATCCTAGAAAATTTAGTGGTAAGTTTCCTGACTGTCGTCTGGGTGACCCGATCAATTTGAAAGTTGCCTTTTCTGTATTTCTATGAGAATGTAGAGATCGACAATAATATGAGAAAAATTATTGGTCATAAAGCATTTTCTCCAAGTTAAAAGAGCGGATTTTTGAAATCTGATTCTATAAAATGGTGGCAATTGGTTTGGAAACTGTTTTTTGAGGATGACAGTAATTGTCACTTCAAATTAGACTTAAAGTGATTCTACTAACCGAATTTTCCACAGAAAAACAAACACAAATGTGTTTTAAAATGATATATGCACATTCTGGGATAAGTTTGTTATGTGAGTACGTAGGCTTTCATGGGTGGTTATATATATATATATATATATATACATAAGTTGGTGATCTTAGTTGAGGGTGACTTGAAGGCTCTCTTTTCAATAGCTACTTCACCGAGGTGTAGGTGGGGGCGCTACTCCATTCCCAGGATTGCTCCACTTTACCCGTGATCATCACCTTATAGTGCTGTGTGCTTAGCAAGGTGGCATCGGGTACCACTTTTTGAATCTTTGGTATGACTTGACCTGGGATTGAACCTCTGTCTCCCAGACCATTGGTGAACACTCTACTCATTAGACCAATGGCACCAGGTTTCAATCCCAGGTCAAGTCATACCAAAGACTCAAAAAATGTTATTTGATGGCTCCTTGCTTAACACTCAGCATTATAAGTTACGGATCAATTCTTAGTGGAACAATCCAGGGAAAGGAGTAGTGCCCTCCCTTACACTTTAGTGTAGTAGCTATTTAAAAGAGAGCTTTTTGGTCCCCCTCGATTAAGGTCAGCTAATTTACTTAACTTTTGTATATATATGTTTATATGTATATATATTTATATATAATTACACATTATATACTCATACACACACACACACACACACACACACACATATATATATATAGGAATACATACAGACACATATGCACAAATGATAATAATAAAAAATGATGAAATACAAATAAGAAAATTCCATAAAAAAAGTGCCCAATATAACTATGGCAGAGCAGGTATATATATATATATATATATATAAACACACACACACACACACGCACACACACACACACACACACACACACACACGTATAAATTATGTTGGCAACCGTAGTCAAAGGTGACCTAAAGGCTCCCTTTTCCTTAGCTATTACATTGAGGTGTATGGGAACCTTACCCTTTTCCCTGGATTGCTCTACTTTACCCTTGATACATACCTTATTATGCTGGGTGTAAAGCAAGAAGTCATCAAGTACCATTTTTTGAGTCCTCGATATGAACACTATTGGATTAGTAACTTTGTTTAATAGCATATCAGTGTTCATGGGTTGTTTAATGCCAAAGTCATCCTTGTAGAACAGCAGTGATACTATGATGGTTCATATCTTTCCCATGTGTTTTAGTTAGAAAGTAACCAATCAATATCAATTTCTTTCAAAAAGGGGCCCCTGTAAACAGACCTGTCGCAGACCCGCATACTATGTCACAGAATTTACATGAATTACCAATACGTGGCTGAGGAAAGACCTGTGTAAAATCAGCCTTCAATTGTTTGCTGTCATGAGATCTCATATGTTTCTAAAGTGCTTATTTATTTCAATATGATGACTGCCACATCTTGACAGATGATAGCCATCCTTAATGCCAAAATTACAACTCAAACATCCTAATTAATAAGTAATTCCAGTTCATAAGCTCTCAAGTGACCCTTAAGTCCAATAGCTCACTTACAAGATATATATATATATATATATATACACATTCACATACATATATATACATGCACTTATATGTACATACATGCATATGTACACACTCAGTTATATATATACATACACATATATACACACATGCACATGCACACACAAATATATACACAAAAACACACATGCATTTATATATATATATATAATATATATATATATATATATATATATATATATATATATTGGAGAAGGATGATTAAACCCAAAACTGATTTGATTTGCCCCTCCCTCTCACAACATTAAGGCAAATATAGTATTGAGTACTGTCAACATTTCATCTTTCAAACACCAATTATCAATATTATTAGTTGTACTTGTGTTACTTACATTCTACCAATGTCGGTGTGGTATGTTTTTACAAAGAAAAATAACAAAACAAAAATAAAACACTGAAACATCTCTGGCTTCCTCTGGCAAGCCACAAGAACCAAATTGACTGTTTATATCACTTATACACAGGGTGTTTCTGAATACAAAGTAAGTATTTTAGAGGTGGCACAAACATGTCCCAACTGTATATTATTTGTAAATAAACAAGGATTATTTACAGATATTTCTTTTAGAACACATGTCCCATTAAAAGAAAAAGTTTATAGGAAAAAACAAATTGTGAATTTTTTCTTAGTAAATTCTTTTATTTCAATGAGTCAATTGCTAGAATATTCTATCATTCCCAGCTGGATAGAAAAACAGTTTGCCTAGAATGTTTGGGTTTTATGGCATATCAACTGTTGTAAGTCATTTAAAGCCAGATCCACTTCTATACAATAAACAGTTCTATTTCAAACAATT
The DNA here is from genome assembly GCA_963585895.1 of Sepioteuthis lessoniana. Lineage (NCBI taxonomy): Eukaryota > Metazoa > Mollusca > Cephalopoda > Myopsida > Loliginidae > Sepioteuthis > Sepioteuthis lessoniana. The sequence goes on along the minus strand of OY757908.1, from coordinate 114,342,484 downwards.
CCGTTTAGTATAAGTATAGTTTTTGTTTACACACATTTACATGTCAAAACAGATCTATTTCAAACAATTCAGTTTAGCATAAGTACAGTTTCAATGTCAAAACAGTTCTATTTCAGGGGGTGTCCTCGTGGTGTAATGGTTAAAGCGATGGACTGCGGAATCGTAGTACGCGAGTTTGTACTCCAGTCGCGCTATTATGTTCACTTTCGGGCAAATACCCTTGGGAAAGGTATGAACCCCCTTATCCTCCCAGCTATGGGTAAAATAGTACCACTACTGTTCTTCTAGGAGAATGGCTTTGGCATTAAATAACCTAAAAAGAGTTGATATGCCATTAAACAAAGAAACCAAACCAAACCAGTTCTATTTCAAACAGTTCAGTTTAGCATACAAAAACAGTTTTATTTCAAACAATTCAGTTTAGTATAAGTATAGTTTTTGTTTACACACATTTAAACGTCAAAACAGTTCTATTTCAAACAATTCAGTTTAGCATAAGTACAGTTTCAATGTCAAAACAGTTCTATTTCAAATAGTTCAGTTTAGCATACAAAAACAGTTTTATTTCAAACAATTCAGTTTAACATAAGTATGCAGTTCAAATGTCAAAATAGTTCTATTTCAAGCAATTTAGTTTAGCATAAGTACACAGCTTATTTCTATCTGACTGATCGATAGGACCCTATCAGGTTCTACCCCTTCGGGTAAGAGTGAACCTGGGAGCGAAGGCAATGAAAGGGTACTCCATATTCCCCAAAGCTCCAGCATTAATGGAACCTCATCATCAGATTATTTAGTGCCATATCCAGGACACTTGTTGGTGGGGGAGGGGGTCTTACCCCTCTACAGAGAAGCAGTCGTTGTATTCTACAGCTCCAGTTGACAGGGCAACCTAGAATGCAGACTATGCCAGGAAATACGAGGATCATTCAATAAACAAGCTGAATTTTGTCGAAAGGTTGGTTGGTTGATTGGTTGATTGGGTTTAATGGCATATTAAACTCTATAGGTTATTCAATGCTAAAGCCTGTTTACACATATTATATTTATCGTTTGTAAACAGATAATTTGATGATACCATAGTAAAACTAAACAACTCATTTAATCACATACGAGTAAATATTTCCAAGAATTTCTATATGACATTATTTAGTGATGATTGCTTTTTTTTTTTATCATTTCTCACTACTATTTCTGCTGACACAAACATATTCAGCAATAATTTGCTTTCTGTTGATTAGTTTGCTGTGCTTTCAGGATTGTAACCAAGTCTATATTTTCTGGTACAACCCGGTCTCTTTCAAGAACGACAAAACATCATCTATGTGGACGTTCTCAAATAAGTCCCTCATGGTATTTGCTGAAAGGGTTTGGCAATAGGAATTACTGTTTACAGTTGCACCTTTTTTTCAAAGAAATCATTAATGATGGGTCATTTCATGTCCCCTGAAGACTGTCAGCATGACCTTCTTTACTGACTGCTCATGCTGACATTTTTCTCTAGCTAGGAATCAGTGTGTTTCCACCCCATCAACAGTCTTTTCAATTCATGTGCATCATGCCAAACCCATGTTTGGTCTATGTGTAAAGATCTTTTTTATTTAAAACTTGTTTCTCAGTACACATTGCACATTCTTCCATAAGTTTCACATTGTTTGCACTTCTCAGCCATCAAAGCTTTGATGACAGACCTCTGTTCAAGCATGGATTTGTCCCTATTTTGGATAGACTTAATAATTTTTGCTATAAACTAATTCCAAACAAATCAAGGTTTTACATTTATAGAAAAACACACTGAAAAAAAAAAAAAAAGTAAATTTATTTTTTCAAAGAAAATTTTGCTTATTTATTGAATGACCTTTGCATTTGCAGAACACTGAAGCCAAACCGGGCCAAGTTGATACACAGTTGTGTTCCAGTTTGGGAAGAAAAAATCAAATTTATTCCAAATACAGGACGACACTTGCTCTTACCAAAATGAACAAGCTCAATAAGACTTATAAGATTGGTTCAAATCTTGCTCATTTGTCATTAACATGCCACACTGCTTCCTGGTTGGATCCAAGACAACAGCTGCCATCTTGAATGATTTCTGGCATCTTCTGTATCCCCTCCCAACCACTTCCTCTAGTAATTTTGGTGGAAGAAATGGCTGTCATTAAACTGGGGTAGGGGGTGTGGTCAGTGAAATGGCAACTGAAGAAGTAGATCATTAGCATAAACCTCCTGGAAAGTAAAAAGGAAAGAGAGAGGGTGAGAAGAGATAGAGAAGGAGAGAAAGAAAGAGAAAGAAAGAATGAAAGTGAGAGAGAGAGAGAGAGAGAGAGAGAAACATGTTCAGTTTGTATTGATTAATCTACTGGGCACTGAGAGAGAGAGAGAGAGAGAGATTTTCAGACTACAACCGATTAGCCTTCAAGGCAATGAAAAAGACAGAAGAAAATATATATATATATTGTGAGAGAGAGAGAGAGAGAGAGAGAGAGAGAGAGAGAGGGAGAGAGAGAGAGAGAGAGAGAAAAAGAGAAGGACAGTATATGAGAGAAAATGATAGGGAAAAAGAAAGTGATAGAGATGTTTAAATGACAATTGATACAGTGTAAGAGAGAAAGAGAAAGAGATGAGAGAGAGAGAGAGAGAGAAACAGACAAAGAGAATGTGAAAGAGAGAGAATAAGATATAGGTAGAGATGCTCAAACTAGAACTGATAACCCTCCTGGACTGAGAGAGAGAGAGAGAGAGAGAGAGGAAAACGGGAGGTAGGAAAAGAAAGTGAGTATATGTGTATGAGAGACGAGGAGATATTCAGATTCCAACAGATTAGCCTCCTGGGCAGTTAGAGAGAGAGAGAGAGGGAGAGAGAGAGAGATAAAGAAAGAGAGAGAGAGAGATAAAGAAAGAGAGAGAGACAAAGAGAGAGAGAGAATGAGTCAAACTCCAACAAATTGGTCTCCTGGACAATGAGAGAGAGAGAGAGAGAGAGAGAGAGAGAGAGAGAAAGGAGTAGAGATGCTCAAACTAGAACTGATTAGCCTCCTGGAGAGGCAGACAGACGCACAGACAGACTGTTCAAACTCCATTGATTAGTATGAAGAGATTTGGATAGATATGAAACAGTGAACACTCATTCATTTCC
>OY757908.1:114326848-114336848 GCA_963585895.1 Sepioteuthis lessoniana | reverse complement strand
TGAATAACTTTGGTCGAAGAAGCATCATTACGGGGAGTGAAGTGGTTTTTGTGAAAACATCACTGTATACCTTTAAGTCAGAAGCTGTCTGATACAAAAGCTGGCATTGGTAAAGAGGTGATTGAATAAGCAGGAGAATTGAAAAAAAAAAAAAATATATATATATATATATATACGGGTGTTGGGGGCGTCAGAGAAGACTAATAAGAATAGAAAGTTTAGGATTAGAAAGAAAAAAGAAAGGAAAACAATTCTGGAAAGAGAAGGAGACAGGAGAGAGAACAAAAAAGAAGAAAGACATGAGTTAACAGAATGAGGAGGGAGGGAAGAGAAATGGATTTGAAAAACAGAGTGTGGAGAGGTATAGTCAGAGGTGCAGAAGATAAGAAGGTGGAGGTAACGAGGCATTAGCTTTTTGTTCCATTTAAGAGCTAAGAATCTACTGAGAATAAAGATGTTGAATGACCAAGTTATTTGCTGAGGTATAAATATTAAAAACACAAAACAAAACAAAACAAAAAAACAGACACGCAACAAAAAAAAGAGTTCACAATGTTGTCTGATAAATGTGAAATTAAAAGAAAAAGTTTTTAAATTTAAAAATGGTTTAAAATTTTCAAAGAAAAAAAAGAATATCAGATGTGGTTGCTCCAAAATTACTTCCTATATTGTGTTGTCTCATCATGTCAGAGGTTGGTTGGTTGGGTTTTATGCTGTATCAACCCTGGTAGTTTTTTTAATGCCAAATCCTTTTTATACATATATTAAATATATGATTTGTAAACAAATAGTTAGTAGGTAACATATTCAAATGAGCCAAAGCTCATTTGTTTGCACACAGTTAAATGGTTTCAAGTATTGTTATCTAACATTAATAATTCTGTGTAACATTAGTCCTTTGTTTGCACCCTTCTAAGTATTGTTATGTAATACCAAAAATTCAATTTTTGCTCTGTTAAATGGTTAAAATATTCTTATTGAACATGAATTATTCTATTTAGTATCACTCCTTTGTTTGCACTCACTTAAATGGCTTCTAGTATTGCTATCTAACACCAATAGTTTTATTTGCCCACAGTTAGATGGTTTCAAGCATCAAGATAGATAGATAGATAGATATCAACAGATTGAGATAGATAGATATGGACACACTGAGATAGATAGATAGATAGATAGCCCCAAGGAGGTGCCCGTGGTGTAATGGTTATCATCGTAGGAAATGGAAACGGCGACACAAGTTCAAATCCTGGATGAGACTGATTGCATTTCACATAGCATTAATACCCTTGGGAAAGGTATGTATCCAATTATTCTCCCTCCAGCTATGGGTAAGATAGTTGGGCAGACTAGGTTCTTCAGTCTTTGTGAGGCAACTAGTCTAGGAAAAGGAAAACTTTGAATTCTAACCTGTTAAACTCCGCTTAAAAAAATTGACCTTGTGTCATATCCTGCCTGAACGGAGGGGTCGGTATAGATAAATAGATAGATAGATATGGACACACTGAGATAGATAGATAGATATGGACACACTGAAATAAATAGACTGATAGATAGATAGATAGATAGATATGGACACACTGAAATAAATAGACTGGTAGATTGATAGATAGATAGATATGGACACACTGAAATAAATAGACTGATAGATAGATATGGACACACTGAAATAAATAGACTGATAGATAGATAGATAGATAGATATGGACACACTGAAATAAATAGACTGATAGATAGATAGATAGATAGATATGGACACACTGAAATAAATAGACTGATAGATAGATAGATAGATAGATAGATAGATATGGACACACTGAAATAAATAGACTGATAGATAGATAGATATAGAAATATTAATAAAAACCCATAGCGAATAAAACAGAAAGTTTTCAACAAAACAATGATATTTTTTTAAAGAAAAGTGTTCATTTTCAATCCACAATCCAGGCCAAAAGAAAAGAATAGCAAATGCATAACCCCAAAGAATGGTAGAGGAAACTCCCATGTTTCTATGACCAGCAGTGTTTGAACCAATCTGGCTAAGTTGACCAAGGACGTGAGGCATTTCAACAGCAACAAGAACAAAAAGAAATCTGTCTAAAAGCAACTGGTATAAAGCCGATTTTACTGAAACTGTTATGGAAAAAAATTGACATGGCGACTGGACAAGGTTGTTTCCTTTTCATAAAGTGGTAATACTTTCTGGGAAAGTATCGAATCAAATTATTCCCCAGCTATGGTTAAATAGTAGCGTAAACTGGGTTCTTTAATCTTGGTATAGTAACTGGTCTAGAAGAAGGGAAACACTGAATTTAAACCTGTTAAAGTCTGCTTAAAAATTGGCTTTGTCATACCCTGCTCGTGCAGTGGGGTGGGTTAAGTCGAGATGCCTAGCCAATTTAAGATCCTCAGCCTGCTTGGTTGTCACTTATATCCAATTATCCCTGGAGAAGTTTACTTGCAAAAAAAAAGCACCCCCCCACAAAAAAAAAACACACAGTTATGACATCTGGTTATTTGCTGTCCCCCTAAAAAATATCCCCACAAAAATTGACCAGGTATTTTACAAGATCTGAATCTCACACACACACACACACACACACACACACACACACACATGTGCGTGTGCACACATACATATGCATGCAGACACGCACTCACTGTACAGTTTACATTTAACCAATTGCTTTGATTGTCACGGTTTATTTGTCACACCAATTATTGATTTTTCAAGCAAACTAACCTACATTTGGAACTGAATAACAAACATCAAGACAATATAAAAGCCACTCATACAGCAGGACAACTTGGTAAACAAGTAATTATTTACTCAGCACCTTCTCTCTTTTGAGAAGACAAGTTTGACACAAGGTCAAATTTAATAAGGAGAGCCTACCATGTGATGCCAAAAATGATCCAACACAGTAGGCATTCTCTTTTTGAAGGAAACTTCAGGCAGCAGGGAATAATCCTTATTCTTCTTAATACAATGGGATAGGCATTATCTTAGAGAGAGAGAGAGAGAGAGAGAGAGTGGCAGACCCCTGAAGCAGAGCCAGTTGTAAGGTTATGCATGTATATATAATTTTAGTGACAAAAGTTCACTTGATCTTCCATATTCACTGGGGTCAGTGGTATAAGACTTTCCCTCTTCTCGATTGATTTAGTTGATTTGGGTTCAAAGTTTAATGACATATGAACCATCATGGGTTATCTAATGCTAAAGCCATCATTGTTGAAGAACAGTAGTGACACAAAGCTATGAGGGTTAAGGAGGTTCATACCTTTCCTGAGAGTATTACTATTGGAGAGAAGCAGAGTAGGAAAAAAAAGAGGAGAAAAAACATGAGGTGGGGGGTAAAGAGAAGGAGAGAGGGTTTAAGAGATGATGAGAGTGAAAGAGAAAAAGAAAAAGACAGGTGAACAAATGGGAAAGAGAGAAAAAAAGTGAGAGAGAGACAGAGAGACAGAGAGAGAATGAAAGATAACAAGAGAGAGAGAGAGAGAGAGAGAGAGAGAGAGAGAGAGAGAGAGAGAGAGAGAGAGAGAGAGAGAGATTCTGTTGTTTTTTAGTGCACTGAAACTTTTTAAAAGATTTAATTTTTTTAAGCTAACAAAGAGAGAGAGGTAAAAAGATAACGAGAGAGAGAGAGAGAGAGAGAGAGAGAGAGAGAGAGATTCTGTTGTTTTTTAGTGCACTGAAACTTTTTAAAAGATTCAATTTTTTTAAGCTAATGGAGAGAGAGGGGTAAAAAGAGGTATATAGATATATGTATATATCTGCATATATATAAATAAATTCACACACACACACACACACACACACACACACACACACACACACACACACATATATATATATATATATATATATATATATATACAGGAGGTGTTCATGGTTACCCAAGTTCAAATCCAGGACAAGGCTGTTTTCATTTTACATTGAGCAAATACTCTTAGGAAAGGTATGAATCCAACTATTCTTCCTCCAGCTATGGATAAATAGTAGGGGGGACTGGACTCTTAAATGTTGGTATGGTAACTAATTTAGGAGAAGGAAAACTCTGAATTCAAACCTGTTAAACCCCACTTCAAAACTCACATTGTGTTGCATTCAGCTCATGTGAAAGGGTTGGGCACACACACACACACACACACATATATATATATGCATACCCATACATATATACATATATATATTTATATTATTTATGGTAAAGTAAAAAAAGTAAAGTTGGTGACCTTAGTTGAGGGTGACCCGAAGGCTACCTTTTCCATAGCTACTACACCCAGGTGTAGGAGGGCGCGACTCCATTCCCTGGATTGCTCCACTTTACCCTTGATCCTTACCTTATAGTGCCGAGTGTTAAGCAAGGCGGGATGAAGGACCATTTTTTGAGTCTTTGGTATGACTTGACCTGTGATTGAACCCGGTCTCCCAGACCATTGGCAAACACTACTCATTAGGCTACTGATTAATAAGACATTTTATGCATGTGTGACCAACTAAACTTTTTTCTTTTTCTTTTTCTTTTTTTAGCTTTCTTAACATTTTTAGTCTCCACACATTGTCTACAATTTTCTGCAGTCGACCACAAAACTTAAAAAAACAATTCTCATTTCATTCTTAATGGCAAACTAATCAAATCTGTATAAAAAGTTAAAGCTCAACTCACAAAATTGATGTATTAGGTTACTGGAATGATTCATTTAAAAAAAAATATCATAAATGTCACAGACCTTAAGAATTCATAATAAATCATATTTGCTTAAAACAACGGAGCAAAAGAATTTCATTTTTTCTATTTAGTTATGAATTTTTAATTTAACTTTTTAATTTTTCTTTATTCGTCTTTCTTATTTATTTATTTACGTCTAGTGGGTGATTGAAAAGTAATTCCTTATTTTTAAAAATATTTATCATTTCATGTCTTATAAAAACTATAGCGAAGGAAAAAAATTATAAAAAATTTTCAAATTGGGAGTTACTTTTCTTTTTCTTTTTTTAATGGCATATCAACCTTTGGGAGTTATTTAATACCTGAGTCATCCTTGTAGAAGAACAGTGGTGTTGCTATTTAACCTATAGATAGGGAGATAAAGGGTTCATGCCTTTCCCAAGGGTATTAGTCCTAAAGAGAACATAATATAACAACTGAAGTTGAATTCACTCCCTATAATGTTACGATCCAGCTCATTATCCATTATCCCATGGGGACCTTGAGTAATTTTTCAATCACCCCATATAAACAATGTATGTTTATACAAAAAGTATCAACACTGAAGCTGTAATTACCAAGATGAACGATGAATGAAATATATTTCCTTAAAAAGTTTGGCACACTTATCCCCTGGGGGTGTCCTCGTGGTGTAATGGTTAAAGCGATGAACTGTGGAATCATAGAACTCGAGTGCATTCTCCAGTCGCGCTATTATGTTCACTTTTGGGCAAATACCCTTGGGAAAGGTATGAACCCCCTTATCCTCCCAGCTATGGGTTAAATAGTACAACAACTGTTCTTCTAGGAGAATAGCTTTGGCATTAAATAATCTACAATGGTTGATGTGCCATTAAACAAAGAAACCAAACCACACTTATCCCATTGAGTTCTAAGTTGGTTGAAGCACTCCTGAAATTTCACTTCTGACAGGCATGAAACAGCGTCTGGTCACTATGAATTGTTCAGTATGGCTATAACCATATTAATACGATTATGTGGTTGCATCTCTTGGATTCTAACAAAATGCCAGGAGAAAAAACTGGATGGTAATTAAACAAGGATATTGCATGGTGTTTTGAACAAATCTGGGAAGCAGCACCCTACAAAACGGTGGCTGTACAATCACTTACCTCCCATCCCACAAACAATCCAAGTAAAATGAGCAAGGCATGCTAGACATGACAGAAGTAAAGACAAACACTTAATTGATGTTCTTTAATGGACTACTACTCATGGACATACCAATATTGGCTGACTTGTAAAAATTTACATTCATCAGCTCATTGTAGACATTGATCATCGTCTAGAAGACCTACTGATAAGAATGAATGATGAGATTGAGTCAAAAGAATCTGTGTTATCGATATCCTTGATGATGATAAAAAAAATGGTTTTCCTTCTCTTAGACTGGTTGCCATACCAAAGTTAAGATCCCAGTCCGCCCAACTATTTACCCATAGCTGGAGGGAAGATTTCACAAGGGTATTAGCTCAATGGGAAATGCAAACACATTTTCAACTCATATCTCTTATGACAATAACTATTATATCAAGAGTGCCTCCTAATCAGCCGCTAAATCAGGTTGAAAAATTATTTTTTAGCGCACCAGCTCACCCTGTGATGATTCTGTTGTGACACCTGTCCCAGCCAACTGCTCTCTGTCATACTGCTTCACATTTGTTAAAATACGAAAGGAGTATTGCGATCATAAGTATGAATGATTTTTTCTAAAATTCCATAAAATTTAAATCATGCAAAAAAGCAAACGTTATGTACTAATTAAAAATATGAAATTTCCATGGATTCAGTTGGTCTAATTTATTCTCTTTTATTTTGATTTATTTATCTTACTTGTATTTATTTTCCGAAGAAATAGATCCACGACCTCACAAATATTAACCATCCGCAGAATCCTTGAAGGTGTACGGGCAAAGAACCTACAAGCGATATTAATATTTGTCGACTTTACAAGGCTTTCGACTCCATTCACAGAGGAAAGATGGAACAAATCCTACTAGCGTACGGCATACCTAAAGAAACCGTAGTGGCAATAATGATTCTCTATAGAAACACTAAAGTAAAAATACGATCACCGGATGGAGACACAGAATACTTTGACATTGTAGCAGGAGTACTACAAGGGGACACGCTGGCCCCGTACCTCTTTATCATCTGTCTAGACTACGTACTTAGAACATCGATTGACAAAATCAAAGAGAATGGCTTCGAACTGACGAAGAAAAGAAGCAGAAGATACCCCGCAACAACAATTACCGACGCCGACTACACCGATGACATAGCGATACTGGCAAATACACCTGACCAAGCCGAAACTCTTCTGCATAGTTTGGAACGAGCAGCAGCAAGCATAGGCCTCTATGTTAATGCACACAAAACGGAATATATGTGCTATAACCAAACGGGGGACATCTCCACTCTAGAAGGAACCCCACTTAAACTAGTAGACAAATTCACGTACCTAGGAAGCAGCATCGAATCAACCGAAAAGGACATCGAAACGAGGCTAACGAAAGCATGGACAGCTATCAATAGGCTATCGATTATATGGAAATCAGACCTAACCGATAAAATGAAACGCAGTTTCTTCCAGGCAGCGGTCACATCGATACTGCTATATGGATGCACTACATGGACGCTAACAAAACGGCTGGAGAAGAAACTAGATGGCAATTACACAAGAATGCTGCGCGCAATCCTCAACAAGTCCTGGCAGCAACACCCCACAAGACACCAACTGTACGGCCACCTGCCCCCTATCACGAAAACTATTCAAGTTAGACAAACCAGACATGCAGGACACTGCTGGAGAAGCAGAGATGAACTCATAAGAGATGTACTCTTATGGATCCCCACACATGGCCGCGCAAAAGCAGGGCGACCAGCTCGAACGTACATTCAGCAGCTATGTGAGGATACAGGATGTTGTCCTGAAGACCTACCTAGGGCGATGAATGATAGGGAGGAGTGGCGAGAGAGGGTCAGGGATATCCGTGCAACCAGCGCGATTTGATGATGATGATGATTTATCCATAAATTTTATTTACTAATATATTATTATTTCAATATTCATTTATTTATTTATTAATATATCATTATTTTGATATTTATTTATTTATTTATCTATTTATTAATTCATTATTATTCTTATATTTATTTATGTATTAATCTATTTATTAATGCATTATTATTTTAATATTCATTTATTTATAAATTTTATTTATTAATATATTGTTATTTTAATATTCTTTTATTTATTGAGTTATTTATTAGTATATTATTATTTTAATATTTATTTATTTATTAACCTATTTATTAATATATTATCATTTTGATATTTATTTATCAATAAATTTTATTTATTAATATATTATTATTTTAATATTCATTTATTTATTTATAAAATTTATTTATTAATACATTATTATTTTAATATCTATTTTTTATTAATCTTTTTATTAATATATTATTATTTTAATATCTATTCATTTATAAATTTTATTTATCAATATATTATTATTTTTATATTTATTTATTCATAAATTTTATTTATTCTATTTATTGAATACATTATTCATTTATTAATATTTCATAATTTTGATATTCATTTATTTATTAATATTTTATTTCTGTATTTTTTGATTGTTTTAAAATATTTTTCTCTTATTTATATTTTTTAACTAAAATTCTTTAATCGACTGTATTAAGTTACTAGTTAAAAAAATATTTTTAAAATGTTTTTAAAATTAAATATAGATTATATTTTCTTGAAATAATTTCATTTTTGTAATTTATTTTTTCTTTGTTTTTGTAAGACTCTGACTTAGTTTTTAATTTACTGATATTTGTTAAACTTTGTTTATTCTGACATAAGGTTATAACTACTGAGCACTCAGCATTGAACACCCTTTATAAACCATCTCATTTATAGACAGCTTGTATTGAAGATTGGTAACACACGATGCATAAAAAGAGAGAGGAAGAGGGATAGAGTAGGAGTGAGAGAGAGAGAGAGTGAGAGTGATCAAAAGAGAGATGATGAGAGAGTAGTAGAGAGACAGAGAAAGGAGGAGGGAGAAAGGGAGAGTGAGAGACCAAGAGAGGAAACAGAAGGAGGACGAGGAAGGGAAAGTAAGAAAGGGAGGGAAAAAGTGGGGAAGAGAGAATGAGAAAGAGGAGAGAGACAGAGACAAAGAAGGAGTGAGAAAAAAGAGTGAGATAGAGCAAGTGAGAGAGGGAGGGAAAGAGGAGAACTGAGGGAAGGAAAGGAGAAGAGAGAGTAAGTGAGGGAGTGAGAGAGAGAGGGGGAGAGAGAGAGGAAGGAGAGGAAAGGAAAAAGAGTAGATAAGAGGGAGAGAGGGTAAAGCAAAGAGAGAGAGAGAGAGAGAGAGAGAGAGAGAGAATGAAAATGGAAAGCTCCATCATATTTAGCTAGGTATGAACAGTCCTACAGAAAAATAAATATTTTAATGATTGCCGATTATCTGAATATCCCTCACCACCAACCAGCCATCAACAAATCCAAGTTTTGATCCATAACTGAAGATGTAGACAACTTCGAGGGATTTAGAGATACAGAATGAATTATCTTTTCTTTGCACATTCTTTTCAACTGCACTGCTATATTCATCTGCTGTCCTTATGTCAGTAAAAGCTATGCAAAATAAAACAACAACAGTGCTGGACAAAGATCGCATTTCCATTTAAATATGTTCACTTCACCTAAAATATTATAAAATTAAAAAAAAACAAACTTCAAGGTTATGTTAAACTTTTATCATACATAAACTATTGGATGAAAACATTTCAAAAAGAATTCAAATGGTTGAAACCGCAGCATAGTATGATATAATGTAATTCAAAATCTATTAATTAATAATTAATCAAATATGAACTAGAAATGTTTGGTTTCTTTGTTTAATGACATATCAACCTTTATGGGTTATTTAATGTCAAAGCCACCCTTGTAGAAGAACAGCAATGGCTCTATTTAACCCACAGCTGGGTGGATAAGGAGGTTGATTGGTTGGTTTCGTTTTACGGCGTATCAACCCTTTTTGGGTCATTTAACACCAAATTAGATTTTAAACAACTCAATTTAGTATAAATATAGTTTTTATTTACAAACAGTTAAATGTCAAAACAGTTCAGTTTAATGTCAAAACAGTTCTATTTCAAACAGTTCAGTTTAACATAAGTACACGGTTTAGTTCTACTTAAAAACAGTGCTTTTTCAAACAATTCAGTTTAGCTTAAGTACA